>QLTV01001839.1:2948918-2963079 GCA_003457575.1 Thermophis baileyi
GGGCCACTGCCCCCCTCCCCCCCAGGCCACTGCCCCCCTCCCTGCCGGGCCACCGTCCCCCTCCCTGCCGAGCTAGCATCTCCTGAAGCCACTGGCATTGCAGGAGCAGCGGGGACGGGGGGGCAGCCCGGCAAGCTTTGCAGCCGCGTGGAGGAGGAGGTTATATTTGAGAGTCTCGGGGCAAAGGCCCAGCCCAAAAAAAAAGTCAAGAACAGGAGGGGGGTTTGAAAAGGGGGGGGGAGAAAGAATGAAAAAGAGGAAGGAAAGGGAGGAGATAAGAAGGGCAGGAGCGTCTGGTTTGGAGGGGGCGGTGTCATGGAGAATTGTTTTGCATTGGCGGAAAATGTCCCCACCGGGAGGAAAAAGGTGGGTGGTCGCGTTTTATGCAAAATTACCTGCATTTCCTGCTTTTTGCAAAGGGCCTCCTCATTTGGGGAGATGAAGGGGAAACGACAGTGGGGGGGGGAGAAACTGGTGGGAGGCTTCTAAAATGCCCCCCCAAATGCGAGTTGGGGGAGGAATCTCTCCAGACCAGGGGTGGGTGGGGAGTCTTGCATGTGGGGCTTCCCTTGCAAAAAAGCGGGGAGAGGGATTTTTTGCTGGGAATCGCGCATTGTTCAGGGTTTGGGGGGGCGAAGTGGGTTGCGTTCACACCAAGACGCATGTCTGGGCCGGGGGATGGTGACGCGATTTGGTTCCCCTCGTCTTTGTTCGGCAGCTGGCTTGGTGGAGGGGTGGGGGGAGGGAAGGAGGAGTGTCCAGTGCCCAAATCCGCCTTTTTTTCTTTTTTTAAACTTAAAAAAAAACTTGCCATGGCTGCTGCTTCTTCCTTCCCTGGGCGAAAGTTTGCAATTCTGATTTTAAGTTTTGCAAAATGTTCCTGTCTGTGCATGGATGGATGAGGGCGGTTTTGCAAAAGGGGCAGGTAATCTGTTTTTTTGGGGGGGGAGAAAAAACGTAGGGGAAAAGGGCAGCAGAGAAGAGTTTGGAGGGGAGGGGGCTTCAGGACAGACGCAGTTGTCCTGAGCTGGTGCAGTTCTTTACTTGGGCAGCCCCGACGACACCAGCAGCAACAAGCAGCGCCACAACAATGAGGTACAGTAAGATTTGGCAGCGCAGAAATTGTTCCGTAAAAAATAGTGCCTCTCTGAGGGGCTTCTGCCAAAAAACAAAAAAACCACCCCAAAACAAAACCCAGGTTTGCAGCAACAGTTTGGAGCTTGTTAAACGTTCCTCCGCCCCAGCCATGCGTTTTCCAGTCCGAGCTGCTCGGCAGGCAGGCTTTTATTTTGTCAGCCCAAAGGGGGGAGATATGTAGGAAATCTCCCTGTCTCTGCAGCATCGGTCATGTGACTGAGTGGGTGTGGCCAACTTGATGTCACTCACGGCAAGGTGCCGCCCCACCTTGCCGTGAGTGACATCGAGTTGGCCACGGCCACTCAGTCACATGACCCCCGCCAAGCCACCCCCACAACGCCACGCCCACCAAGCAAACTACACCCACAGAACCAGTAGTAAAAAAATTTAGAACCCACCCCTGGTATGTATATATGTATGTATGTATATATATTACAAAATATGGATATACATGGCAAAGGTTTAACAGTATTCTAAAAAGGAGCGTTGTCATTTATATGCATAACAAGCCTATCTGGTCTTTTGTTTGCTATGTAAAATATTTATAGATGGGTGCTCTGAGCATCTAAATATCAAACTGTGGACTGGCAATGACTATTATGCATCCCATAAATTGCAAAAATCACAAACAAAGAATTCCTAGACTGAGCCTCACCAAAAATATCACTCAAAGCCAAAATTGCCGAACAAAGGCTATCATACTTTGGCTATGTCATGTGAGCTGACTCACTCGAAAAATCAGTCATGCTGGGAATGATCAGCAGAAAAGGGAGAAGGGGCCGCCCTAGTACCTGATGGCTGGACACTATAAAGGATGACTCTAGGATGGCCATGGCAGATCTGAAGGAGGTGGTACAAGACAGAAGGGCACAGCGAGTGCTGATCCTTAGAGTGGCCAAGGATCAGACATGACTGAATGGCTGACGATGACAATGCTCTAAGTATCTTTATAGATATTGACACATTATAGCATCTGAGCATCTTTTCCAAATAAGGGAACATTATACAACCCTATCTCAGTCAACCTGAAGCCAGTCTGCTTCTATACTGTGGATTCCTGACCTACGTATATGTTTTGCATGATGAGTTCTAGGATTCCTTAATATGCCTGAGTTGAATGTATGATTAAGGCCAACAAAAAGTATGTATATTACAGTAATAAATAACATTGTCATACTTTTTGTCTTGGGAGGTTTCACCATAAATGCTTAGATTCTACTTTAGCAGCTGCAGCTGCTATTTTTTTTTCAGTTAGCATTACTGTTGGATCTTATTGTTTTAATAGTTATTAACTACTGCAAGTGGCATATGTGTACTTGAAAGACTGGATTTTCAAGGTGATGTAATAAAGCAAACATAAAATAGGCCTATGGTTGTTAAATTCAGCATGTATTGTTTTGAAGATAATATTTAGAGATTGCTTTTCTGTTTTTCTTGCAATAAAACATTGAGAGTCAATTTGGTATTTTGGTTAAGGTACTGGTCTAGAAACATGTGAGACTATGAGTTCAAGTCCCATCTTAGGCATGAAAGCCAGCTGGGTGACTTTGGGCCAGTCACTCACTCTCTCTCTGCCCAACCCACCTCATAGGATTGTTGTTGTGGGGAAAATAGGAGGAGGAAGGAATATTGGTATGTTCACTGCCTTGAGTTATACATGGAAAAATACACAGGATAAAAATATTTTTTAAAACATTTAATATGAGAAACCTGTCTGTTTAAACATCACAGTTCTGTGTAGATAGCCAGTGATGTCAAAGACAAACAGATGCACTGTATACATGGAACAACAGATTTTGGTTATGATACATTCTCACAAGTCATAACAGAGTAATTGATATGTTCTATCCAAGTCATCCAGAACTATATGTAGTACAGATAATTCTGTATCAGAGACTGTTTTGAAGAAGTAACAGAGACTTTAATTGTTTGCTGCAATGAATACAATTAGTTGTTGTAGGAGAAGGGATGGCAGAACCTGGGAGTGGAGTTAAAAGAGGGCTCAGCCCAGAATCCCTACATAGCCACAAGAGAACTAAGTTCAACTCCCCTTGAGTGCCACTGATCCTTATCTAACTCTAACCAGGTGCTGATCGTTAGTTGAAAAGATTCCTGTGCATAAGCTTTAAACCTCCACGTATGGACCTGGTCTTTTGTGCCTGACAAATAAATGTATTATAGAAATGTGCAGAGAACTTTTCCTTCCATGAATTTAGAACAGGCTGTCTTCTAAAACAAAAGTAATCTTACAAATAATATATCAATAATTATATCAATACTATTTTTTTTTACTTTTCATACAAAATATGTCCAACAGTGAATTGATCTGCCTTGATAAAGATGATACGTTCTAAAATAAGACTCCAATTGGATTATTATTTTTTGTAATATCAATCTATAGACGAGCCGCGGTGGCACAGTGGTTAGAATGCAGTACTGCAGGCTACTTCTGCTGACTGCCAGCTGCCTGCAATTTGGCAGTTCAAATCTCACCAGACTCAAGGTTGACTCAGCCGTCCATCCTTCCAGGGTGGGTAAAATGAGGACTCAGATTGTTGGGGGCAATAGGCTGACTCTGTAAACCACTTAGAGAGGGCTTAAAGTACTGTGAAGCGGTATAGAAGTCTAAGTGCTATTGCTATATATTGCCCAGAAATATTATCTAATTACTATCATCTTAAAATATGGTCTTTGTTTTTGTTTGTTGTGAACCCTTACTTTACTTTATTTTTTATTGGGTTCAAGGACACATTGGTAATAATCTACTTGGCAATAATACAAAGTCATCTTCTGGGAAGTTTTTTCAACTTCTTAGTCAAGCCTACAGCCCTGAGATTTCCTTGCGGCCTTCTGTCCAAATATTAAGACCAGTCACATACCCTGTCCAGTATATTTCCTTCACTAACCACAAGAAAGGTAGGGTTAGGATTATATTTATATATGTTTATAAATGTGATATTTATCACATTTATGAAAACTTATACATGTTTTAAATAAATACATAAAATGAATAAATTAGCTTTCGGCATGTTTCTGAAGCATATACCTCTGCTTTGTTTCTTTGTTGTATTATACAATACTAAGACAAAAGAAAGACCTCACCATTTCCAGATCGCAAACATTCAACGAAAAAGGTAACTTGCAAGCAGAAAATACAAATATACACATGGAAAGAGAGAAAGAAGAAAGGGTAGAAAATGGAGAAGAAGAAAAATCCTACACACAGAAGGTAAAGAATGGAACAGGAAAGACAACATGGACAAAAACTCGCACACAGAATCCAGAGCAACCTCTGCCTTTCATTGTCAATGGTGATTACGCCATTCACTTGCATAGCAGAAAATGCATTGCTAAAAGGGTAGCAAGAGATATATTCCGTTCATACACCGAAGACCCTGAAATGCCAAGAATCTATAGCGTATACTCATTGCTACTTAGCAGCGCACATCTCTCTTCTCAGTCCTCTCAACACAAGGCGAGAAATGAATTCAGGAAGAAAGTCCCAGGGGAAACAGTAGGTAGGGGATATGCTCATGGGAGATAAGCTCTTTCTTTTTCTTTCTTTCTTTCTTTCTTTCTTTCTTTCTTTCTTTCTTTCTTTCTTTCTTTCTTTCTTTCTTTCTATCGTGTTTTTAGTTGGACAGCTTTGAGTTAATGCAACTGAATGTTAAGTGTTAAAAAAGCTTAGTAGATTTGATCTAGGGCCACAGCTTGGAGAAGCAAAGATATCTGCAAGCCATTCAAAGCAATATGGAAATATACTGTAATTGTCCAGAATCCCCTTGGAAGTTCTAACTCCTCATAGCTTTGCAGAGCTACAGCAGTTTGATAAATAATTACTTAGAAGGGCACTTGCCTGCTCCACCACCATTCCTGCCTTCCTATTCAATCCCAGGAATGATAGTGTTGATTTACAGGCTCTGCCATGGCCTTTCCTTAGTACTTTTACCTCTCTTGTTGCCAAGCTTAGTCTTATCACTCATCATTGGATGTGAACAGCTTTAATTCAAAGAATGGCTATGCTCCTTTGGAAACATGGAGAGTAGCTGTCAAGGCATGGAGCAAGCATTTTATATCACAATGAAATTGAATGGGGGGAAAATACAAATATAAAGGGAGTATCCTCTCTCAAGCAGGCCACAAAATGGTGATGAGGGAAGGCCAAAAAACAAATGCAAGAAGGCATGGAGGAGGAGTGAAGGCATGGTGCACACTTCGTCTTCACAGCTCACAATTTTACATGTCATGTTGTGATTTTCAAAGAGAAAAAAGCAATTAAGTTAGATAATCACTTTGCTTCCCCTAAGGGGGAGTAAAAGTTCCATTAGGGGAGACAAGACCTCTGCATGTCCATCAAAATACAATCCACAAGGACACTGTGTTTGTATCACCGGTGGGTTGCTCCCGGTTCGGCCCGGTTCTAAGAACCGGTAGCACCGGCGGTGGGAGGCTCCGCCCACCCGCCCGGGACGCTTCTGTGCATGCACAGAAGCGTCGCGCGCGCGAACCGGTAGCAAAGGGTTTTAGAACCCACTATTGGTTTGTATGCAGTATTAAACTGCACACAGAAATACAGGTTCTCGGGTAATTGGGTTGAATTTTCAATGTTTGAAAAGGTCCATCAGAAAGAAAAGCATTCATATACATATATGCATACACATATATACACACACTTTTATTTGCAAATGGGTTTCTCCCATAAGAGCCAAGGTGGTTAGAGTGCAGTACTGCAGGCTTCAGTTCAAATCTCACCGGCTCAAGGTTGACTCAGCCTTCCATCCTTCCGAGGTGGGTAAAATGAGGACTCAGATTGTTGGGGGCAATATGCTGACTCTGTGAACTGCTTAGAGAGGGCTGTAAAGCACTGTAAAGCGGTATATAAGTCTAAGTGCTATTGCTATTGCTATATGCCCGAAAACCATTTACCTAGTACAACCATTTGCAGGAAACTCTCTGAATTGTTCTTAAGCGGAAATCCTAAAGTCTCCCTTCATTCAAAATAGGTGTCTATTCTAACTGTGATATTTCTTTCTTTCTTTTTTTTAAATAAACTTTATTAGTTTTTTTCCCTTTAAAAATAACATATAAAAAAAACATACAAAAAACACATAAGACAAACACAAACATAGTGACACGTAACCGCTTTTTCGTAGTGTTTTCATAAATATTTACACTTTACAATATTGCTATTTTTGTTTTGACTATCACTATTACTTATACAATTCTATATTCAATGGGTTGAATCTCCTAATATGTTTTCAACGTCTATTTCTTCCATTTTGATTACATATGTGTCTATTTATTTACATAGGAAAAGGAAGTAAGAGCCTTTACAATTTCTTCATTGGTAATCCTAATTTATAACCAAATTTGAAATTTTTTGTTTTGTTTTAACCACTTATACCATTTATCCCATGCTTCATAGAATTCCGTATCTTCTTTATCATGTATCTCCATTGTTAATTTGCACATCTTGGCACATTCTAAAATTTTTCTGACAACCATTGAAGATGTGGGGATGGTATCAGTTTTCCAGCTCTGTGCATAAACAATCCTGGCCGCGGTAGTTATATGGAGTATTATATATCTATCCTCTTTTTTAATCTTTCCTCTAAAAATTCCCAACAAGAACAGCTCCGGCTTCAAATCGATCCCCTGTTGTATGATTTCTTCCAACCAACTTTTAATTTTATTCTAGTATAATTTAACTTTAGGGCACGTCCACCAAAGATGGTAATAAGTCCCTTGCTCCTTATTACACTTCCAACATTTTGGAGACACCGTCGGGAACATTTTTGCGGGAACAATCATGCCGGAGGTAAATGCCATCGGTAAAACATCTTGTAAATATTTTCCTTATATGATGCCGCCAAAGTCAATTTGTAGTTTACCTCCCAAATTTTGTCCCATTCTACCAAATTAATTGCATATCCGAAGTTTTGTGCCCATGCAATCATTGTCCCCTTAACCACTTCTTCTTCCAATTTATATTGTAATTGAAAGTTACATAATTTCGAAATCATTTTTTCTTCCGGGCTAAATAATATTTTATCTAATCCTTGTTCATTTTGAAATCCGAATTGTGTTATATCTTTCTTGTACCTTGATTGAATTTGTAGATAATGCATTTTTGCGGGAACAATCATGCCGGAGGTAAATGCCATCGGTAAAACATCTTGTAAATATTTTCCTTATATGATGCCGCCAAAGTCAATTTGTAGTTTACCTCCCAAATTTTGTCCCATTCTACCAAATTAATTGCATATCCGAAGTTTTGTGCCCATGCAATCATTGTCCCCTTAACCACTTCTTCTTCCAATTTATATTGTAATTGAAAGTTACATAATTTCGAAATCATTTTTTCTTCCGGGCTAAATAATATTTTATCTAATCCTTGTTCATTTTGAAATCCGAATTGTGTTATATCTTTCTTGTACCTTGATTGAATTTGTAGATAATGCCACCAATCCAGTTCTATTTCCATTGATAATTTCTAACAGGGCTCCTCTTATGTAGTGTCTTTGGAAATAAGCATGTGTTTTGTGCTCCCCCCCCCCATATAAAGGCATGCCAGCCAATTTGGAGGTCGAATCCTTCTAATGTTAAGATCCTTTTATTTTTAAGAATGATCCAGTCCCTCAGCCAATTCAATGCAGCAGCTCGATAATAAGTTTCCCAATCAGGAAGTCCAAATCCACCTCTCTTTCTATTGTCCTGTAGTAATTTGGTTTTGATTCGCACCTTCTTTTTTTGACCATATAAATTTTAATACCATTTTGTTCAGTTCCGTGAAAAAGTTTTTCTTTAATTTTATTGGAGCAACCTGGAATAAAAACAGTATCTTGGGTAGAATATTCATTTTAATTACACCTATTTTGCCCATTAATGATAATTTTGACCAGGTATCCAAATCTTTGTGTATTTTCTGAGTCAGTTTAGTATAGTTATCTTCTTTTATCGAGCTACATTTTGCCGTTAACCATAGACCTAGATATTTCACTTTTTTTACTGTTTTGATACCCAGTGCTTTTTCCAAATTCCTATTTTGTTTTTCTGTTAAATTTTACGTTATTATTTTTGTTTTTTCTTTATTTATCTTTAGTCCTGCAACCTTTCCAAATTTCTCGATCTCTCTAATTAAAATTGGTCCTGCCTCCAATGGGTCTTCCATAATGTATGCCATGTCATCGGCAAAGGCCTGCACTTTATATTCCTCCTTCCTTATTTTTAGTCCTTTTATTTCTTGATTATTTCTTATTGATCTTAACAGTGTTTCTAATGCTAATATAAATAATAGTGGGGATAGAGGACAGCCCTGACGTACTCCTTTCATTATGTTTACTTTTTCTGTTAGTTCATTATTTACTAATATTTTTGCGGATTGTTTTGTGTATATAGCTTTGATTAATCTGGAAAATCCTCCACCGAATTCCATCTTTTCCAATTGCATTATAAGAAATTGCCAGTCCAAGTTATCAAATGCTTTTTGAGCATCGATAAATATTAGTGCTAGTTGTTTTTCTATATGTAAGTCATAATATTCCAGGGTGTTTAATATAATTCTAGTATTATTTCTTATCTGTCTATTTGGCAAGAATCCATTCTGATCTGAATGAATTAGTTGGTTGAGTATCTTTTTTAACCTTTCAGCAATAATTGTTACAAATATCTTATAATCGGTATTTAATAACGATATCGGTCTATAATTCTTGATTAATTGTTTATCTGTATCTTCTTTTGATATTAATGTTATATATGCCTCCTTCCAAGATTCCGGTATTCTTGCCTTCTCCATTGCCTCTTTATACACGTCTAGCATTGTCATTTCTAATGACTCCTGAAGTTTTTTGTAAATCTCTGAGGGTATTCCATCCGGTCCAGGGGTTTTATTATTATTTTTTTTATTGATGGCATTTCTAATTTCTGTTATTGTTATTTTGTTATTTAGCATGGTCTTATTCTCCTCCGACACAATTGGCAAGTTCCTTTCTTCCAAATATTCCTTGATCTCTTCTTCTTTGATCTCTCCCCGCTTATATAATTCTGTAAAAAAGTTCTGAACAATGGCTTTTTTCTCTTCAGACCTGCTGTGTACTTTCCCATTCTCGTCTTGTAACTGATCAATTATTCTCTCTGCCCTCTCTTTTCTAAGTTTGTATGCCAGCCATCTTCCTGGTTGTTTGCAAATTCAAAGTAATTTTGTTTTGATGCTTTAATTTTCCGTGCCATTTCCTCTTGGGTTGTCAGATTAATTTTATGTTTGGTTATAGTTAATTCCTCCTTGGCTTTACTATCTTTTGGGTCTTTCTGCAAGTTATTCTCTAATTCTTTAAGTTTTGTATATAATATATCTTGTTTATTCTTCTTCTCTTTGTTACGTTTTGCTAGATAAGCTATCATTAACCCTCTAGTATAAGCCTTTGTAGTATCCCACAGATTTTGTGCCAAAGTTTGCTCCTTGGTGTTAACCTTAAAAAAATATTTTAGTTCTTTCTCCATTTGTATGTAATTCTTTTCCTTTACTATTCTATGGTCTAATGACCATCTCATTTTCTTTCTCTTATTTTGCCCTTTCCATTTTATTATCAACGGATTATGATCTGCCCAGGCATTTGGTACTATTTCTAATTCTGCTAATTCATTAATTAGTTCCAGATTCATCCAGGCCATATCGATCCTAGACCAAATTTTGTGTGGGTGGGAGAAAAATGTGTATTGCCTACTATCCGGATTTAAATGATGCCATCCATCCACCAAATTAAGTTCTTGTCTAATTTCATCGAATGATCCTGGCAGTTGTCGCCTTGTCTTTTTCTTGTTATTACTTTTATAATCTTTTCTCTTGTCTACCATGGCGTTATAGTCTCCAATTATACAAATGTTCTCCCACTGTAAATCTGTCAATTTTTTGTGTAGTTTAGAGTAAAAGGTTTTCTGATTTATGTTTGGAGCATAGATTACCACTAACATTATTTTCCTATATCCCGAGGTTATTTCAACTATTAATATTCTGCCATCTTCATCAGTATATATAAGTTTTGGATTTAACCATTACAGAATTAGAAGTGAAAGAATTGCGATAATATTTATACAGACCAGTAAAGTGGAATATTGAAGATAAATAAAACTTGTGTATGGTACAGTGGAATAGATTTTGGGGTATATTGAAAATGACAAGTACAACAACAACAATCACCAAGACAGGGAAGAAATTAACCTCAACAGCTCCTTCCCCTGCAGGTCAATGTTCAATAGATAATATGACAGGAGAGAGAGCGGGTGCCAATACAAATCCACAAAATATGCAGGCTACATTGTCGTGGATACAGGAAACGATGGTTAAAATCCAGGAATCAATGGACAGACATTATGAAGAAATGAGAGGAAATATGGGGGAAGTGAAGGGTGATATAAGAAAGGTAGATGATCGAATGGAAAAATTAGATGAAAGAATAGGAACAATTCAGGAAGTATTAACAAACAATGAACAGAGAATGAAAACAATGGAGGAAAAAACAGAGCAGATAGACCAGAGGTTGGATGGAGCTGAGAACAGATTAGAGACGGTAAATTGGGATCTTGAGGAAGCAATCTCCCATCTGGAAATAGAGAAAGCGGCATTTTTCTTAAGGTTCCAGAATGTACCAGAACACAAGAATGAGAATCTCCCAGAAATAATGGCAGAAATAATATCTAGTGTAAGAAATAAGACCAAACAGGAAATATTAGACGAACTAGACGAGGTCTACAGGCTACATACTAATTATGCCCGTAGACATAAACTGCCCAGGGAGGTACATATAAGGTTTATAAAAAGAACTATAAGAGATGAAATATACAACAAAACAAGGGAGAACCCACTTATCTATAAAGGGAAAGAAATAATTACTCTCAGACAGATTCCACGGAGAATAAGAGACAAAAGAAGAGCATACAATTTTTTATCCTCACAACTGATAAGACAAAAAATAACGTTCAGATGGCTAATCCCAGAGGGTTTGTTAATCTCAATGTTAGAAAAAAAGATTTAGAATAACTTCTATTGATGAGGCAAGGGATTTTTACGAACAATATATTAAAGGTGAAGCAGAACAAGATAGCAAGGATGAGGGAGAAAAAGAAAGTCTGGAGGAACAAAGTTCAGAAGAGAAAATGATAGTACAGGAGAGGAGGGAGAGGACGACAACAGATAGATATGAAAGGGAAGGGGCAAGAACAAGAGCTCAGACAGAGACAAGGAAAGGAGGCCCAGAAGAACTATCAAAGTGAAAAAAGAGATGAAGGAGAAATAAACTTGATATCATTGAACATAAATGAATTGAACTCCCCTATTAAAAGAAAGAAAATATTATTCAGACTTTTAAAGCAGAACCCAGATATCACGTCTTCAGGAAGTTCATATTAAAAGAGAACAAGGCACTATTCTGGAATATTCAAAATTAGGTAAATTATATTCGGCTCTGTCAACAGTTAAAAAAAAGAGGGGTGGCAGTATACATAAAAAAATGGCTAACTGTGCTATTTCATTATATAGTTAAGGGTGTGCTATTACTCTCTATATTAATAAAACCCAGTAACTCCTTTATAAGAGGATCTCAGCTTTGATATTTTGACAGTCATGAAGGTGCCTCATAATATTTAGCCTCAGATTTTAAGCTATAATTTAGCATGCTCATTTTGCTGTGATTTGTTATTTGCAAGTCAGAAAGAAGCAAGATAAATACATATACTGTCTATAAAGAATAGTTCCCCAAGCATGTGACATTTGTGTTTTCAAAACAGAACAAAAAAAGCTTTCAATGCATGAAGTCACCATGTGTCCTGGTCTGCCAAATGTCTTAGTCCAGCACTGATTCACTTCTTTTTTAGAAACACTAAGTAACCTCAGAACCTCACCCTTATCTTCAAAAGAGAAGCCTTGAGTGGAGACTTAATCACAGGTCATTGTCTATTCTGCATGCATTATGAAGATGAACAATTACGGCACTTGAAGGAAACCTATTATCAAGTGAGAGGAAAAGACTATTTTTCTCAAGCACCTGAATTCAGTCTTTTATGACTAAATGACTACTTGATACTGAAAACTCTAATCATCACCACTGGTTTTCTAAAATGTCATCTCCCTTATTCTGTTCTTATATAGAACAGAAAAGAAGACACAGTGCTCTGTGAATATGCTGATGCTTCCCCTCTCTCAGAATATGATATATTCAGATTGCATAGATGATGGCCGCCTCTTGGCCAGGCTGCTTAGTGTTACGTACTGACGTACGGAGTACGAATTTGCATAGCCGCCGCTGATTGGCTAATCTAGTGGCGGGAGAAATAAACTGCTATCAGTGGCTAGCAGGCTTCAGGGAAGCCCTTAAAAGCGGCTTCCCTGCAGCCTGCTGGCAGTCCGTATTAGTTCCAGCTAATAGACAATAAAGGTGCTGAACTGTCCCTACGTCTTGCCTCTTCATTCCCGCGTGAATCTAACACTGGCGACGAAGGTGGTTGAAGAAGGACAACTGGACAAAGGCACCTCGTGGCATCCATGGCCATCTTAGAAGCAAACACCGACCTGCTCCGGCCAAACCAAAGGATGGCTACTCAAACCTCTCCAGCTCCAGCATTCTTCGATCCGAAGACGGAAGAATGGCGAACCTACATGTCCCGTTTCTGCATGTTCCTGGAGGCAAACAACTTCCAGGATCTACCAGACAACAGGAAGAAGGCTCTCTTCCTTACCTACTGCGGGCCACAAACATACAAGATGGCACAGACCCTGGTGGCACCAGCGGACATTGAGTCCATTTCATGGACAACTCTGCAAACCACACTGAAAGAACATTATGTGACCTCAGCCCCTCCGATGGTCAGCAGAAATGAGTTCTATCATCGGTGCCAACACGAAGGTGAATCCATTAATGACTTTGTAGCCAAATTCCAGGAGATTGCATCCAAGTGCGAGTTCATAAACCTGGAGGAAATGATGAAGGACAGAATTATTTTGGGTATGAGGGATCTCAACCTACAAAAGAAATTGCTAATCCATAGGGGAGCAACCTTCAAGGACGTGGTCGAGGAAGCCAGAGCTGCCGAGTCATCGGACAACTCTGCAGCCGACATCCGGAGAACCAGCAGAGTCCATCGCACACATCGGGAGACCGATTGGATGACCGAGGTCCCAGAGGGCGAGGAAGAAACCAACGAGGAAGACCACATGCATCGCATACAACCAGAAAGAAGGGTGAGCCCCAGAGACCTTGAACAAAGGCAGGCATGATGTTCCAGCTGCCTAGGGGGCCATGCCAGGGCGGTTTGCAAATTTAAAGAAGCCATTTGCCACCGGTGCCAAAAGCGGGGCCATATTGCAGAGGCTTGCAGAGCCACCCAACCGACCCCCTACCAGCCAGTCCAATTCCAACCCAAACCACCTATGGGACCGGGGAGACATGGGCAGAACCGTTCAGGAGGCCAACGGGGCAGGCGAAGAGACGAGTACCAACACCAAGACAACAGGGGGATCTACAACACCACTGTGGGTCACTCCGACGCCGGCCAAGGTGAGAAGTTCCACATCACTGTGGCCATTGAGGGAATTCCCTGCAATATGGAGCTAGACACTGGCTCCGTATTCACCATCATGTCCTGGGGGACCCTGAAGCAAGTTTTGCCAACCATCACAAGGCAACAGATTAAATCACAGAACATAAGACTAAATGATTTCCAGGGCAATCCCATTTGAGTACTTGGCCGAGCAGAAATTTCAATCAGTTTCAAAGATTTCAGAGGGAAACTACCCTTAACAGTTGTAGAAGGGCACAGACTGACCCTGCTTGGAGTGGAATGGCTCAAGCCCCTCGGCATTGGCATCACCGGACTGCATCAAATCCAGGGGGACAAGCTAGACAGGCTTCTGGCTGACTTCCAGACCATCTTCGATGGCAGTCTAGGTAAATATAAGGGCAAGCCTATATCATTTAACCTAGACCCCAGTGTCACCCCCATTAGACTTAAGCCCCGGAGAGTTCCCTTCGCC
>QLTV01001839.1:2963222-2992571 GCA_003457575.1 Thermophis baileyi
TAATAAAGCCCTGCAGCCAAACGCTTCCCCTGTACCCATTGTGCAACATCTCTTGCACTCGTTGGGCAGCGGGAAAATTTTCACCAAACTCAACCTGGCCCAAGCCTACCAGCAGCTACCTGTGGACGCAGCCACAGCTGAAGCCCAAACGATAGTTACGCACAGGGGGGCTTTTAAATGCAACCGCCTGCAATTTGGGGTCAGCGTGGCTCCAGGACTGTTCCAGAGCATGATGGAACGATTACTACACAGCATCCCTGGAGTGATCCCCTATTTTGATGATGTCCTCATCTCGGGGGACTCAGAGGAACAATTAATGGTCAGGCTGCGCGAGGTGCTAGGGCGATTTCAAGAAAGGGGGCTCAAAGTCAGAAGGGACAAATGTAAGAGTGGGGTCACCAGCGTAGAATTCCTGGGATTCCTCATCGACGGGTCCGGTATTCGCCCCACAGACGCAAAAATAAAAGCCATCAAAGAGGCAGCGACCCCCAAGAACAAGGCAGAATTACAAGCATTCCTGGGCTTACTAAACTTCTATGCCATTTTTTTAAAGCAGAAGGCGACCGTCACTGAGCCTCTCCATAGGCTCCTGGGGAAGACGGCCACGGGGACAAAGAGAGGCCAATGCTTTTGCCACCGTAAAGGACTTACTTTCATCTAACAGCGTCCTCATGCAGTACAGCGAGACCCTCCCCCTATTGTTAACGTGCGACGCTTCGCCTTTTGGAGTGGGGGTGGTCCTCAGCCACAAACTATCCAATGGCTCGGAAGCCCCCATTGCCTATTATTCCAAGACACTATCACCAGCTGAGCGGAATTACAGCCAATTGGACAAGGAAGCGCTTGCAGCAGTGGCCGGCATCAAGCGTTTCCATGAATACCTTTACGGCCGAAAATTCGAACTTGTGACAGACCACAAACTTCTATTGGGTCTACTTGCAGGCAACCAACAAACACCTCAATATATGTCACCCCGGCTGACCCGCTGGTCCATCTTCCTGTCTGGTTACAGCTGCCAGCTAAGACACAGACCAGGGAAGAGCATCGGACATGCAAACGTGCTCAGCCACTGTCCAGCACCCGACCTCGTGGAAGACCCCGCACCTGTGGCTGAAATTTTGCTGGTTGACATAGAATGAACCAGCCCCGTCACTTCTCGAGACATCGCGGAATACAGGGCGAAAGACAAAGTACTGTCCAAAGTCGTGAACTGGGTGTTAAGGGGATGGCCACAGGAGGAAGAGGGGGGAGAAATTAAAGCCTTTAAAAATAAACAGACCGAGCTATCTGTACTGAAGGGGTGTTTGTTGTGGGGGGAGTGAGTTGTTGTGCCCCAGAGCCTGCGGAAAAGAGTAATAAGGACACTACATATAGGAGACCCAGGAATAGTGCGCATGAAAGCACTAGCAAGGAGCTACCTGTGGTGGCCTAAACTGGACCAGGACATTACCGAGTGGGTGGCGACTTGCCTGCCATGCCAAGAAACCAGACCAGCTCCACCACGGACCGCTCCATTAGAATGGGAGACACCCAAAGCCCCGTGGTCAAGAGTCCACATAGACTTCGCGGGGCCTATGGCGGGCCAAACATTCCTTATAGTGGTGGACGCCTATTCTAAATGGCTGGAGGTGATCAACATGTCCACATCAACAACAGAAGCCACCATACGAGCTTTGAGGAAGCTGTTCATGACCCATGGCCTGCCAGATGTCATCGTATCAGACAACGGGCCACAGCTGACAGCCAAACACATGGAATCATTCCTAGCCAACCTAGGGATAAGACATGTGCTCGTCTCGCCATTCTGTCCGGCTAGCAACGGACAAGCGGAGAGAATGGTGAGGATGACCAAAGAGACTCTAACTAGAATGGGGCTGGGGAACTGGCAGGAATGGATTGACCAGTTCCTGTTGGCACAACACATCACCCCATGTGCTGCCACTAACTGGAGCCCTGCCGAAATGCTAATGGGGTGGAAACTGAGGTCCCAACTGGACAGTCTGAATCCCACGTATAACCTGGAGACACCTCTGTACTCCAGCAAGCCAACCAGGACACTGGCTAGGGGTGGACTAGTTTTCACACAAAACTTTGCAGGGGATCCCAAGTGGGTGAAAGCCACCGTAATCGCAGTTACCGGTCCCAAATCTTACAAAGTTAAACTAGATGATGGCCGGGTGTGGCGAAGACACGTTGACCAACTCAGGAGTAGGTTGGGCAAATCCTGGCTCCGCCAACCGGAGACCTCACCGGAAACCGAAGCCGCAGCGGCAAGACAGGAGCAACGCGAGTCTCCGCCCCAAGGACCATACAATGCAGTTCAACAAGAAGCCCACAGCGAGAATCAGGCCCTATCTGTGAGACACCAGGGAGCCCTACTCTCAAGCCCAGAGATAGAACGCGAACACCTACAGTACCTGCTGCTGCCAAGTCACCCGGGACTGGAGGATGCTGATGCCGAGACTTCAGTCGCCACGCCTGGAGGCCAGTTCCAGATATTTCCACAACATGGAGAAGGAGCAGCAACAGGCATGTCCGCTCCAGTCGAAGACTCCAGAGGAACTGAATTGCGCAGGCCCAGTAGGACTATTCGGCGTCCTGTTACTTATGCGACTATGTGACCTACGTAGGTTGCTGATTGGACATTGCAGAAACTAAGAGGGGCGGGGTGTTACATACTGACGTACGGAGTACGAATTTGCATAGCCACCACTGATTGGCTAATCTAGCGGCGGGAGAAATAAACTGCTGTCAGTGGCTAGCAGGCTTCAGGGAAGCCCTTTAAAACGGCTTCCCTACAGCCTGCCGGCAGTCCGTATTAGTTCCAGCTAATAGACAATAAAGGTGCTGAACTGTCCCTACATCTTGCCTCTTCATTCCCGCACGAATCTAACACTTAGGATTATGGGAGCTGACCTCCCAATATATCTGCCAGCTGCCTAGGGGACAAAGTGCAGTGGTTTGAGGCAATTGGATAATCAAATTTGTGAGTTTTGGGGAGGTGTCTCTTTGCATTCCCCAGCTGGGTTCTGCGTCCCATCATTCAGTACTTCCTCAAATCAATTAGCCTATAGTGACAGAGAAATCACTATAGTTAGTGGAGCCACACAGACATCAGGTCATTAGAGTTACTATGACTTGGGAGGGGCATATTATTGGTTCTGCTATCACAATCATAAATCAAAGTATGCTTGCACACTATTCATGGACTTAAGAGTATGTTTTTTTCTTACAGTATCTTGGCTAGTTGTGGGAGATGATTTATCCTGAATGAGGAAGGACCCAGGTTGTCCCAGGTTTTTTTTTTATTATTATGCATGGAGAAAGAAGCTCATGATATTAAGGTAAAATGTCCTATAGGCAAGATTTTTAAAAAATAACTAAAAATATCCTCCAAATCCACACTGCAAAGTGGGTTTTATATGAAGAGGCAACAATGCATGTAGACTTCAGACTTCAGAGTCCAATGAACTCTGGAGAACTATGTGATACAGTAGACACAGTGATGGAGATTTATCACAAAGGGAGGCTTCATATCCTTATTCAGCTACAGCAGGGGTGTGAAACTCGCAGCGTCAGGTTGTTGTCACATGACATATCGCAACTTTTTCCCCCTTCACTAAACCGGGGGTGGGCATGGCCAGCACGTGACAGGCCACGAGTTTGATACCCCTGAGCTACAGCAATGATAAAGATCAATGAGCAGACAATAATCTGGGTTTATACATTTCTCTAAGCTGTAGTTTAAATATGATTTGTAGAATAAATCATATTGGTTTTGTGTACACTCTAAACGCTCTCCTGGTTTACAAATTAACGATTGGAGTCACAGAACATACTAAGCATTGGATGCACAATATTCTATAGACACCTCCGTTTTCAGTTGGTCCATGCTGATGCTAGTCTACTGTATTTTCTCATTTTTAAAAAAAGTATATTTTAATTCTAAGTAAAAGAAAAGAGAAGTTGTTACGCTATAAAAGAATTAGTTTTATTTCAAAGAATCCTCCTTAGTTCCAAAAATATTGCATAGGCGTTTTTAGAAAATAGAAATGGCAAACAATATGATCCAGTTTTTCATTTGTAAATTTGATGGATTGTTTGACTGATTATGCACCATCAAACCAGTGTCAACTCTTACTGACCACATAGATTGATTCTCTATAGGACGATCTATCCCTAACCTGCTCTTTCAACAGTGCATCCATTGCTGGTGCTCATCCTCATCTTTTCTTTCCTTTTACCTTTCCCAGCATTATAAACTTCTAGGTCATCACATAATTGTCTATGTGAACCTGGTCATTTGTTCCTCGAGTGAAACTCCGGATTGATTTGTTCTATGATCCACTTGTTTGCTTGGCTATCCATGTCTTCTCAGGAATCTTCTCTTCCACCAAAGTTAAAGGCGTCAATGCTCAACTTTCACTTTTATAAAGTGTCACAGGGAAAATCATTGCCTGCAGGATTCTGATCTTTGTAGCTAGATTCATCCTGACATCTCAATATCTTTTCCAAGGCTATCTTTTACCAAATGCTAGTCTATGGCATATTTCTTGATTGCTGGTTCCTTTACTGTTGATAGTTGATTCCAAAAGACAGAAGCCATCAACCACTTTAATTCTTCATTGCCAGTTCTAAGGCTAGTTGCTATACCTGTTGTAATTAGCTTGGTCTTCTATATCTTAGTCCCATTTTTTCACTATGCCCTTGACTTTCATTACTAGAGCTTGCAGATCATTTGCATTTGCCACTACCAGAGTTATGTCGTTAGCATAGCCCAGAAACAAATCAAAGTTAAACTTGAGGTAAATAATAAACATGTTGGATAATTATTTATTCATTTGTTTGTTTGCTTACTGGGGCTTATGTATCACTCTAATTCAACAGAACTCCGAGAGGTTAGAAATGGTAAGGAGAAAACTCACAAGTTTGCTTAGTCATTTGCAAATGGGCACAATCCCCTAGGCAACCATTTACTTTGAGAATCCAAGACATGGTCTCAGAATATCAAATGAACCACTGGCCTGAACAATTTAAGGAATGTATCTCTCTGAGAAATTAAAACCATGCTGTGTCTGTCATTGAATGGTTTCACAATTTCATGTCAGTCTTCCTCATATGTAAAAGGAACCAGGACTCCCTCTTGCAGTGAATTTGACAGGATAGAATTCAGGGGTCCCCAAACTTGGCAACTTTAAGACTTGTGGACTTCAACTCCCAGAATTCTCCAGCCAGCTGGCTGGAGAATTCTGGGAGTTGAAGTCCACAAGTCTTAAAGTTGCCAAGTTTGAAGACCTCTGGGATAGATACTCTTGGGAAGATTCACAACTGTCCCAAATTTTCTCATTTCAAGACTACAATCACTCTTTAGAGAGTAGCAAGAAAAAAAATTGCACTATATTAACACAGTATGCATTTTTCCCATCTGGACTCAATAGAAAAGTAGGTCAACATAAGTAGTGCTGCCTGCTTAACTGAGATTTATTGTGCCTCAGCAGTGAGGTAAGAAAGAGTGATATTGTCCTTACAGATTTAAGTCAAGAAACTTTCAGGGCAGCAATTGGTGGATCCCTCAGATTTCCTTCCCATCCAATATTATCTGCTCTCAGGAAAGACAATCATCAATCAGTCTCCATAAAATGTGGGGACAAGATATATGAGGTGCCTCTGGAGTTTGTGTGGTGAGAAGCCACCATAATGAATTTGTAGAATTTATATAAGGTAGGGTTGGCCTAAATCAGTCCTGACTATTTAATGAAGTACTTATACACACAGCCCCAGTTATCTTTTTAGCTGAATCTTTTTAAGCTAGGCCAAGAGATGATTACTTGTTCACACTGATATTAAAAGACTTCGTTATAATGAAACAAACACCAAACTTTGCCAATATTTGTTCACTCAGATTCCCACTGTATATCAGGAAGGCCCAGAGGATGTTCTGATAACACATGGTGACAAAAATAGTCAAAAAAACCCTACAAAAATCTGAAACTGTACATTCACTCAAGCAATTTCTGCTTATCCACATACTGTACATTGGGGTAGTGCCCATCAATCTATTGCATCAACATCTTTTGTGACTATGAGAGCCTTCTGAACCAAACCCTGTTTCTGAGAAAGGCAATATTTCTCTCAGTCTCATCCTTGTCCCACAACTCAGCTCGATTCTCCTCAAACATGGCAACCTAAAAGGAAACCAAAAGCAATCTAAATATGCTTAGTTGTCTTTTCCATCTTGCCCGTCTTCCTTTTCCATCGGGAGTGAAATTTCTTTTCCATTTATGGCAAAGACAAACATACCGGGAGCCTTCCCAGCTAGCAAAAGCAAGCAAGCAGCAGCCTGGCCTGAATGTGCCGCTTAAGATTGGAAGGGTGGGCTCAGGAGGATATGGGTGGGAGTGGTGGCAGTAAGGAAACCCCTGCTTACAGTTTCTTCCAAGAGGAAATGGGCACAGATTCCAAGGAAATAGTTTTGTGTTCCTAACTAATCACAGGGGCAGGGCAGCACATGAAGTCCAGCACTTTCCCATCATTAGAAACCGGCTCAGCTGTATCAAGAAAAAAAAAGGGGGGGGGGCTTTAACTGCTATGTGCAGGCTCTGCCATTTCTCATTGTTCTCTCTCTCTCTCTCTCTCTCTCTCTCTCTCTCTCTCTCTCTCTCTCTCTCTCTCTCCCCCTCCCTCTCTCCTCCTCTCCCCCCCCCCCCCCCCCCCCCCCCCATCCCTCTCTCTCTCTCTCTCTCTCTCTCTCTCTTTCTATAGAAGAGCAAATGGGGGTGGGGAAGAGAAACCTTGCTGAATTCCATTCCATTCCATTCCCCCCCCCTCTCTNTCTCTCTCTCTCTCTCTCTCTCTCTCTCTCTCTCTCTCTCTCTCTCTCTCTCCCTCCCTCCCCCCCCCAACAAAAGAAAGAAAATTTCTTTCTTTCTTGGTGTCTGCTAGTTATGGATTTAGGGGAAAGTTACAAGGTGTTAGAGATGATGTCACAGCAAGAGCAAATTCATATGAATGGGGTGGCCAAGATGGGAGCAAAGGTTCAGTCTTTCAGTGAGGGGACTGCGCACACGGCATTTGAGCTGGGAAGATTGGGAGGTCAAAAAACACCAGCAAGACCACAAATTTGTCTGTCTGAAGGGAGAGTGAGATAAAACCCACCTGCAAACTTCTAAGCAGAGACTAGAACTTAGAATTCTGTGAAAATTAAGGTTCCTCAGCTAATTTCCATGTGTTGCCAAATGCGATGAATCAAAAATGTCAAGAGAGCCACTCAGTCTAGGCAGCCAGAGTCTTGAAGGTGGATGAATGAAGGAGGTTTCACTCCCTCATTCCCATTTGAAGTAATTTCTGACAGTCCATGTGTGCTGCTGGACTAGATCAGCCTTCCTCCGCCAACCCCACCTCACCATCTCTGTGTCAGCCCTCTATTTCAGGAAACAGACCTATGCAGTACTGAGCCAAGATCACCAGCCAAATTTGACCTAGAAGAAAAATATTGAAATGAAAATTTTCATTAATTTCCAAAAGACCCAGATAATATGAGTAGGTAGTAGTTTCATTCATTTATCACACCTTCACACAGGAAATGATCATTAATACTCATTTTTACAGATACGGTATAGTCTTGATATGACAACACCATAGAAACTTCAGCCAAGATATGAGCAGAAATTTGGTCCTGAGCAGCAATTCAGATTTATTAGACTGAAAGAAACCTAACCATTATCCATTGGGGTAACTCATCATATGCCAAGGTCATCTCTTTGAGTAAACAGGAGAATCTCCACAGTGTATCACCTGTATATTTTATCTTCTTTTCTCTTATTTCCCCTAACAGGGTGATGCTTGATTGTATTGTCATTTTACAATTTCAAAGCATCCTAAGAAATAGCAATGGTCTAAAACTATGGCCCTTTTATGCCTTGTGAACTTCAACTCTGGAACGATTTGCTCCTACATTTTTCTTGGCTGTCCACAATATTCTCAGGAGTCCTCTCCAACATCAATGTTCAAAGAAATCAATACTCTTCCTGCTTCTTCAAAGTCCAGCTTTTTTATTCCATAGAATGCCACAGGTAATACCATGAGTTATATGATTCTGATCTTTGTAAGTATATATCACAATATTTGAATGCCTTTACCAAGACCTTCATGGCTAGTCTGCAGTGCATTTCTTAACTTCTTGTTTCTTTACTGATGAATAGAACTGTACATTTCTATACCCAGTTAGTGAACTCTATATACTGTATAGTATATATACACCCTTAAAATCAATCCAGCATTAACTCCTTAAACCAATTTCCATTGTAGTTCACAATTAACTTCACCCTCCTCAATATGCAATGGGAAAGCACAATTTTTACCACCAGCTTCCAAAAAAAAAGATTAGGATGAAGAGGCTGTCCTAACATGAGAGAGTCAGATGTTCCAGATTAAGAGGGACTACCTCTGAGAATGGTATTTATATCTCTGGGGTGGGCCCACAGCTTCCTCTCTTGGCTATACTGTCTAGGCCAGTCAGATTCTATCTGAAAAAGATTGTCCTTATGATAGAAAAGGTTCAATATATCTGAAGGGCCCCGACTAGAGGGCTCTTATAGTCTGCATTACCAATTTATATAATCTTTTATTTCAAGATAAGACAAGAACTTTTTAGTAGCTTTTAAAGATGCATAAATTAATGACAAGCTCCTGTATTGGTGCAATAGTGGTCTCTTTTCCAAAACAAAATGAGAATGAGTATTTCTTCATCCCCAGGGTGGGAGAAAACGGCTTAGCACAAGTTTCAGCATTTGGTAATTTATGGTCAGTTGGAGAGAAACGTCTTTTTGAAATCTTGAACTGCCACCTTGCACTGTTGCACTACTGTCAGAATTGTGCTACTGACCTGAACCAAGTTGGTGGATATAACATACGAACCGGACCTGGTCCTAAGTCCTCCCAAGGGAGATGAAGCTAAAATATCTCCTCTTAACCAATTAGCTTCTGACATAAAATATGGTCCTACACATCATGGTTGAATATCACTAAGGAATGTTTATGGTTTCTATGGTGACCAGTTAACGAGCCTCTGGTCCCAGGAGAAAGCCGTCCATTTCAGCGAGAATTATGCAAGGGTTGGTCCTAAAGGGTTTTTGTCTGTTAAACAGGGGGGGGGGAACCCCACCAAAATAGGCAAATCTGCAAGGACAGGGGTGAGGGGAGGCTGGAAGGCCTAGATGCTACGTCCCCTCAGGACGAGCAAGTCTGCCTTGGAACCGCTCTGATAGGCTAAGACGCGAGCTGCCTGAGAGCGGGAGTTTAGAGCACTCCCATTGGCCTAGATGTCAGGCACTCAGGCTCAAAGGAAAAGCGGAAGGGCAAAGGGCTAGAGGCGGGGAGTTGGGGGGGGAGATCAAACAAATGACAAGGAGGACACCCCTGGGGAAAGGGGAGCACAAAAGTTGCAAAAAGATTTCTTTAAAGCCCATTTCCTGTAGCAGCAAGAGGAGGACCCGTTGGCTTAAAGCAAAGCTGTGGCGGAGTCTCTCCAGCTACCCTGCAAGTCAGCCTTTGCCTTGTTCAATGCTGAGTGCATTGTTAGAACTTTAATTTGCCTTTTAATTGCTGTCCTCTTGTTTGCCATGAAAAATCATTTGGTCATAGAGGAAATTTCTCTTCCACTCTATCCATTCCTGTACAACACACTCTCTCTCTCTCTCTCTCTCTCTCTCACACACACACACACACACACACACACACTCCAAGCAAACCCCAGACCACTTTGATTGTATACATGATGAAAAGATTTGGGACTGTTTCTATTTAAGGAGATTGTTAACTTGTTAGCAGCTTTAATTAAAGATGTTTGCCCTGCAATAAAGTAACTGTTGTTGGTCTTGACTGGGACAGGAATTTCTTGGGGCTTTCTCCTTGTCATTAGTCTCTCTTGCCCTTTGTTATTGTTTGTCGGTGTCTCAAGTTTTCCTCTCCATCCTCCTTTTATTTCAAACATATGTCTTTATTTGCTTATAATATATTGAACATTTATTCTCCTCGAAGCATCTTTTGGTCTGATGTTGTTCAAACTTTTTAGCTGTCATAATCATCACCACCACTGCCGCCACCATCACAGCAATAATGTGTTTTATGTTAACAAGCCTGAGAAAACAATAGGAAATGGGATCGAGCGGCAATTAATAGAAACAATTAATGACACCAAGCACTTACAGTACAGCTTCATATTTCATGATGAGAAAGGAGGAGGAGGAAAAACAAGTTGGAAAGAGTTGAGGAAAAAGTGCTGAGGAAGCAGGATGTAGCTTTGAGGAGGTCTTAAAAAGAATGTGAAGTGGACTAAACTAGAGAAAACATCACAAAGATTTCTGTATGTTGAGGTAAATGTTGACAATGTTACTTTTTCTTACAATAAAATGGGATATAGGCATTTAATGGTCTACAGCAGGGGTGTCAAACTTGCGGCCCGCAGCCCGGATACATCACGTGCTGGCCACACCCACGCCTGGTTTAGCGAAGGGGGGGAAAGTCACGATACGTCACGTGACGACACTGTGACAATGCGAGTTTGACACCCCTGGTCTACAGAAAATGCTTTATGTTCTATTTAAATGTTTTATTTAAGAGCATTTGTCACGTAACCAGAAATGGTAGAAAACTATGTGCAAGTGAGCCAGCGGTGGGTTGCTACCGGTACGATACAGTTCTACGAACCGGTAGCGGCGGCGGCGGCGGGAGGCTCTGCCCACCCGCCCTGGACGCTTCTGCGCATGCGCAGAAGCATCGCGCACGTGGGCAAGTGCGCGTGCGAACCGGTAGCGATGGGATTTAGAACCCATCACTGAAGTGAGCATATGAGAAGCAGAAAGTGAAAGAGAGACAGGGCACTGTGGAGACCTTGGTGCTCTCTGAGCTTGGTTGTTTGCTTGCAGACATCTCATTACCAGGCAAGGTAACAACTTCAGGGTTCGATACAGGACATTTTGCTCCTTATATATTTCCAGCAATGAATTTTCTTGTTCCCTCTCTGCCAATCTTTCTGCTAGTATTCAAATGAGGAACTTCTGTACATTTATTGTCAGAGTTCTATTAGGACATTTCATGCAGAAATGATTTTCTTATATATGATCACTAGCTGAAGAGGCTTTTGTATTGCATCAGCTCTTAAGCCTTAAGATTTGCATACTGCAGTGCTCATCTTATAGACTGGGCTATCTCCATGGAGAGACTTTGTGTAGCTGGCAGAATCTTCTAGGAATATTGAATGTGGCTAGATAAGTAGGTTTGGGTGTCTCTTGCCTAAATAATTTACATCATGCTTCTCAAAAAAGGGCAAATCTACTAATCAAGCAATCAAAAATGTACATTCAAAAATATAAATTTTACAAAGATATGTAATAATAATGAAATTAGAGGTGCAACATTCAGAAATATTGTATCATTCAAAATATAATAACAGCACTAACAGGTGAAGCTCTTCCTAAAAATGCATGTTACTCGGATATGAGACTGGAGTTGGGGATAGCTACATTAAATGTTTTGGGTGTTGGTTAAAAAAAAATGCAGCTCTTGTGATCAAATAGTTATTTTTTCAGCTGTATCCCTGAAATAAGAAGGTTCTTCAGAAATGGCCAGCTTACCATTCCTAAATCACTGGGCTTTCCACATATATTTCTATTCAGAAGACCTTATGCTGCCATTCCTTGACCAGGGGTAATTTTCTTTGGGTCAGGTGACATATGGCCATGGATTTGTAGTGGAGATGCCCTATGTGGGGCCTATGATACAAATTGGCAGCCCAATACTAAGTAGCCCAAATGGCTATGGTCCAGGTGAGATAACCTTAGACAGAGTGATGTTGAGGCCTAAATCCAGGGGGCTGAACTCTGATTAGATTTGTGGATGTTTTCCCATGCTACATTAAATCACAAAGTAGTCAACCACACTTTAACATAGCAAGTTGAACAAATGTGGTAATTTGTTGATTCAGCATCTTGAGGAAATCCAGGCATTCCAATTAATTGAGAAATCGATGAGTAAAGGTTTTCAAAGCCATTGCCTCTGAAATTACTTAAGTCTTTCTGGTTTAGTTTTGCATTGGAATGTGGAACGGGAACAGGAGGAACAGCTTTATGGCAAGAACAAATATTCTTGAGGGTACACAAGAACAAAATCGAATTTAAAAAATGGAGGAAGGAATAACAGTGAAGCAGAATATGGCTGAAGGCTCTGACCTCCCTTATAATTTGAGCCGCCCAGAGTCCCTTGGGAGTTGGGCGGCATACAAATTTAATAAATAATAATAATAATAATAAATAATAATACTTGAAGGACCCTGAGTAGGTTGAGAGTTGGAGTGCCTAAATGTAAAACCAATACGCTCAAGTGGAGGCTCTTAGGAGATAACACCATCAGAGGTGGGCTGCTGCCGGTTCAGACCGGTTTGCCCGAACCGGTTGTTCCAATTCTGCGCGGTTCGGAGAACCAGCAAATTGGACCACCGGCTGGCCCTGCTCCGCCCATTTTTGGGGCCATTTCGGCTGTTTTTTGGCCTGTTTTCATGCTGTTTTTGGGCCATTTTCAGGCCATTTTTCCAGCAAAAATTGGCCCAAAAATCAGCCTGAAAACGGCCTGAAAACGGTCTAGAAAACGCCCCAAAAATAGGCAATTTTCAGGCCAATTTTTGGGCCAATTTCAGGACATTTTTGCGGCCAAAATTGGCCCAAAAATCAGCCTGAAAATGGCCCCCAAAAAGGCCTGAAAATGGCCCAAAAAAGCTGGCTGTGAGAGGAAGAGAAGCTGGGTGAGCCGGACCCAGATGTGTCCCGGGTCCCCTCATCCCAGAAGCAGCAACCTCGCACTCTTCCCCTCTCTGCTAGCCCCCTTCTTTGCACGGGATTGCCCAGCAACGGAGACAGAGAGGGAGAAGGGGGCGGCGTTTCTGTGTGCTGCCGTTTCTGTGTGGCACTCTCCACTCAATGCTAGTGGCCACCGCTGCCCCCTTCTCCCTCTCTGTCTCCACTGCTGGGCGATCCCGTGTGAAGAAGGGGGCTAGCAGAGAGGGGAGAGTGCGAGGTTGCTGCTTCTGGGATGAGGGGACCCGGGAAGCATCTGGGTCCAGCTTACCCAGCTTCTCTTCCTCTTGCAGCCAGCTTTCCCAGTCTAGCTTGACACAGTCTCTCTCTGTCTCTCTCTCACACACACACACACACACACACACACACATGCACACACACACACACACACACACACACACACAAACAGGTTGGATCTTTCTTTCCTCCCACCCACCACCCACTGGAGACCCCTGGATTCCCTCCCCAACCTTGCCTGTCCCATACAGGTACCACCCACACAAGTGACATAGAGTTGGCCATGCCCACTCAGTCACATGACCCAGCCAGCCACGCCCAGCCAGCCACACCCAGCCAGCCAGTCATTAGGGCAGAGAACTGGTTGTTAAAAAATTTGGAGCCCACCACTGAACAACATTCTATGTGAATATGGAGAGAAACAGAGCCCGGCCCATCTGCTGGTATGTTGGCTACTACCAGAAACATGTACCAATAATGACTTATTTTTGGCCAATGACAAAGCCAAGAAGGTGGCTTCATTCTGGCAGTTTAAAGTTTGATCTAGACATGGAAGAAGAAGAAGTGGGCATTCTTACTGTAACTGGGGTTGGGATATATTATTGGTAGATAGTTTCTCTTTCACCCAGCTCTTTGTCTTCCTCTTCTATAATTCTTCTACTAGGAATTTTGTTTATTCTGCTAGCTAAACTTTGAATCAGTGATCAGAAAGTGGTTTCAGCCAGCAGGAGGAATTTGGTGTAACAGTCATAATTCTTTTCAGTCAACATACTCTATCTTTAAAGTCAGTATTTAGGCATATTGCAACACAGTAAAAATGTCCACAACTCAGCTATGTATCAAGACCTACCTCAATAATGAAATCTTGATCTATCCTAGTTTTCCACTTAAATATATCAGCACAATATGGGCAGCAGGGATTCTTTCAGTACTATGGAAGGCAGACATGGGAAGTATCAACACAAAGCCAAGAGTGTTATAAAAATAGGCCAAATCCCAATGCATGTCTCCCATTCTCAGCCTGCCTTGTTTTCTCCAAATATTGCTGCTATGTACTTGTCAATAATTTGCTTGATCATATGGAGATAAGTCATCCATTTATTAAGCAAAGTTTCAAGTTCCAAGGGTCTTTTTTTTTCTTGTTTATTAAAGATACATTTTATTGCTTGAAAGAAAATTAACATAATTTCTATCCCACGAACTGTAAATTTAAGAAAAGATTAAAACCTACTATTTTTCTCTCCTTTCTTGTAACCCATTAGGGGTGGAGGGGGGAGTCTGTGACAATTTGACCTTTCAGGAAATTGAAGTATCCTTTCTGCTGACTTCTTCATTGCCCTAGAGAGTCTTTAGTGGTGAAATCAGGCTCAGCATATGCAAGCAAAGAAGAATTATGACTTTTCTTCAATAAAGGAGGATGGAGACAAAAGAAGTACTACAGTGGCTTGTAAAACTGTTTTTGGAATATTTTATGAATTTATCGTGAGCTCCTGGAAAATGTTTTGTGTATTAAAATTAATAGAGTCACTTGGATAATCAGTTGGTTAGAAGGACATTTAGCATGGCGTACCCATGTCACATAATTCAATAAAGGATACTTGGGCTAGAAATATACATCAAACTAAATCACACTTTACTTTGCCACCATTTGTTTATTAAGTCGGATTTGGTCAGATTCGATATACTAACTGTATGCCATGATTTTAAAAACAGGATTGTGAACTCACAGCAGACATGATGTCGGAATCAAGGAGCACCATATTTTGGCTTAGTCTGAGATAATGGCTCAGAAGTGGACCCCCTTATGCACATTGGTTTGCAAGCTTTATTCAGGCAGAATACTATCATAGAAATTATTCTCACAATTGAACCACTTAAATTTGGGTGCTTAAAATGGTGCTCTGATGCCTCTGGTATCCTAGTTTTCAGCTAATAAACTATTGTTAAAATTGTGAGTTGCAAGCTAACATTTAATGAAAATTGGGATAAAAGCATGCTGGAAACAAGATTGAGTGATTATTAAAATTAAATAACTATGATATACAATGTTCAATAAAACATAAAAACAACAAATGTCAACAAATTAAACTATACAAAATCAATAAATATACAAATAAACCCTTCTGCATAATTCTGAAGGACATAGCAATATATTTCTAATTTTAAAAAAAGATATAAAATTATAAACATCCATAGCTAATACTGTATGTCTATCCAAGAAGAAGGTAATCTAGTTGGAATTTTTGTTGATGTAATCAGAAAGTGAATATAATGTGAATAAATTAATTTTTAATTAAAGATTCTTCAAGGCTTTTTGCTATTGTGTTTATTTTTTTAGCAATGCTATTTTCAGATATTTAAGTACCAGTGACCAAAAGAAATATGTACTTTTAGTTTCCTATTGTTTTGCTGTAGAAAATCTGGCAGCAGACAACAAAAATTAAATTAATTTCCTGTGTTGCCCTCTTTTATATGTCTTCGGGAAAATGGACAATGAAACTGCACTGAAATTAATTATTAAAGAATGTTGCATAATCTTTATAATTTTTTTCATCCAAAATAACTAAGTTAAATGAACATTGCCATGAGAGATGATAATATGTACCAGCTTGATTACAATCCCTTCATCATAATCTAGACAAGACTTTGATTAATATAATACAGTTTTTAGGAGGTAGTGTACCAATCATATATTATTTCTGAATTCTATTCTTGAGGAGTTGCCAAAATACATTAAAAAGAATTTTAGACCACAAGGGGCTCCAAGTTGAATTGACTTACATTAAATCCCAGATCCATTTATTCATATTTGGTTTTAAACTTTTAAATATTGGATATGAGTTTTCTGTAGTAGTGAAGAAGTTACTTTGATTTTCAAATGATGCAGACTAAAAACTTCATTATTATTGGGAAGTCTGTTTCTCCTGAATATATTTTGGATAAGAATTCATCTTAAATTCAAAGCTAGAGTAGTTTCAAATGAAACAAGTGCAATCACTTTTTTTCTGAGATGTTAATAGTCAACTATGTTCGCATGTTTGAAAAACTGTGTATTTTTCCTTGGGCCAAGCAAAGTTTCAAAGAAGGACTTTACTTCGTTGTAAGTTAAAATAAACCACTCCTTCAAAGCCAGAAGAGGCTGGCCAAGCAACCTGGAGCACCCAAAGAGGCAGGCTGTGCCACTGCTCAGCCTTAGTAAGGTAAAAATTGTTGCCTACAAGGGCAAAAACTGGCTCATGGAGGTAACATCTGCCTCACATAGCCCTAATAATAACTATTCTTCTGAGTGGCTTTCATGTATGGAAAGAACAAGTAATCATAGGTGTTGGTCCAAAATTTTTGCCATATTTTCCTTAGACCTTATTCTATTCTTTAAAATGGCATTCAATTATAAAGGCTGTATTATTAGATATCCCATTCATATCTGTTGCATGTTTGTTGGCAATTCTGCACATTCATGACGGGTGGGTTCCAACTTACCTTGCTTCCGGTTCGCTCCCTCCCGCACCGCATGGGCGCGCCTCGTGGGTGCGTGATTAGCACCATGTTTTGCAAACATATTTTGAAGAAATAGGAATAGATTAAAGACTTCCAGCACTGTGCATGCGGTCGCCATCTTTTTTGGCTTTTTAAAAATTTTTGTTACTGCACCTGCAGTTCAACAGTTCGATTCCCATTGGCTCAAGGGTGACTCAGCCTTCCATCCTTCTGAGGTTGGTAAAATGAGGACCCAGATTGTTGGGAGCAATATGCTGACTCTATAAACCACTAAGAGAGGGCTCTAAAGCACTGTGAAGTGGTATATAAGTCTAAGTGTTAGTGTTGTTACTATTATAAGGTTATATTAACAGAATCTTGCAAGTTTCTGAGTACATCTTTCCCCCTCACCTTTACAGTCCAAGAAACTGGGGTGTTGTGACCCAGCACAGCAAGCCCCCAGGAAACGACACACACACACTGTTTGCAAAAACAAAGAAGACTTTACCACTAATAATGCAGCTTAGTAGTAAGTTTGTTACAGGTTTTTCACCATAGTTCTTGTTGCAAATCACAGAACACGTTGGCCGGGATTTCAAATACAAAAAAACACAAACAGCTCCTTAAGTCCATTGGCCGAGAGCCCGGACTGGAGTTAGTCCAACTGATATCACCAAAAGTGTAAACAGTAGTTAGGTAAAATACGTGCGTTGTTTCCAGCAACAGTTTCCATTGTGATTCCACCTTATATAGTCTTAGGGCATGGCCCCTCTGCCTGCAGGTTTACCTGTGAGGAGACCTCCTTCTACAAAGCCACTCTTGCCGGCTAGCTGCCCTGCGTGCCCTAGCATCAATCAGAGGCTCCTCCTCTTCACTGGAGTCACTTAACTCCTGCTGGGGAGGTGCAGAAGGCCCTGATTGAGTATCGTCCTCTGGCCCTGTGTCCTCCTCAGTCTCGGACTCAGGTGCCGGAGATACAGACTGCTCTTGCCACCCCATGGTCGGTTCTTGGTCTTCCGGATCCATGAGCAGCTGCGCGGGACTTGGGCAAGCCACAACACGGGGAGGCTCCTTTCTGAGATGTTTGCCACACCCCCATTCCTTCTCTGGGCTAAGTTGCCTCTTATCTGACTATCATCTTGTATGTGACTCCTCCTTCTGTCTCCCATGATCATTCCCGCATACCAAAAGAAGTTGTTATTTAGATAGGAAATGATTAAGAAAAACCAGGTTTGAGAGCTAAAAAAAATTAAATGATCCTAGAAGAGGGCAGTGGCACAGCATTTCATATTGTTAATAGGAAAATTAGATGGATGATTCCATGAAATCAACATGAATTGAGTTTGACTTAAAGATTGGGTTTTGACATGTTGTCACTGAATATGTCCTTCTGCTGATACAGGATACCAATTACTCCAACATCTCAGTTCAATGTCTCTTCAGCCTTTGTTTCAAAGCCACTAACAATAGAAAATATTGATCTATAATATTTTATTCACTGGTACATTTATATCCCTGTATATATTTCTATTTTAATGTAAGTTACTGTAATGATACATTGGCTTTGTTTGTTATGAAAGCATAAACCTTCACGATGTTCCTGATTTACAGTGTCCAGTTCTCTGAAACCACTGTATGGTTTGATATTAAGAACAAAGGCAGTTCAAACCAACAGTTAGAAGCTAAAGTTAGCATCTGAAGAATAGTCCTAGAAAATATGGTGACTCACAGATTACCTCTGGGTCACAGTGTTTCCTCTGTTTGCCTTGAACTTCCAAAGGGTAGTAATTTACTCCTAGCTATATATGCAGCAATAATTATACTTTTAGCATATCAAATCAACAACTTTCGCTATGTGTGTGCAACGCAGTCAGGAAAATTGAGCAGCTCTGATCAAGTAAAATATAATCAAACAGTACCAAGGTAACACTTTAAGAACGCATGTTACAAAACAGTATGCTTGGATACCAGCAGACAAAGAGCCCTCAGTCTCTCTAAAGAGATCTTTGAGGTCTCAGGTGTGCATGGACAAGAACGTCCCATGAAGCGTCCAACGAACTGAGCACCACATATACCTTGTGTGCCTCAGTAAATGTCATTCCTCTTTCCTCTAATTCTAAGAATGTCTTTCTCATAGCCTGCAGATGTGTGGACATGCTCTCCCCCAGCTTCAGTTGTGCTTTATACAGTCTCCTTGTCAGCAACACTGCACTGCCTGCAGTCTCTCTAACATACACACTGTGCAACGCCTCCCAGCACTCTTTCACAGACTAGAGACCCCTCACGTGTATCAGCTGGCTGTCCTCTAAAGCCAGAATTATGCTGGCTAATGCCTTTTCATTTCTTCTCCGGTCCCCATCATCCAGGACTGCTGGTGGATCAGTAACTATCGACCACAACTCCTCCCTTCGCAGGTACATCTCCATCTTTACAGTCCAGGAGAGGTTTGAATGAGTTTGTCTCATTCAGCTGAGACACTACGAAACTTCCTCCCATTATGCTGACGGAGGCCATGTTGCCTGCTTTCTTTACAATCACCAACCACTAACAAACCACGATGCACAACTCCTCTGACTCTGGTGCAAGTTCTCACTGGGTTTCTCTTCTCTCTGGTTTCTCTAGTCACTCTGGCCTTCCCTCTAGACTGGGCCCATAACCTGTCAGAGTGCACACAGTGCGACTATTTAGAGACAACCCAGGAGCAAAATACAGTAAAAAGGTTTGTCTTTCAAACAGTGGCTTATCTACAAGGAATATATACATACACATACTAGGCAAAGTCAGGCAATCAATCATCAACTACAGCACGGAAGCACACACGGAGAAAGAGATGCCCTCACAGGGCTTCTCTTATATATACAGCCTCTTAAAGTGATAAGTCACATAACCCTGCTGACACATTCTCATTGCATTATTATTTCAGTATTACAGCCTTATAGCAGCTGTTCAGCTATTAAATCATTACCTTAACAGTGTTCTTCAAGTATCTGAAGAGATCTTACACAGTAGAAAGTCTTTGACTTCTTTGTTGTATCAGAGTGCAAGATACACAATAGCCTTGAGGTATCGAAAGATTTTAGTTAAAGTAAGAAAAAAATCCTAGCAATAATAATACTTCGATGACTTAATCAACCACTGAGGAAAATAATAAACTCCCCTTCACTGGATATCTATCAAGAATGCTTTAATTTGGATGCGTGCACAAACCAGGAGCTGGGATTGATGAACTAAATGGCCTTTTCAAATCTAAGATTCTATCAGCCTTAAAAATGCTCATACAAATGTGCTTATCATTTCAAGGTCGGATAACTATTGTGCTCCTTTCCACACACATGAATAGCATGAACAAATTTTTGGTAACCTGCTTCAAATAACATGGCAGTCAAATAACTTCTTTTGGGAGAGACATTATGCAAGAAAGATGCTAGGAAAAAAAGATTAGAGCCATGGTGGTGCAACGGTTAGAATGCAGTATTATGGGCTAATTCTACCAACTGCCAGCAGTTCAATTCTCACCGGCTCCAGGTTGACTCAGCCTTCCAACCTTCTGAGGTTGGTAAAATGAGAACCCAGATTGCTTGGGGCAATATGCTGACTCTGTAAACTGCTTAGAGAGGGCTGTAAAGCACTATGGAGCGATATATAAGTCTAAGTGCTATTGCTATATGTGAGGTAAGGAAACTAATACATAGAAAAAGTACATTTCATAATATTGGTCTAGGGCATGTATAAAAGTGCAATCTACCAACAGAAAAATTATGCTGACATAACATTTGCTGCCCTTACTGGTAAGCCTTCTTCAACTAGGTAACAATATTGGTGCTAGTCAGTTTGAGGTTGTAGATGATGATATGTTGTAACACAGTGGTGTTATAACACCAATGATGAGGAGCCGTGGTGGCGCAGTGATTAAAATGCAGTACTGCAAACAATCTCTGCCCACAGCCAGGAGTTTGATCCTGACAGGATTCAAGGTTGACTCAGCCTTCCATTCTTCTGAGGTCGGTAAAATGAGGACCCAGATTGTTGGGGGCAATATACTGACATTTGCAAACTGCCCAGAGAATGCTGCAAAGCATTATGGGGTGGTATATAAGTCTAAGTGCTATTGCTACCTAGTCAAGTAATGAAATATCTGTAAGCAAACAACCAAACTCAGACAACACCAAGGACTCCTCAGTTCAACCCTGAGCTACAGATATTCTCTTCTATTTAATACAATGAAACCTCAATTTAATGAAGCAGATGGGTGAAGGATTGTTTCTTAAATCATGGTGCAGATTCATTTTTCACTTGTGTGATGATGTCATTACACAACTGAGTAAAAACTGATGCAAGTGACATAAATCTCTTCGGGTATTTGATCCACTGCATGCAAAGTACATCGCATTGAAATTTTGAAGATTTAAAAATGTGAAAGATCCTGCCTGATCATTCAATGTACATGTTTATTTTTAGTCCCTTTTCATTATACAATCATTCCTTTATACCCACAGATGCAGGTGCCACCCATGACCTCATAATATATTCACATAGGAACTCTATGGAAAAGGCCCTAATTGCTGGGAAAGATGGAAAGAAAGAGAAGAAGATGACCAGCAGCAAGGTGGATGGACTCTGTTACAGTGATGATGAGTACATAATTGGAAGACCTGAAAGACCGAATCATCTCTGTAGCTTCAAAGAGTCAAAAATGACTTGATGGCTCATAATCAATCAATCAATCAATCAGTTTTCAAGAAAGCAGATCTCTTTCTGTGTCTCTTGCTTTTTACCCTTGGATGTCTGCTTGCCCCCTCTGTAATCCACCCCCATATTTTTTTTCCTCCAGCATTTCAATTTTTGCCAAAGTTTTCAGCCTATGTTTTTTAAAATGTCTTCTTCTGAAACACAGCATCTTTGGCAAGATATACTCAGCTCTAACTTTGTGCATTGACATCCCTGAAAACAACAAAGCTGAACAAACCTCAGAAACCCAGAAAGTGGAAGAAGATGAATAAAAAGGGTTCAGCTGTTAGTCCCACTTTTTCCATTTACCCAGCAGCTTATGCAGTGAAATGTCAAATAGCAAGCTGCTTTCACAGTGCAAATAAGAGCAAGAGTGAGAGGAAAATTGTTCTTCTGCTGTTCCATTGATAGTGACTCTGGCTTGGATGCCAGTATTCTTCAGAAAAGATCTGGCAATGTGCTTTTCTTGTCAAGCTGCTTCTAGACAAGCCATCAAGACAGTGAAGCCATCTGATTCCTTCATATGAGTCAGTGCTTATTTTACCTCAAAGAAATGCTCAGAAGGGCATATATTGGTGTAAGCCGGTGTTTTTGAAACTTGGTGATTTCAAGATGTATGAACTCAACTCCTAGAACACCTTAACCAGCATGGGAATTGAAGTTCACACATTTTAAAGTTGTCAACTTTGAAAATCACTGGTGTAAACTAACTGAAAACTGGGGCATATCCTTCCAATCAGCTGTAGCACAATTCAATGTAATTTTTTTTTTTAAGTTTTCACATTCTTGTGCCTGAGTGACAAATTTGGTATCTGAGTTTACTTCTCTTTAGTTAGCCAGAATACACGGCTGAGATTTTTGACCATCTCTTTCCACCTAGGTGAAACCAGCAAACAAGTCAGGGCACCATTAGGTCTTCTTGGTTTTGGTGCTGCACAGGGTTTGTTATCAACCCAAGATAAGTTGCGTGGCCAGTCTGCCTGGATAAGGCTAAGTGAGATCATTTCACAGCTTTACTTCAAAGGCCCACTTTGATCATAGCCTCGATGAAGCAAAGCACCCCTTTGAAGATCTGCACACTCCTGACTTGTTCCTTCCTCCAAGTCATTGCCCTGAAACTGAAATGAATGTGCTAAGCTATAGTCGGTCTAGTCAGATGGAATGAATATATTGGGGGGGGGGGCGCGGAATCAAGGCAACCTCTGATAAATTGCTGAGAAATTAGTGTTGTCCTTGGCATTCGAGCCAGAAATAGAAAATATGGAACGTCTTTTTTTCTGAGATGCAGAACAAAAACAATTGGAAATTTTAGAGGGGAAACGAGGCAGCCTAATTTAAAAGGTTTTTTTAATAGAATGAGTGCAATGGTTCTTAAAGCAATTGTTGTCACAGCCAATATACATACTTACTACAAATATACAGGATTTGGTGTTAATGGCAACATTCTGTTGCAGCAGACTGAACTGCTAAACAAACCACATTCTTTTGCTTGATATATTTTAAATGTTGCAGGACATTCATAATCTTTAAGTAATTTGCCCAGACTATGACTCAAACATACTGATCATGCAACATCAATCAGAATAGAGCTGGAAGGGACCTTGGAGGTCTTCTACTCCAACCCCCTGCTCAAGCAAGAGACCCTATACCATTTCAGACAGGTGGTTGTCCAGTATTTTCTTAAAATCCTTCAGTGATGAAGCACCTACAACTTCTGAAGGCAAGCTGTTCCACTGGTTAATTGTCCTCACTGTTAGGAAGTTTCTCGGTAATTCCAGGTTGTATCTCTCCTTGAGTAGTTTCCATCCAATGTTTCTTGTCTTGCCTTCTGGTGCTTTGGAAAATAAGTTGACCCCCTCTTCTTTGTGGCAGCCCCTCAAATACTGGAATACCATTATCATGTCATCCCTAGTCTTTCTTTTCTCTAGATTGACCATATATTTTTGTCTCCAGGCCCTTAATCATCTTAGTTGCTCTTTTTGCACTTTTTCCAAAGTCTCAACATCTTACTTATAATGTGGTGACCAAAACTGGGTGCAGTATTCCAGGTGTGGATTTACTAAGGATTTATAGAGCAGTATTAATACTTCACGTGATTTTGATTCTATGCCTCTGTTTATACAACCAAGGATTGTATTAGCCTTTTTGGGCTAATACTGCCACACACTGCTGGCTCATGTTTAAGTGATTGTCCACTAGGACTCCAAAGTCCTCTCACAGTTGCTGTTTTTGAGCCGGGTTTCGCCTAATCTGTACTTATATCTTTGTTTTTTCCTGCTTAGTTGTAAAACCTTGCTTTTCTCCACATTAAATTTCATGTTGCTGGATAGGGCCTGTTGTTCAAGTCTGTCAAGATCATTTTGGATCCTGAGTTTGTCTTCTGGGGTGTTGGCTATTCCTGCCAGCTTAGTGTCATCTGCAAATTTGATGAGTTCCACTTCTATTCTCTCATCTAAGTCATTTACAAAGATATTAAAGAGTACTGGGCCTAAGACGGAACCTTGTGGTACCCCACTGCTAGAACTGAGCTGAACCTTAACCCTGGGGGGAAACCAACAGGACCTGAAGAATTCCAGTTTTAATCGACTCATGCTTAGGGACTGAAAGTGAAAGAATATGTTTGACTGTTCAAATGGAAAGGGGCTAGAAGAAGGACCAATAATAAAGGGCAAAGAGATCAGAGATAATGTACATGCTAGAGAAACTTAGAGAGGGATGTTGAGTATGAGTAGCTTTGGGCTAGAAGTTCCAAACCAAGGTGAGATATCTTAATTGCTTGGTTTCAAAGGAGAACCAGTGGTTTCTTTTATGAAATTAATGAAAGTTTCATTTTAAAGATGGAAACAAATTTTCTCAAGTACCAAAAAATTGTATATTCTTAAGTATCAACGCATTCCTTAGTGACCTATAAAGCCTGTATACACATTTCTAACCCTTGGTATTTGTATATAATTGTTGTTCAATACAATTGAAAAATCATTTTCACATAATTACAAAATCATTTCAATCTTTGGAGGAACTCAATTTTACCCTATTTTTTCATTTTTTTTCAAAACCTATTTTCTCTGTGATTTAAAAGTTTCTACATTTTGATTCATGAATATGAGTTGACCCAGATGTATCACTATTTATAGCTTGCAGTTCTCACCTATTAAATGAACTCGTAGAAACTTCCCTCATTAGAGTGTAAAGGATTTTTTTAAGACCAATGATTCAATTGCTACAAATATACTTCCAACAGAATTTCATCATTTTAGCTATCGCCAAAGGAAGTTTTTTTTTTAAATGCTTTCCTTTTTTATTTCTTTGAGTTGGGTTGGTCTTGTTTTGATCTAGCAGATTCATGTTACTTTTCTCTGATGATAATAAATAGCTGCACTTTTTTTCTTCCTTAGAACTCTTTAATCAATTGCATTCCTAAAACAATACACAGAGGTTCCCAAATATATATTAATCATATTTTTCATTAGTGACAACATGGACCATGGAAATGTAAATTATCCTTTCCATAGTATAGTAATCAACAACTTTAGCCAAATATTATGGACTTCTTTTTCTTTCTTTTCCTTTTTCTTTTTGGAAGATAGGTGATTATGGTTGTATGATAAATGGATATTGTCCTCTTTCAAGACTGCAGAACTTGAAACAGGAAAGGGTGGTCATTAACTTGAAAAAACAATGAAACCAAAGAATTACTGAAAATATAATAATGTTAAAGTCTTCTACCAGCCCTGAATAATATTTTACTCTAAAGAACACATTCTGTCCTCAAAATAGCCTTGAAAAACCCGCAGAAAACAACCAAGCTCAGAGAGCGCTAAGGACCCCTCATTTCAACCCTGAGCTACAAATATTCTCCTCTATCAAGTTATCTTTGCCCAACAAATCAACTTTCCTGTTGTTGTTGTTTTAATTTTTCTTTCACCTTCTGGTCCATCTACAACTGCCATTGACCTACATCACTCATACACTTATATATAATGTGAACAAGCTCAAATGGGTTTCTTGGATTTTAAGTGGAGAGGCTTAATTTTAACATAGAAAAGAAGCTATAGAATGTTGGTCTTTATATAAGTCTATCCCAGAGACCTGCACTTCCTGGTTAGAGACTAATGGTTTGGGAGCAGAACCACCATGGCAGTCTGAGAAAGGAAGTGGGCCTGTAGAGGTTTCCCATCAGGTTGGCCACTTGGTATCTTCCATCATGCCTTTTAGTCTAGTTGACTGAATTTGATTGCTTCCACTAGTAACAAAGGCAGTTTGTTGTTTTTGTTAACATTATGTTAGCATAGCCTTTTCCAGAATGCTCTCTTCAGGTGGTGTGAAAACCACATATGTAGAATTCCCAGCTAATTGGTGCCCCATTGATTCTGTGGCAACTGGTCATTCTTTAACTGTGCAGGCACTGATTTTTTTATTGTCATCTGGAGGGTAAAAAAGACCCATAAAAAGGTGCAAAAAGAAAAGGAGTCTCATTTCTACTGATTGTTCATAAACTTCTTTGATGAACTGAAATTATCTGCATCCACTTGCTTCCACTGATTACTGTGGCATCTTTGTTTTAGCTGAGAGGATTCACCTAATCATTAGATAGAAGGAGTCTATCATTGTTGGTTAGGTAGCAAAATGTTTGGTGTAGTGGTGAAGGTGCTGGCCTAGAGACCCGAAAAATTGTGAGTTCTAGGTCTACTTTAGCCATGAAAGTCAGCTGGGTGACTTTGGATCAGCCACTCTCTCTCTCTCTCTCTGCCCAACTCACCTCACAGGGTTGTTGTTGTGGGGGAGGAAGGGAAGAAGCAAAGTGTGTTATGAATGTTCATGAGTTGACTTACTTGAGTTACCTACAAGGTAATAAAGGCAGGATAAATATAAATATAAATATAAATATAAATATAAATATAAATATAAATATAAATATAAATATAAATATAAATATAAATATAAATATAAATAATATAAATATAAATATAAATATAACATTAGCACTAACTGCTCATAGCCAAAAGCAGGTTTTCTTTCTTCCCACAGAATGGACCAGAACAGGTAATATGACTCTGACATTCATGTCTGCAACTGTACTGGATATAAAGACTAGTAGGAATGTTTACTGGAAATGTGAACATGACCAGAATCACCAGCAGATGGATTTATAACTGGCTGTCACCCCAAAATATAAATATAAATATAAATATAAATATAAATATAAATATAAATATAAATATAAATATAAATATAAATATAAATATAAATATAAATATAAATATAAATATAAATATAAATATATGCGTTTGGTGAGACATGGCTACACAGGAATGAAACTGGAATTTCATCTGGCAATGATAAAGCAAGTTGAAAAGGAACAACATTATTTTTATTGATCTTTAATAGGAAAACATCCAAAGAGGGGAGCAAGACTCTCTTTCACTTCAGCTTAGAACCTCTGAATTAAAAGTAAAAACTGTGCATTGTTTCATGTCCCCAACATCTGAAAAGAAGTCTCAGTATTCTGAAAACTGCACACTGCATCATGGGGAAGTTTGATTCCCTCCCCGCCTTGATCCTCTTGTCTCTTTCCTCTCATGTCTTATCATCCATTGTTCCTGCCTGTTTGGCTGCTCTGATGCTTCTGGATGAAAATCTAAATAAGATAATATTTCTAAGATTGCCATTAAAAAACCTGATTGAGAGCCTCAAGGTTGCCTTCATTTATTGATTTACTGCTTACATGATATTATGTAGATTCTATTCTTTGCTTAAAAGACTCCTCAGCCCTAGATCTGCTTCACATCTGCATACAAATAAAACAATTATTCTGGATATAATAATTGGTTATAGATGATGCAGAAGGCACCACTGGATAAGCAGCAAATCATCCTTGAAAAAGGGAAAGTGGAAAGTGTGTGTGTGTGTGTGTGTGTGTGTGTGTGTGTGTGTGTGTGTGTGTGTGTGTGTGATGTTGCAAGATACCTCTTTATTAAGCAATCTGCTTCAGTGACTTTTAAAACTTCCTAAAAATCTTACCTAAACATTTGATTCATCCAAGAAACTACATTCCTTACAGGGGAAACAAAAGGCAGATAATAATAATAATTGTATTTTAAAAGAGGCTCCATTCATTCATCTTTTTAATGACTCAAAAATATTTTTAATCTAACTAATTACATATGTAGTGCAGCCTTGTTTTGATTTTTTTTTTCATTTCTAAAGCAAAAATGCCTGAAGATTGATTCAGGTCTGGGCAAGTATCCTGCCTCAATCTCATCAGGAAATTAAACTTCAGATTAATTTTTGACTGTGTAGTGTCTTGAGTATTCCTGGTGCATTTTATTCCATTTTGTAAACAGCTGAGTCAACTTCTTTGTTTTCCAAAAAGGCATGTTAATTTATTAATTTAACTTTCTGATTGTGTAATGCTAGTGTACATTGGAATTATTTAAGTAAATTGATAGTGTAGATCATTCTAAAGTGACATTTACTATGAATGAACAAGTCTGTATATTTCTCTGGGTAAGAACCAAAAGAAAAAGAACAAGTAAAAAAATGTGATGGGAATTAATTCTTTCTCAGCAGTGGCTCACCATGATAAAGTTACAGGATATTTGTAACAGTGGGAAACATAACCTTTAGGTGACATTTTATTTTAGGTAATAGTTGTTGATGTTGTCTCTGTGACATACTTACCAAAGCTTTGTAGAGCAATAGGAAGCCAACAATCCATGCAAAGGCCCAAGGTATGTCCATGGCCCATCCTGTATTCTAAAAATATAGCCAGATTCCTGGTTGGTTATTTTAGTCACAGACGATGAACTACTTCCTTCAGATGAAAAGGCTCCACAACCGGTACCCGGAGCACAAACAGGATCTTGGCATATAGAGATTAATCAAACAATTTAGGCAGCTCGGAACTGATGTAGACATAAACCCAACCATGTAAAAGCGTCAAGAGATAAACAGCACAAACTGAATTTAAGACTGAGTAAAAACAGGGGAGAGAAATTACTTTTGCTTTTTGCCAGCATCTTCTAAACTTCTATCTTTATTTTACTATTACCAAGTAGAAAGGGATCCACCTTAACTCTGTACCTTCAAATTTATGTGATTTGTGAGATAGCATGAAAACAATAACCATATATTTACAATAGCTCAAGGTGAAGCACTGACAATAAAAACAATAGAACACAATTATTGAACAAAATATATGGAATGTTATACAGTCATGACCCCACTGAACTCATTGCTCATTAACCAAGAGTAAGCTCAACATTAAATCCTAGTCAATCCATGGACAGGTTTCCAAATCGCTAAATACGTTATACTCCTTAAACTTTATGAAAAATGAATAGCGTTTTTAGTATTAATAGGGAGGAGCGCTACCATGAAGATTTCACCCCTTAATTTATAAAGCATCTGTAGCATACATCTTTATCTAGTATATACTGGTCAAGCAAGTTCTACTAGGCAGATGATGCTCAATATAATCACAACTTGTTAGAAATATTTGTAGTTTATTACCGTGTTTCCCCGAAAATAAGACAGGGGCTTATATTTTTTTGACCCCCAAAATATGGCCTCGGCCTTATTATCGGGGGGGCTTATTATTTTGGGGGTGCAGTAGGTGGCGAGCGTGGGACTGCATGTCCCATCGCCGCTGCCTCGCCTCCCCTCCCTGCCTCCACCGCCTCGTGGAGCAGGACTCAGCAAGGCTTGTTGTGCCGTTGCATGCACGAACTGCAGGACTGCCGCAAACTTCATCATACTGGCACAGCTGGGGTCCTTCTGCCGTTGGTGCATGTAAGGGCATATATTTTTTTGACCCCCAAAATATGGCCTCGGCCTTATTATCGGGGGGGCTTATTATTTTGGGGGTGCAGTAGGTGGCGAGCGTGGGACTGCATGTCCCATCGCCGCTGCCTCGCCTCCCCTCCCTGCCTCCACCGCCTCGTGGAGCAGGACTCAGCAAGGCTTGTTGTGCCGTTGCATGCACGAACTGCAGGACTGCCGCAAACTTCATCATACTGGCACAGCTGGGGTCCTTCTGCCGTTGGTGCATGTAAGGGCA
>QLTV01001839.1:2994758-3015823 GCA_003457575.1 Thermophis baileyi
TGCTGTTCCTGCAGGCGATTCCCACGCACCGCCCTCGCCTGCATCCCCTGTCTGAAGGATGCGGGGAGGGCAGGTAGAGGATGAGCGGCCCGAGCCGGCGAGCGAGCAAGGGAGGCGGGGACGGGAGGCAGAGCCGAAGGGGCGGCGAGACCGACCCGCGGCCCGGCGCTCTCTAGCTGACTGCAGGGCTCTGCAACATCAGGAGCCGCAGAGGCACAAGCAGCGAGTGCCCGAGAGTCGCGGCACACCAGCACCTCCGCTGAGAAGAAGAGGGGAGCCTCGATCCCTGCCTTGCCGCCTCATCGCAGGCAGAAGCGCGTTTCAAAACACTGCCGGAGGCAGAGCCCAGAGGAGCCGAGGCAGTCCCACGGGGTGTGCAGGCACCCACCTCTCTGTCGCTCTCTCTCTCTCCCGGCCGGGAGCTGCTTTTTGTGGTGGGCACTCTTGGCTGGGAGAGAGAGAGAGAGAGAGAGAGAGAGAGAGAGAGAGAGAGAGAGAGAGGGCTTTTTGTGGGGGGGACTCTGGGCTGGGGGAGAGAGAGAGAGAGAGAGAGAGAGAGAGAGAGAGAGAGAGAGAGAGAGAGGTGGGTACATGCACACCCTGCGGGACTGCCTCGGCTCCTCTGGGCTCTGCCTCTGCCAGCGTTTTGAAGCGCTCCTGCCTGCGATGGGGCGGCGAGGCAGGGATCGAGGCTCCCCTCCTCTTCATCGGAGGCAGGAGTGCGTTTCAAAAGCTGCCATAGGAGGAGGAGGAGGAGCCGAGCAGTCTCGTGGGGTGTGCGTGCACCCGCCTCTCGCTTGCTCTCGCTCTCCTGGCCAAAAAAGTGCCCGCCGCAAAAAGAGCGCCTCCCAGCATGCCCCCCCTTTTCCCCGGAAAGTAATGGGGGGGCTTATTTTCGGGGAAACACGGTAGTAATTTTAATATGATTTTATATACTTATTCATATATTTATGATTTCATTTTAATGTTGTAAGCTGCCCAGAGTCACCCTGTGGCAAGATGAGCGGCAACCAAATTTAAATAATAATAATAATAATAATAATAATAATAATAATAATAATAATAATAATAATAATAATAATAATAATAATAATAATAATAATAATAATAATAATAATAATAATAATAATAATAATAAAGCTGATTAGAATCAGATAAGGAGGAGAAGAAGGAGAAGGAGTAGAAGGAGGAGGAGGAGGAGGAGGAGGAGGAGGAGGAGAAGAAGAAGAAGAAGAAGAAGAAGAAGAAGAAGAAGAAGAAGAAGAAGAAGAAGAAGAAGAAGAAGAAGAAGAAGAAGAAGAAGAAGAAGAAGAAGAAAGAGAGCAACCACAGTTTCAAAGTTGGTCTTCCATGAACAGAAGGTTCCTGCTATTTTCAGAAAGGATGAATTCTATATATATATAAAAAAGCTGTATGTATGTATGTTCCAGCATAACTCTGGAAGGCCTCGAGCAATTTCAACCAAACTTGGTACACATATGACTTACTATCTGGCAACAAATACTGTGAGGGTAAGACACCCCTAGCACCCCTAGGGGTGGCCTTTCGGAACAACGGTCGTGTTCTGTACACTGAGCCTAGCTCAGCGTTTTTCTGAAGAGGCCTAGGCCTCCCTCACACAATAGGCCTATGAAGGGAGCCTGATTAGGCCAGTACAGAGGCCTTTGATTGAGCGTGGCATGGCCTAAGCTGATCTCCCGCCCCCGCCCACCCCCACCTCACCGCGGCGGCCCAATCTCACAGGGAACAGCTTCGGCCTGTGTTTCCAGGATCGTCCTTCGCCCCAACTCAGGCCTAGGCCTCCCTCACACAGTAGGCCTATGAAGCAAAGGGAGCCTGATTAGGCCAGTACACAGGCCTTTGATTGAGCGCGCCATGGCCTAAGCGGATCGTCCGCCATCACCTCACAGCTTTGGCCCGTGTTCCCAGAATTGTCCTTCGCCCCAACTCATTGCGCGAAGGATGGGACCACCCCAACTGAGGCAAAACAGGTATGGAGGCCAGAGAGGAGACCCAGCCTATTTCAGCAGGGGTGGAGGAGACGCAGCATGGGCCAGCTCAGGGATTTATGTTCCAGTCCCAGGCCCAGTTTGAGGAAATGGTAAGACGGGTGGTGGTAGAGGCAGGGGGGTGGCGCTTCAAAATCCCCCAGCTGTCCACAGGTTCCATAGCTGGGATTTGAATAAGGTCCTTATACTTTTAAAACCCTGTAAATAAAATTGCTTTGATTTGACACTATAGATATAATTCATTCTTTTTCCTGTCTAATACGAGATTGGGATAAATAAATACCTGGGCAACGCCGGGTAATCAGCTAGTAACCAATAAAATCTTCAATGTTACATGTCTGCTGATCATCCCTTGCACTATCTTCCATACTCTTCCCAGGACCCCCCAACTTTCTGAAAAAAATCCCCTAAGAAAGGAAATAACTTTCTGGGAAGAGAGTAGGAAGAAAAGATGCTTTTTCTCCTCATCTTTCTTCAGGAAAGAATTCCATGAAGACTGTGGAAAACCAACTTTGGATACAAAATAAAAAGTCAGTTTGAGGAATACTTGCATTCTGAAGCTCTGGATGTACACTTTCTGTTTCCAAATCATTCCTTTTTGCAGCAGTTCAATATTTGGAGTTCAGTCCAATGATGCCCCTTCCTTGCTGTGCCAGCCACCTTAGAAGTTCCCATTAAACTTAATCCAAGAGAAGTCAGTACAGGGTCTCACTTGGGATAGAACAGTTCTCTGGATAAGTCAGGAATAAACTTAGGTTGGGTGAAAAAACTGGAGTGGGGCTACTATTACCTAATAGAGAAGTATTTTTTTTTTTTAGTATTATTTCTCACAATCAGGAGAGGAAAAGAATTTCCCTATACTATCTCTACAGTTGGCACGGGGAACAGTGCCAAACGAAGCCCATCCAGATAGAATAGAACAACTCTAGATCCATGGATCCAAATCTGGTTCCTTTATATCCCATTCATGGAATGCTCCATCCGGGGCTTTCTTTCAGGAGGAGAACTGCTGCTGATTGCCCATTTGAATGTAAATATGGTCATCATCTGAATGAAACTCTGTCTCTTACCTGAGGCACCAAGGCACCGTCCTTATCCCTCCAGCCATATACACCATATACACTGAGGACAGGGGAAGAAAGTAAAATTGCATAATTTCTCTTTTAGAAATAAGAATCCCTGAAGGAGAAAAATCTGGCTCTCTGACTAACACAATTAGGGGAAAAAAATGGGTCTTTTTTCCTGGCATGCTCCACGATCTAGTTTGTCAGGCTGCTCTGCCAGACAACTATGGGCTCTTTCTCAGAAACCAGAAAGAAGCCCAAATAAGGGGGAAATAGGACTGCATTTGCTGGAGATAATTAATGGGTTCCCCTATTTTTGCCAGTTCAGAAAATGTGGGGCTTAGGAAACAACTGCCAACTTACCGTAATATTCTCTGAAAAAAGCAGCATTCCTTCAGAAGAGCAATCTATCATTCTCTGCTTGAATATGACTAGTTGCAAAACTATTGCCCTATTTAACACAATACTTGTAGACAAAATACTGTTCGGGTCACCATGCTACACAACATCCTTCATTTTTACAACCAATCTATTTTGTCTCATCTGTCAGGAGCTGCCAACACTAAAAAAAAATGTTCTGAAATTTCCTTAGGCATAAGTAGTTCACCTTCTGACTTGAACAAGCCTGGTCTAGCAACTTCTGCACCCACTGTTTGTGTCTTGAAAATATCTGTCAAAGAAGTCCCACGCACATACACAACTGCTCCAACTTTGATGATTTACAGATGCAGAACTTGGCTGAAAGAAGACAAATGAAACTGATAAGCCTCTTGCAAAAGGAAATAGTATGATGAGGTGAAGAATTCAGCAGGTGTGGCACATGTCTTTTGGTGACCTGACATGGCTGCAGTTATGGAGGGAGAAAAAGGAGGAGGAACTCAATTCTGGCCTTGAAGGGCTCCTGTGCTGTCAAGAAGGCTGATGAACTGACCTGGCTACTAGTCAGGTCTTTTGTGGTGAGATTTTGGAGAAGCAGTCCCATTGGTCTCAAACAAATCAATCAAACAAAATTAATAAATAATAATCATAATTGGTCCAGCCTGGAATATAGATGTTGGAAACTAGAGTCGTGGGAGATATCCAACTTCACCAGTACCTGGAGAACATGTTGCTCATCTGACTCAAAATAAGAGAGGAAAGGGCAAAAGGAGAGAAAAGAAGGGAGAAGCTGTAGAGAACAGTTGAAAAGTTAAGTTACATGAGTATGCAGAGCAAATGGTGCGAGGGAGAAGAAAGATCTGGATGGCTTCCCTGGAAGAAAGTGAAGACCCAGATAAAGAATATCTTCACCCAAACCCAAGAAGGGAAGGAGGGACCTAGCTGGCTCAGATGACATCTTCACATAGGACCCAAGAGAGACTTGTTAGTCATTGGTGAAGCTCTGGTCTCTGGATAAGGAAGGGGCAGAAAACCCTGAAAGAGATTCTTTCTCCAACAGAGAAGCTGTAGGCGTTTCAGCAGGTCCAGGAGAAAGTTAAATCCATTCCTTTCTTTTCATTCTCTCTTGATAAGTTAGAAAAGGGGGAGGAAGCAGGAGGAGAATAGCCACTGGGAGAAAGACGTAGGAGGAAATCTGACACTAGGTGACAAGAGGATTGTGTTGTATATACCTGTTGTAAATATTTGTTGTGAATAGTAAAAAGCATAAAAATCCCCACTGGCTTGTCACCTTTGCAAAGCACAGTACACCTCCAGTTAAACAACACCTCCATCACATTGTGACAGCAGGAACATCTTTTGCCGCTGATGATTTCTTCTACTACTGAATCTCACATCAGCACTTTTCAGTTACGCTGTCTGGACATGATATGAAATAAATTCTAATAGGCCAGTTTGGAAAAAGCTGTAGGGTGTAGTGAATCTCTCGAGATCGCTTTCTATAATTTTTGCTTCCCGAGGTTACCCATAGTCAGCCCTGCTTCAACCCTGATGTTCTTCAACCTTTGTAACTTATAGATATTCACTTGATCCCATCAGCTATGTTATCTCTTTGAACATATGCACAGATAGTGGTGGTCATGTAGTTTTGCTGCAACCATGTTTTTCCAGAGTTTTGAATGAATGTGTTGACTGGGATAATGATATATGAGGAGATAGCTTCTAATCTTATCCAAACCAGTTATTTCATGCCTGCATTTAATATTTGGAATTATATAATTCCACTTGTATGTTTTGTTTTTTGTTTTTTTAATAAGGATGCATCTAACCAGGCTACCTCCAAGCTAAAACTGCCATGAGCCATGACTTGCCTTTTTGTTTTGTTTTGTTTTGTTTTCTCAATCAGTCAAGGGTGATCATGTTTCTACATTTTTTCTATCTTGTTGCAAACCTAAATCAAAGCAAAGAAAGAATTGTAGGCCTTAATTCAGTGGATAGATTACAGTCTGTCTCTTAATTCTACCCCAAAGATTCCTAAACTATTTTTAAAAACAATCTATTAATCGCACCATTATAACACTTAACAATAGCAATAGCACTTGGTATATACCACCCCATAGTGTTTACAGCCCTCTCTAAGCAGTTTACAGAGTCAGCATATTTCCCCCAACAATCTGGGTCCTCATTTTACCAACTTTGGAAGGATGGAAGGATGGGTCAACCTTGAGCCGGTCAGCATCAAACTCCTGGCAATGGGCAGAGTTAGCCTGCAGTATTGCATTCTTGACCACTGCATCTCTACAGCTCCTAAGCTGCAAAAATGGTAGAGTCTCTACAAAACATTTTTACTGGACAAAAGTAGACATTTGCTTTTTGATTCTTGGGAGAGCTTCATATTTTAAGAAACTCTTAGTTATCTCAGTCTGAACCTCTTGGAAATATTAACAGTTTTTAAACACATACATTATTTTACTGGTTATGAGAGCAATTGCAACTTGAAAAAACAATCTTTGAAGAGTCAGATACCAAGTTGCTGCAAGCTGGTAGATGAGGAAGGTGGTGGTAATCATGTCTTTTATGCCTTTTGATGATTACTGGGGAGGTTATAATCATAATCATAATTTTAATGATTTTCAGTAAGGAATCTGTTTCTAAAAGAACTAAATATATTTATTGGCCACAAGATTTCACAGTCAAGTTCCACTGGTCAGTATTTGGCTTTGGTCACCAAATATTGTCCTGTATATGGAATTTAGGCAACTATGAGAAGGAAATGATTGGTAGATAGAATCCCAGGATCACTAAAAAGTATTATAATTGTATCCAGGAATATGTTGAAGAAATTGTATAATTTCTTCAACATATTCCTTAAACGTTAAATTCATGGAGGTGGATATCCTCCATGAATTAGTCTAATCACTTTTTACTAAGTTTAGTATAGGTAAGTGTCTGATGCTGCTTCTTGGAGTAGTGTATTCCATAAACTAACACTGTGGTGTCTACTTTTTAATCTACTTTCAATGAATCACATCCAAATCTACTTTTAGATTCAGTGGAACTAATTTAGATTAGCCTAAATTCTCATAATCTCAGTTAGCCTCTTTTAGATATGGAAAAACCTACAGCCAATCCAGTATATAACTGTAAATTTTAATTTTTAAGAAAGCGGGGAGAGGAAGAAATGCTTTGTATTCTCTTTGTCATGTAAGCCTAAAAGACTGTGAAAAGAAGCAGGTTTACTTTAATGTTTATGCCAGTAATAATCCTCCCTAAAGCAATGCCCTTTTCCCTCCTTTCCCTATTTCATTCATATAGCTTGCCTGAAGCAAATGCTTGCTAAAACATGATGTAAAAATCTTTTGGGGGAAAAATAGAAATGCGAATAGAAATACAAAAGTATACTTAATTAAGAGCCATGAGCAATGCATATGTTTTCACAAACCTTGTAATTAAGTAATAATCAGCAGAATCTTTTAAATATCTTGCGTTAACTACCCTGACAATTTCCATATGAGTTGAGCACAGGAGCTATCATTCACAATCCAAATTTGTAATGTGACAGGAGCAGTCATCCAGAAACAGGGGTATCTGCAGGAATTTTTTTTAAAAAATCAAGCATTCAGGAGCAGCTACATGGCACACATTAAAAAATGGTGGGGTTTCAGTCAAGTGATTGAGGACGCCATCTTGACTTTTTGGACAACCCTACTGAAGAGGCCCATGCCAACAAACCTGTAAAGCACACAGATCAAGAAAACTGCCAAAAAATAAGAGTTTAATAAGAACAACTAGACACAAGGACAGTTTTTTCCCGAATGCCATCACTCTGCTTAACAACTAATTCCCACAACACTGTCAAATAATTTACTAAGACTGTATTACTATTATTATTCTCTTCCTTACTAGTATCTATTTCTTCCCACTTATTACTATAACCATGTTGCTTGTATCTTTCAGTTATATTGTTTTTGTTTCCTAGTAGGATTTGATAGCTTATTAGTAACCTTGACTATCACTAAGTGTTGTATCTTTTTATTCTTGATGAATGTATTTTATTCTCCTTATGTACACTGCGAGCATATACACCAAAGACAAATTCCTTGTGTGTCCAATCACACTTGGCCAATAAAGAATTGTATTCTATTCTGTTCTATTCTATTCTATTCTATTCTATTCTATTCTATTCTATTCTATTCTATTCTATTCTATTCTATTCTATTCTATTCTATTCTATTCTATTCTATTTATGCTGTATAGGAAGAATTGCAACATCCCTAATGTAGTCCAGATTTCTGTTTCTGCAGTATTTCTGTTTCAGTATTTTAAAATTCTCTTTTTTGGACAAAGTAAAAAGTGGTTACACAGAATTGTTGCCTCTACATTGTGGTCTGCCAATGTTAACCTCCAATCAACTTATTCCCAAAACAAGGTTCTACTTTTTCAAGAACTACTTTTCAAAACAGCAGTTCTATCCTATATTAACTCTGTTGTTTTGAAACTCTTCCTTTACACGTTGAGTCTCACTCACTTTTTAAAAATAATTGTTTAGCACAATGGTAAGCAAGGGCATGTTTACTTAAAAGAACCCAGAATTGCTTTCAATGAGATTTCTTCCCAAATGACGATGATTCTGCATCCACATTAGATATTACTTTTTTATTAAAAAAAGCACCTATGGAAAACCCTGAATTGGAAAGGACCTATGGTTGAAGATTTTGAATTCTTTCATTTTCTTTACATAATGATCCCCAGCAAAAACAAACAAACAAACTTCCAACTGAGAAGGGAATGGTTAGAGCTATTGTTTTCACCATGGATAGAAATGCAACTGGGAAGGGTGAGATGAGAAAGAAAACTAGCTACAGGAAATGAAGGAGTGTCCAACCTTGACAACTTTAAGACTTGTGTACTTTGTGACTGGCTGACGAATTTTGGGAATCGAAGTCCACAAGTCTTAAAGTTGCCAAGATTGGGCAGCCTTGTTTATAATTTCTTCTCCCATGTGGATCTTCCAATCAACTTCGGAATACATGGAAGATCCGTGAAAGAGAAGCAAACACTATCTCTATCATTTTCCCAATACAAGTCACTTTTTTTTTACCAAGTTGATTGTTTATTTATTTAGCAAATTTATATAGCTGCTCATTTTACCAAAAGTGGCTCCAGGTGGCTTACAAGCAAAATAACAAAACCATATCTCAATGTAAGAGATATGTAAGACATTCTGTAAGTAACAAAAAATGAATAAAAATATAGAAACATAAAGGAATAAAATGGGAAGATAGTGGGTGGACAACCTTCATGGCTCCTGCTAGGCACTCAAAGCAAAATAGACAGCCATATAATAGGAGCAGAAAAGTTTTCTTTGGGGAATTGCCTTGTCCCGCATCCTAAGCTACAGTGAAAGGATCACAAATACTTCTAGTATTATTTGTGTTATTCCAAATGAAAGACTAAAAATAAAATGGACACCATAATTAATTATTACCACAGGCTAGCACCAGAATCTTCTTCACCCTTTTTGGTAGTTTTTTGCTGTCTCTTCCTCTATTTCCTCTTTGGCCCAACAAACACAACTTCATTTATCACACTCCTTTTATTATAAAGGTCTATATCCTTTCATTTTCATACATATTTTTCATTTCTATATTTAAACAATGTTTATCACCATAGGTGTCAGTTGGTGGACTATTTAGAAAGTTGGCTGTCACATAACATATTATTTAATGTTTGAGGTAAACCAGGTCAGGAAACAGATATTGTAAGAACAACTGGGACTCTGTTTGTTTGTTATTATAACTTATATAACTTATAAAAGTGAAAGTGAAGATTCTTTTAACAGACTCTTGAAAGCCTGAGAGAGTTAAAATGGGACAATGTTCACTTCCTTCCTCATCCCTTTCAATCTTTTTGGCTAAATTGATGTTTTTGTAATAACTACAATACCTACTTAAAGGCCATCTCTGTATTTCTCTACATTTCATTTCTCTTTTTTCTTTTTGTTAATTAACTTAAAGGTGAATGGTTTAATTAGCTAACATGATATTATTATATGTGTAATATTAGTTTTTATTAGTATATAAATTTATTTATTGCATACAATAAATGTGCAAGATAAACAGTCCCAGCAGATAAAGCAAAATTTTCATTAATTCAAAATAACCTAGAAAACAATTTTTAAAAAATCACACACTGTCAGAGGGCAGAGAGGTAATCATTGAATCTTTGGGGGATAAAGTCTTCCAAAATATCAGTGTAGTTTCTGAGATTGTCTTAAGTGTTCCTCCAAGTGTCTGGGCTTCCATCTTGGACATGTTTGAGGTAAAAACAAATTAAAGACTAATTAACTAATTAATACTTTCATTTGGAGGTACATACCTAAGACTCTTAATGTAACTTAACTTCTTAAGGAGGAAGTAGACCACTGCCTTCATAAGAGCCAACCCCCCCCATCCCAGCTCTCAAGGAACATGTGCCACCATATGGATCCAAACACATGACTTCTCTTGTGCATTGATCTACCAGGAAGTGTGTGGATCTAAAATACAAGTGGCCCCACCAACAGCCCCAAGGACCCATCCTCTTATTCAGGACTAACAGGTTCAAAGACATCCAAGATAATTAGAGAAGTTCATTTCTCAATCAACTTTGTAGGACTTGCATAGCTGGAATCCAACTTAGATCAGATCTTTATCTGCCAGATGCTAAGCCTAAACCTTACAGTAGTCCAGCAAATGCTTCTCTGACCCCCTCATTACCCAGGAAGAACTCAGATGCCTTGAACAAGGCTACTGGCCAGCAATCAGCAGATGCAAAAAGAGCAGAGAAATAATTATTTGACCTCCAGTCTCTTTCAATATATAGATTCTCTTGATGTTACATATGCATGAAATTAATGTAATGCCCTATATTCCCTGTATTTCTATATTTACACATTTACTTCCTCAGGGCTATTGAAGATGGTCAGGATTTTAAAATCAAATGTCTGGCTAAAGAAGAAGAATATTCTGCAGAATTAAAAGACTAACCAGAGATGACAGACATCTTTACTTTTGCTGTACAAATGCAACTAAGAAGAAAGTGCCACTCTACAATGCAAAATCTGATGGTAATCCAAGAACATGCATTATCTATTTTGCGTTTTGCAATTTTTTTCCCTAAACCATTTTGACTGCCAAAAATCCACTGAACATTTCTATTGGGAAGGAGCCATTACATTTCTTTGAAGAATCTTCTTGGCAAAATTTCCAGTGTTAATTTTAGACAAAGTACAAATGTAACCACAACAACCCCTGGACATTTCTTATATGAAAATAAAAATGCTCACAGATATTATGCTGGTTGGCATAGTTCTAAACTCTTATATTTATTGGAAAAGTATTTCAGTATTGCTACTGAAAAGATACAAGCAGATTTCTTTTTGAAGAAAATCAGAATGATGTTGTAGATATAAAATCTATTACGTGTTCAAACTTCTATGATTTGAGCAATGACAGCAGCTGCTGATACCTCTTGAAGTCAGTAACACAGCAGAATAGATCAAACAGCTCAACAACTGTTCTTACAATTAGAGTAGCATAGCTCCTGTTATGTATATGGAGATTCTCAGTCATCCAGGTCATGGTTGTCCCAAAGGTGCTTTTTCAAGAGGCAACTGGACTTTCTGGTTTTTCTTTGAAGATGTTTCGCTTCTCATCCAAGAAGCTTCTTCAGCTCCCGTTATGTAGTTAAGCAGGAAAGTTTTGACTCTATCACAAATTATATTTGAGCCGTTTTTGTCACTATAGTCTTATTACAAATTCCATATTCAGAAAATCAGAAAACAGATACTCATGGGTCATTTTCATTTGCAAATTTCTTTCAATTTCTTTCTTTCTTTCACAATAAAGGTTGTGAGGCATGATCTTGTGATAACATTAAAGTACGAGGGCTCAGTCAGATCATCTACCGTCATATTTTTCTTTCTAGAAAATTTGGTCTTTGCTTCTTAACCAGTATGATGATATAGCAACCAAATGTGGCTGTCTTTTCTATCAAAGTGTTACTATTGTGTAAGCATGGTTGACTAAGACATCCAGAGTCACTTATGAAAAGTTTTGCAATATTGTATTGTCCTTATGGGCCCACTGAGTCAACCCTGACTTCTGGTGACCATTAGAACAGGTCCATGGAACTTTGGGGCAACATTCTGAAAAGTGGCTAACAAGTAACTTTTTCCTAGGACTGAGAGGAAAACTAGGCAAAGTCATCTAGTTAGCTTGCATGCCTCACATAGGACTAGAATTCATGGTCTCCCAGCTTCTAATCCAGTTCCTTTAACCACTACAGTAAACTGGCTCTCTAATGCTTTATGAAAATAACTAATTCTTGTGTTTGCCCTATGTCCTGTGACTACCCTTTCTGGCAATGCCACTAGCAGAAAGAATAGTGAGATCTGCCTGATTTAAAGGTGGCAGCCCAGAACATTCTTCATCCTTATGAAACCTGATTAAAATCTGTGGCCTTTTACATTCTGAGCTTTTTCTGAATGACTGCTTTAGCAGCATGAGGTGAAATTATAGTGAAAATGTGGGTACAACTGCCTGGTGTTATTGATTCCAGTCAACAAACCCGGCAGTGTAATCTGTCTGCTTTTGTTCCGTTCACTTGGGGGTGTGTTCTCATTAGTCCCCCATGGACAGTCAACCTGTCAGCAGGTCTGCACTCCAACTGCCCGACCTCTGGCTTCAGCTCATTCTTCCACAAATTAATTTCCCAAATTGACAAATTAAAGTGCACAGTATGTCCAAGGTCACCAAATCACACTGGGTTCTGGTAAATGTCAAGCAGCACTGGGCAGGAGAAAGAAAGGAAGAATGAAAGCAAAAGACTGGAAGAAAAGTTTGTAGTCAATCGATTTGTCCCTTTGACATAAATGTGAAGGAAATGCATGAAACTCGCTATCAAGATATTTTAAAGTATGATTGCATAACACATATCCTATCAAAATGACCGACTCTTGGTTTGCTTTTAGATGCTTTTGGTTTCATTATTTTATTATTAACTCACATGCTATGTTTTAATGCAGGTACGTCTTCCATAAGCCACATTTGTAAGCCATTTTGAATGCTTCATAGAAAAGTGTCCTACAAACATAACATTCTAAGTATTCTTTCTTCCCAGTGAATCCAAGGAATTGATATCTTGTAAATCAGAGTGAAAGGGGAAGCAGAGATCTCAGAGGACTCTGCACTTCAACAAACTTGGATTCCTTAAAGCAGTGGTTCTCAACCTTCCTAATGCCGCGACCCCCGCCCCGCCGCTGTGCCCCCCGCCCTTCCCCCTCCCCACGCACGATGAATTGACAAAAGGGGTGTGGCACCAAGATGGCGGGCTAGCGCGCACTTAGGCAACCCCTGTGAAAGCGTCGTTCGACCCCCAAAAGGGTCGCGACCCACAGGTTGAGAACCGCTGCTTTAAAGGATGCAATCACAATCCTGAAGTTTGAAGCCCTTTTTATAAACCTATTTACAGGTAGTCCTTGACTTACGACCACAACTGAGTCCAAAATTTCTGTTGCTAAGCGAGACATTTGTTAAGTGAGTTTTGCCACAGTTGTTAAGTGAATCACTGCGGTTGTTAAATTAGTAACACGATTGAAAAGTGAAACTGGCTTCCCCATTGACTTTGCTTGTCAGAATGTTGGAAAAAGTGATCACATGACCTCGGGACACTGCAACCATTATAAATATAAATCAGTTGCCAAGCATCTGGATTTTGATCACGTGAACATGGGGATGCTGCAACGGTCATAAGTGTGGAAAAAAATGGTCATAAGCCACTTTTTTCAGTGCCATTGTAACTTTGAATGGTCACTAAATGAACTGTTGTAAGTGGAGGACTACCTGTATGCCTGTTTGCCTGTATAATTATCTATCTTTCTGTCTGTCTGTTTGTCTATCTATCATCTCTATTACAACCAGGTACCTTCTTGATGTGATGGATTTCGGCCCCCATAATTCCACAATGCCCTTGGCTATTAGAAAGCACCAGTATGAGAAAGGCTGATATATTCTATAGACTAAGATTTTTTCCTGAATTGTATCTAGGGTTAGCTTTCTTGAAATGTAAACAAGAAAGCAACATAAGGAGAAGTTTGGCACCTTTACCTAGATGCTTCTTGTAGTAACTTGACAAATCAACGAAATCAGCATTATCAAAATCAATTTATCTGTATCTTTCATTGTATTCCTTGCAAGCAGCATTACTTTAATTCAAGAGGCAACTGTAAATTAACTGAATGATTGATCAATTGATGCACTAATGCTGGATTAACTGTGTAGTATATACCTTTTTATAATTAATTATATGGTAGAATCAGAATTATATTATATCTGTGCTATGTAACAAACAAGGTTATAATCTATAAACCGTGCATATTGAAGGACTTTCCCTGACAGCCTCAAAAAATATGCTTCAGACATCTATGGATCAGAGTAAAATAAAGATTAACGACAGACAGAACCCAAGAATGCTTTACGACAACACGGAGAGCTGTCCCACTTCAACTCTCAATCATCCCACATTTTTCTGTGATGGGGCTCAAAGTGTGATTTTTTATTTTAATGTGATATCAAGCATATCTGGAGGAAGCGTACCTGAGAGATCTGATTGCTCATCTGACCGTAGTCAATAGGGTTTCCACTGGCTGTGTGGGCAATATAATTTATTATCATTATATAGTCTGGTCCATGAATGAGTGCTGCTTGTACAGGTGCCACATCCATGTTTGTTGTGATATTAAAGGAGTGGGTTCTTTGAAAGTTTCATATTTAAACTATCGTTTTAATGGTGGTAAAGTATGAAAGAAGATTTGCACTACTGTATATTGTACAATTCTGTAGTATCTGAAAGTTATCAGATTCTGGTTTAGAATTACATAAAACAATAAATCATTTATTTCACCTCCTTCCACACACATGCTTTGGCCGTTTCCTTTACAGTCCTTCATACCCTTCTGAAAATATTACATAATCCTTAAAACATTCAGTGAGTGTTTGCTTTTATTGCTTTCCATTCTCTTTTGCTTCCTTTTTTTTTTTTTTTTTGGTGGCAATTAACTCTGCAGCATCTTGCTGTATCAAATATATAATACTGTCCTGTATAAAATTTCTCCCAAGTGATCACATTGAAAATGTCTTATTGTTGTTATTTAAATTACTAATTGATTCTCCTGGCCCAGGGTCTACTTGTAAGGCATTCCAGGGTCTTGGGAACATGAACAAGCACATGCTATAGCACCAGCTGTCTTTAAGCCTAAATCTAACCTTGACCAGAAGGCTGGCATTAGATGGCTTCTCATTTTACATGTTATCATTTTTACATCAACATTCCAAGCCTCTGAAGCTACTGTTGGCTTCTCAGGAGCAGATCTGAGGAATTAAAAACTAAATCTTACTTTAGCCTCATCTTTTATCCCCTTTTCTTTCCTTTTTTTAATAAGACGGTGGCATAAGCTAATCATTTCATGCAAATGCATAAATCTTTTTACATGATAGAACAATAGCATGGATTTATTTTGAAAGCTACAAATATGAATATATTGTTGTTTTATTAAGAATGTATTAAATTCTTTCAAGTTAAGGTCTTTAAGATGATAATATGATCTTAGTCAGCATGTTTATAATAATTATCTACCAATAGAAGAGAATGTAGCCCGGGGTTGAACTCTGGAGGCCTTGGTGTTCTGAATTGTGGACCTTGGTGTTCTCTAAGCTTGGTTGTTTGCTTGCAGATTTTTCATTAGGTGCACAAGGTTCACAATGACAGATAGTTTCAACTGGAAAATTGTGAGCATTCTAGGCTAAGTGAAATCCAAAAACACTAGGGAATTCCTGGAAGCTTGACACTCAGACAAATCAGCCATCAAAAAATACATACACAGGTTTCAAAGTAGATAAGAAAAAGGATAAGAAAAGAACAAAAAAAAAACAGGACACATTTTCTTTAGCAGCCCATAAACAGATAAGCAGGGATTAACAGAAGACAAACAATTAAGAAGAAAACAATACTCTAAACAAGGGAAAACCAAAGAAAAACCACACTCCCATCAACACTTAGAGGATAAGCTACTATATGTAAACAGGGAGCAAATCCCCACACTTACTAGCACTAATGATGTTACCTAATCAGATAATCAACATCAAGGACTCCCTAGTAGTTATCTAATTAATGAAATGGCAATGCTAGTGAAGCTGAGAGAAGGGGAAGAGGAAGGAGAAGAAGATAATGGATAGAGTTGATGAATGGGATCCAAGAAATTCTAAGAAAGTCCTTGGATGAACTAAAAGTTATTACTAGAGATGTGTTGAGATGGAGAACTTTCATCCTTCTGTTCACCAGGAGCTGAATCCAACTTTATGATATTCATGTTAATTAATAATTCAGATATTTATTTATTTAATATTTCTTAACTGCCTATCTCCCTCAGAATCCATAAAATCCATGCCAACCGCAAACAAGTAATGTTTTCAGATCTAAAGTAGCTGCTCTCCCAATATATTAGTGCTACACAGGGGGGAAAAAGATATTATTTTGAATAATAAAAAGAATATTATTTTGATTTTCAAATAAGGAGATGGTGAAGTAGAGTTAAATACATTTACACTGAAAGAAAAAGAGATGCTTCAATTCAGAAATAATACAATTCAGCAGAATTTTACCATGAATTTGTAGGAGATAATTTAATAAAACACCCCTGAAAGATGTTTAAGACCCTCATTGAGCACTGAATCAGAGTTCTTAGACTATATTATTTTTGTAACAGATACCACTTCTTTTTACATTAAAGCATGTTTAAAAAAAATATGTTGGAGCCAAAAGCTCCTTTCAGCCATTTACCAGAAGAACATCAGGAGGGGCAACTGAGATAAATCCTACTCTAGTCCCACTCTCTCCACTCCAGAAATGACTGAAGAGGATTAAAGTATTACAAAAATATATTTAAACAAGTGAACATTAGACTTTAGATCTATATAAGAACTCTACCAGTCACTGCTACCCAAATGCTATACATACATATACATAGATTATGAACATACATACATAATTTTATTAAGACTTTTAAAAATCAAACTAAAATCTAATCCAGACTTATATAAAGGTGGGGGGGAGGAAAAAATCAAACAAAAAGATAAAAGTTCAAGAACGGGAAAAAGGGATAGAAAAATAGAAAAGAAACAAAAGAGCTACAAAGAAATGACTTCCTATTTATAAATACAATTATAAATTTACCTCTTTCTCTAAAGTTACATGTCTCTGTTCTTTCTATAATCTATCAGTCTAATCATCAAATTCTATTTTTTTTACACAAAAAGTCCACAAGAGGTTTCTAGTCAGCTATTTAAAAATATTTTAAAAGATAAATATTATCTTTTCTCTAATCAGATAAGTCTATTTGACTATCTCAGAATGTTCTATCATCTTCACCAACAATTCCTCCATTGGAGGTATTCCCAAATCTTTCCATTTTGCGCATACAGTAATTTCGCTGAGTCATCACATATGAACACAAAATGCCATTAGTTGTTACCAACTGTTTTTTCCCATCAATCCCAAAAGACAGACCTCTGTCTTAATTGTATATTAATCTTTAAAATCCTCTGAATCAGTGTATGCATTTGAATCCAAAATTTTCTAGCTTTTTTACACGTCCATCAATCATGATAAAATGTCCCTTCTTGTTGCTCACATTTCCATCATGAATTTGAAGAGCCTTTATACATTCTAAACAATTTTTCTGATGACAAATACCAACAATATATCATTTTAAAAATTATCTTTAAGATGATAACAGTATTAATTTCAATCTTTTCAAATACATATTTTCCCATTGTTCCATCTGCATATTATGACCAACATTTTAAGCCCATTTTATCATACATTTTTCACTTATTCTTTTTCTGTTTCAAATTTCAATAAATGTTATATATTTTAGCAATTGCATTTTCATCATTTGTTCACAAGTCTATTTCAAACTCAGTCTTATAATGTTCATAAACTCTTTAAAAACTTTCTAATATCTGTAAATAAGAGAACTATTGGCACCTATATCCCTTTGCTCCCAGATCTTCTCTTGACTTTATTTTATATTCACCTTAACAAAATTCTAGTATCTGATGATAAATTTAGCCATTTGTGTTTGCCTATTATTTCTTATTTATAAAATGCTTCTTGTTCTTGTTTTCAGGTAGAACCTTGATTTGTATCTATTTCATATTTTCAAAATGTCACATCTAGCATTATGATTTTTAAAATCCATAATAACCTTGACATTGTCATAACACAAATACCCATGCAACCAAAATTTCAGGTCATGTCCTTCTAACTCCAAGAGCCTTCTATTTATCAGCACCCACTTTTCATCCAAACTAAACAGGAAGTTGCAAAATACAATTTCAAATTAGTTAAACCCAATTCCTCTCTTTCCTTTGGATTTTGTAACACCTTGTATTTAATTTGTATTTTTCCCCTGCCACACAAATTCAAATATATACTTCTACCATCCCAGTTCCCAGTTCTTTTCTTGATTTTATTTTACATTCCCCTTACAAAATGCTTCTTGTGCTGGAGCATGCCTCAGTTGTCATATTGCATTCACATGGGAGTTTGGATGATCAGGAAGCAGCCATATGGATGTGGTTGTCTAGGGACACACTTAAATGCGAAGACTGGGGCATTGGGATTCTGTTCCCCCTTCCACACATTTGATGTCTGTTTTGTACCCTGCGCCCCAAAACATATTCCATGCATTTCAATGGAAATAAACAGTCATGTTTGTTCTGGAGAGAGGATGATCTAAGTCAGGTGTCCCCAAATTTGGCAACTTTAAGCTATGCTGGCTGGAGAATTCTGGGAGTTGAAGTCCACAAGTCTTAAAGTTGCCAAGTTTGAAGACCTCTGATCTAAGTAATTATACAAAGGAGCAAATGTTTAGATGATGGATTTCAATATCTAATTCTAATATCTAATTGATATTTCAATATCAATTTCTCCAATCATGTAAAAAGAGAGTCTGATTTTAAAGTGCAAAATGGGAGAACTCACTCTCCCATCTCATGTAAGTCACCAACCTTCAGAATATTATCACTTTTTTCCCAATGTTGCAGAATTATGCATTAGAACTTCAGCTTTGTTGGGGGAGGGGGGGCAAACAAAATAAGCTTATAAATCCAATTGATTTTATTATGTTTATTTTCAAATTGACTTATGAGTTATGCATTTGTAAAAGTCATGCCTATTCATACATACATAGTGAAGAGAATCATTGGCTAAAATTCTACCAGTTCTGGATAGAAGCAATCTGTTTTGGTTCAAATGGAAAGCAATGATTCTTCAAACATTTATTTTCTGATTTTCCTTTCCGTTTCTTTTCTGTTCCAGAAACCAGAAAAGTCTCGTGTTTTTGCAATGCTATTTAGAGACATGTATGTATTTAAATGCTTTTGCAAACCCCAACAGAAATAAAACAAATGTATGACTTTGCAATTACATTGTTGTTGTTGTTAGTTGCGAAGTTGTGTCCGACCCATCGTGACCCCATGGACAATGTTCCTCCAGGCCTTCCTGTTCTCTACCATCCTCTGGAGTCCATTTAAGCTCACACCTACTGCTTCTGTGACTCCATCCAGCCACCTCATTCTCTGTCATCCCCTTCTTCTTTTGCCCTCAATCTTTCCCAGCATTAGGCTCTTCTCCAATGAGTCCTTCCTTCTCATTTGGTGGCCAAAGTATTTGAGTTTCATCTTCAGGATCTGGCCTTCTAAAGAGCAGTCAGGGTTGATCTCCTCTAGGACTGACCGGTTTGATCGCCTTGCAGTCCAAGGGACTTGCAGGAGTCTTCTCCAGCACCATAGTTCAAAGGCCTCAATTCTTTGGCGCTCAGCCTTTCTTATGCAATGACATAGAGCATTCCAAATTCAATTGTCAGTACAGTTAAAGCTCAGGTGAGTTTTATGGATGAACTTACATTAACAGGAAAGGGAATATGACACACGTTTCATAGCAGGTGAGTTGTTCTCCTTTATTATATAACAACAGAAAGCTGGGGAATTCAGAGATCAAGATTGTGGACTGGTTTATTTAAGAGCTTCCCTTAACTCGGCTGCTGAGGAAGGTGCCTGGTGTGAAAATGTCATAAATGGATGATCATTAGTTTCAGTTTGCTGACAGCATGAGTTATGGCTGACAAAACTAATGGAATTTCACACACAAAAAAATGCGTAAAGGAGCTATGGGGAACACACTGCCACAGAAAGAGCCTGGAACAATTCAAATTGAAAACAGGGCTTCCTACTTCAAGTACTAAACTGCACAGGCATTGCCTAATAACATTTGTAAACTTTTTTTTTCCAAAACAAAGGCATTATGTAAAATGTTTGTTTCTCTTAACCCGCTGACATTTCTTCCAATGAGCTCTAATGTCATTAAGACTCACGAAAATCACCTTCTTTATTTCCTATTTATATCTTCTTAGTATGTGGTTGCATTTTCCAATAACATTTCTGGTTTAAGTATGAATCGTTCCATCATCATGTGACCAAACTAGTCCCCCCCCCCTTCCCAAATCTGGCTCACTGGCACAGTCTCGCTTTTATGAAATAGCATTTCAGGAACCCATTAAGTAATTACAGAAAAGCTCTGCTCTTCAACTCAGCAAATGGCTGTTAGCTGTTTTTCATTGTCGTTTCTTTCAGCTGTTGTTGTTTTAAGAGTAAGCAAAATAGGGACTGTGAAACAATTGCAGGAAGCCCAAAAACAGAAATATGTTTGTTATCCTTCACTATGGGGTAGGTGCTCTAAGAGCAAAAGGAAGGCCACTCATTTCTCAAATATGTTCCCCACAGCACCAAGGAATTGTTTATTTATTATTTATTAAAATATTTTAAGTATTAATTTGTTTGCCACCCGTCTTTCCACTGATTATATTCTGAAATAAGGCAAAGCAAGGTCCTTGTTGTCGTCATCTAAGAACCTTCATGTAAGAACTGCCCCAGAGTGTCCTTTGTCCAGGTTGCTGCCTTTAAAAAGCAGAAGGCATCTGCTGTCTATTTATGGACCTTTTTTATTAGGGATTTCGTATGAATTGCCTTATTGTTGCCCAAGAATCAAGTGCTTTCAAATGGCTTTCAATCACAACTGCTCCAGCAGGACTTATCAGTATAACAGATAGAATAACAGAATAACAGAGTTGGAAGGGACCTTATAGGTCATCTAGTCCAACCCCCCGCCCAAGCAGAAGACCCTACACCCGTGATGGCGAACCTATGGCACGCGTGCCACAAGTGGCATGCAGAGCCATATCGGTGGGCAAGCGAGCTCAGGTCCGGCGCGCATGCGCACGCCGGCCAGCTGATTTTCGGGCCTTCTGGGCCCACTGGGAGTCGGTGAAACAGGCCATTTCTGGCCTTCTGGAACTTCTAGGAGGCCCGTTTTTCACCCTCCCCAGTCTCCGGAGGCTTTCCTTGAGCCTCCGGGAGGGTGAAAACGGCCTCCCCCGGGCTCCGGAGGCCATCCGGGGGGGGGGGGGGGTTGCGCATGCATGCGCGGGGGTTGGGAGCATGGGGGGTTCACGCGT
>QLTV01001839.1:3016765-3046502 GCA_003457575.1 Thermophis baileyi
GCACATGGCCACATGGCCATGCCCACCTGAAGCCCCACCCACCTGACCTCCAAGCCACGCCCACAAAATAAGCCACGCCCACAGATCTGGTAGGGAAAAATTTCACATTTCACCCCTGCTCCGGAGGGCCTCCGGGGGGGGGGGAAGCCATTTTCGCCCTCCCCAGGCTCTAGAAAGGCTCTGAAGCCTGGGGAAAGCAAAAAAAACGGGACTTCCGGTCCAACCTGAAGTTGGCAAACGGGCCATTTTCTGCCTCCGGAGGGCTTCCAGGGGGTTGGGGAAGGCCGTTTTCACCCTCCCCAGGCTCCTAGAAAGGCTCTGAAGCCTGGGGAGAGCAAAAAACAGGCGTGCTATCGTGTGCTGGGAGCGGGGGGGGGGTGTCACGCGCGCATGCGCGGGAGGCCCCGCATGGAATTATGGGTGTGGGCACGTGCACGCGTGCCCCCCGTGCCCCCCCCCTTTTGGCACGCGAACCAAAAAAGGTTCACCATCACTGCCCTACACCATTTCTGACAGATGGCAGTCCAGTCTCTTCTTGAAAGCTTCCAGTGGTGAAGCTCCCACAACTTCTCAAGGCAAACTGTTCCATTAGTTGATTGTTTTCACTGTCAGAAAATTTCTCCTTATTTCTAGGTTGAATCTCTCCTTGATAGGTTTCCATCCATTATTCCTTGTCTGGCCTTCAGATGCTTTGGAAAATAGATTGACCCCCTCCTCTCTGTGGCAGCCCCTCAAATATTGGAACACTGCTATCATGTCACCCCTGGGAGAAAGAGGGCAATGTGTTGATTTGAAGAGCCATAGGAATCTGAAGAGCCTTCTGGTGGAAAGCAACCCCAGTTTGAAAAAGAATGTCCTCCATAATAGAGTTGGTATAAAGATGAAGAAGCATAAGAACTTGGAAGAGTTGGGATCCTAGAGTTGCTCATCCATTGGGAGCACCTTGATCAGAAATGGTCACCTGGTCAGTCTTCCCCACTCTTTTGAGAAGAATTGTCATTTCTATTTATTTTACACTAAGACCATAATGTATTGCTACACAATTGAATGACAGCTTACACATGTTATGGATATGTGTGTCTCCTGTTTGACAATATGTAAGTCACCATACTATGGTCTCAAAAGCCATTTGATGTCTTTGTAACAGTAAATCCCTTTGTAACCTTATCACTGTCCTGATATGCCTACAACTACTTGGAATAAATAAATATAGCTATATCAAAGCCAGCTTGCTACAATGGTTAAGTAGAAGGCTAGAGATCATGATTTCTAGTCCCACCTTAGGTACAAAGCCTAAAAACAAGGTAGCCTTGTTTTAACTGCCCTATCCTGTCCCCTGCCCCTGTTTGCAACTTCCTAAAACAGCCGTGCCTTTTCCTGGTGTTAATTTTGTATAATCCATATAATAACCTTGTAGTGTAGGTAGGAATAAGCAATAACCATTGTACTAAGCTTAATTTATTTTACAACTGAGGATTTGAAGCCTCTCTGGTCTAAATCTGGCACAGAAAGCTGGCTTGCCTTATTTTAAATACTATTTGGCATGCAAAATAATTTTCTATTACAGAATACAATCTCAGGAATGTTTTGCTTTGACTATTAGCCCCCCCCCCCTCCCTCCCCCCAAAAAGCCCTTTGTTGGTTGAAATCTTTCATATAATTTTGGCTTGAGCTATGCAGTGAACTCCTGACTGCAGGAGTCCTGACTGCGTTCTCCAAGGAAAAGGCTCAGCACATTACCTCCTCAGCCTATTGGGAGATCTTTCCTAAATTAGTATAAAAAGAAAATAAAGCTCAAGCCATTCTGGTTCCAGGCCAATGCCACAGACAATCCACAAAGAGAAGTGTGTAACTTTGCCATACAAAGTACTAGCAACCATCCAGTGAGAAGGAAGCTTAGAAATGAAGAACAGTCTTAATACTTAGGAGGATCTGAGCTGGAGGAAATGTGTCTTAAAAACGTATGGTCAAAAGTATTGTATTACTTGTTCTATAATAAAAACATCATCATCCCTTCGTCGTCACTGCAGCCATCTTAATTTTCATCCGAGAAAGCATAACTGTTTGGAGTAAAAAGCCATACTTATACCTGAACTTTGAATAGGGAGGGAGCGTACTTTAAAATAATGTTGACGTCAGGACAAGGAAATGGATTGAATGAAGACAAAAACTACATCTGCTTTAATTTAGTCCAAATAGTTAATGCAATTATTCTCCCCAACCCATATCTCCATGAAAACCATTGGAAAATTTGGAGGGTCAGCCCAAACCTTGGAGATTATATATATATGGCTCTGAGGCTGCAGATTGTATATTTCTGTTCATCACAAGCAACTCCTTGCCTACATGATAAATAGTCATGTAGATGAATCGCAGTTGTCATTTGGTTGCAAGTAATTGTAGTGAAGTTTTCTAGACATGGACTGTGAATCCAATTACTATTTTATTCCAGTAAAAGAATGCACTCTTTAAGTCTCACAATTAATAAGACCTAAATCAAGCCATGATTAATTTCTCCTATGATCTGAATGACATATATTCAAATATCCTTATTCTGGATCCTAGCTCAAATGCAAATATCTCATCTTTGAATCCCTTGCCTTTTCAGCTGTTGCTCAAAGTAATTTGTTACTTAGCAGGAACATAACTGGTACCGTAAGAACGAGGAAAACTATCAATTTGCTTTTTGACATGTCTGCAAATCAATACGCCCTCTCATTCTCTCCCTTTGGTATCTTCAATATGCTTTAGATCTTGGAGCAGAATTGTAGATGGTCAATAGGATCGTTTCATTTGAAACATCACCTGACTGGGCATTTTCCCAGCCTGCCCAGTAGATGCCAGTAATGATGGCATAAGAAAACTAAGGACACTTCGGAAGTTTTTTTGTTTTTGTTTTTGTTTTTAAAAAAGATACCTGCTACCAAGTAGAATATATAAGATGAGGTATGATGAGGTAATTGATTTCCAAATGCCAGTATTGAGAGTTTTAATATGATTCAAATTGGAAGTTCCAGTGTTATTACATTGGCTTCTCGATTATTCAGGCCTCATTCCGTGTGATAATCCAAAAAAAAAAAAAAAACCACGGTTGCATGGTTTTCTTTTCCTCTCCCCTTTCAATTGAGACTAATATACTGCACTTGCTCTCAAAAGAAAGACCTCCATCATTTATTAGACAGTGCTCCAACTGAAGCCAATAAGTCTACAGTTTTAATGAGAAATGTCTCCACTGAGTGATAATATGTGCAAATAATAAATTTTCACATGCTCTTCACTTTTGAGGGCAGCAGTCTATGACTGATCGATTCTTCAGAGTTCAGCACATGGTCATGCATGAGCTGACCTTGTAGAAGCCTGATCATTACCCAATAATAGAATCACAGACCTAGTAGAAATCTCTGGGGTCATTGTCCATCCCCAGCAGTGCAAAAAGAATCATGAAAGTTTAACCCTGGCAGATGTTTATCTAAAACAGAGGAGGGCATATTTTATCCATTGCTAGTATCCCCAACATAAATAATTCGTTGACAAGTTGTTTTTATTGATTTTTTTTTAAAAAATAGAATTTCCGTCCCTCATAGAGAGACAGTGTGAGTGTGATGTCTTAAAGTCTCTGAACTGTTGTGTTTCTTTTACAAACTGCAACTGCAGTTTGGTAGGAAGTTAGGCACTCCAAAGACAATAAAACTGTGGCCTTGAGAGTTAGTGTTTCCATTACAAAATAGAACTAAGGAAGGTATAAGACCTCAGCTATTTTATTCTTAGTTTCCTATATTTCTCATCCAGTGCTAAAAAAAACCATATAGGTGAAAATTCGCGCTAATATTACTGTTATAATTTCCATCCAACTGTTGTGCTCTGTTAGACGACAAGACTGGATATTATCTCAGCAAACACATGGTGAAGAGAGGGAGAAAGAGGAGATGTGAAAAGCAGAAAAAACTGACAGGACCAAATTAGAGGATTACTTAATCCTTCTTGTACTTGTCTGCTGCAAATGTCTCCTTATAAACCATACATTAGCATTACATCTCTGAACTTCTTTTTCATAACATAGAACGTGGTCATATGATACTTATTTAAGGACACATCCAGACAACCAGATTAATATAGTTTGCTCCAATGTGTAAAGTGGCACAACCTAAATTTGCCTATTTGTATAACCAGTCTCTATTTTGCCTCAGTAATGAGGATAGCAAGTGGCACTGTTCTAACCCTTTACTGCAGAGCCAAATTAAGTTGCAGCAATTGGTAGATTTCCCAGTTGCCAGGAAAAAATAGCCATCAGTTGCCCCACCTATAAAGAGGTGATGCTAGAACTGAGGGAGAAGATGAGATAAGGAGCCGAGGTGGCGCAGTGGTTAGAGTGCAGCACTGCAGGCTACTTCAGCTGACTGCTAGCTGCAGTTCAGCGGTTCAAATCTCACCGGCTCAAGGTTGACTCAGCCTTCCATCCTTCCGAGGTGGGTAAAATGAGGACCCAGATTGTTGGGGGCAATATGCTGACTCTGTGAACCGCTTAGAGAGGGCTGTAAAGCACTGTAAAGCGGTATATAAGTCTAAGTGCTATTGCTATTGCTATTTGACAAGTGGTTAGAATGGTTGGTTTAGCTATCTGTCAGAACCTTTACAATTTGCTTTAGGAAGGTCTAGATATATATCTTAAAGAGGTCCTACTTTACTCTGTTTTTCACCAGTAGAGAAGGCAATAAATCAGGAACCCTGAATTACTTTCTTTAGTGATCTTGGGACTGCTAATAAAACAGTAAACCTTGGGGGAGCTCCTGGTTTAGCTCTAGCAATACTAAGATCCCTAGAAATAGTAGTAGACCAGGACACCTCTATACCATTAGGGAAAGTCATAGACTTCTGCTTAGAAACAACCTGTGCAAGCACCAAGTACTTATGAGAAGTGCTTGCAAAAGGCTTGGTCAATCACTTTCCCTAATAAGCTTAGTATTGCTCTTTCTCTTCTAATATCATAGCAGACCGGCAGCACAAACCTAAATGACCATGAAAAGAATGTAGCCGCAACCAGAAAGGAGGAGGTATGCTCACAGTGGTCAAAAACAGTCAATGGAAGATGCTCCTGCATCATCACCACAATTGCCACAAAAGTGTCACAAACCATACTTATAGCAAAGTCTGTGTCAAGCGAAGATGGAAAATACTACTTCCTTGCAAGACCAGGAAAAAAATGAAGTAAGCTATCCTCAGCTATGGATTGAGGATCAGAGGAAGGCTGCATCATGCATACATGATTTTAAAGAACAGTTAGGAAAGTATCTTTGATCTGTAGTAAAAGGGACATGTAGAGATATCCTCTGAAAGTCTTTAGAAACATTAATATGGACAAGAGACACACAAGGATCCATCAACTATATCCAGTTCAACTTATCAAGCTATATGTCTTTCATCTCCATCTGACACCCTTTCACATAATACCATTATTGCCTCTGACTTTTCCTTCCTAGCCTGGTTTATTATTCATGAATGTAATATACTTACACTGTGTTTTTCAACTTGAAAGGCTTGTGGAATGGCTTTCAAAGTGAAAATCAGACAGATGCGGTACAGAACGAAATGGGGAGGAAAAAAAGGGGGGGGAACAATTAAACCTAAAGATGTTCAGAGAAGCCTAGAGGTCATTCTCAGAGGAGATGGTCCTAAAGCTCTTCTTCACAGAGTGGACTCTGTGAAGAGGACAACTGTAAGTGAAGATGGAAGCTACTTGTTCTATGTTTCTTATCTGCTCTTCCTCACAGGGTATTTGACTCTAATACAGGGGTCTCCAACCTTGGCAACTTTAAGCCTGAAGGACTTCAATTCCCAGAATTCCCCAGCCAGCAAAGCTGGCTGGGGAATTCTGGGAGTTGAAGTCCACCAGGCTTAAAGTTGCCAAGGTTGGAGACCCCTGCTCTAATAGATGCCTAGTTTAAAAGAAAAGGGCCTAGTTTAGCAGTATACTCTCTCTCCAACATCCCCTTCGTAGTTCACTGCCTTGTCAAGGCTTGCACAGCTCAAGGAAGCTATGACTTAAGCCATGCAGGTCCACCCAAGATGGACAGGTCATAGTGGAGAGTTCTGTCAAAATGTGGTCCACTGGAGAGGGAAATGGCAAACCAGTATCCTGGTCAAGAAAACCTCATGAACAGTACCAAAAGGCTAAAAGGTATGATGCCAGAAGATGAGCCCCTCAGCTTGGAGGAAATCAACCCTGTCTGTCCTTTGGAAAGACAGATACTGAAGCTGAAGGTAAAATACTTTGCCCACCAAATGAAGACCCATTGGAAAAAACAACATGATGTTGGGAAAGATTGAAGGCAAAAGGAGAAGGGGACGGCAGAGGATGAGATGAATAGATAGTGTCATCGACACAATGAACATGAATTTAGGCAAACTCTGGGAGACAGTGGAGAATCGGGGGGGCGGGCTGGTGTGCTATGGTCCATGGGGTTGCAAAGAGTCGGACATGACTTAATGACTGAACAACTCTCTAGCATACTTAGGGACTGTCATTGTCATCATCATCATCATCATCCTGAGTAAACCTACTGCAGGATGAAAGTTTCTTCACTAAATGTCATGGTCTGTTATCTACCACACTGGTTCAGTGTGGGATGATAGGTAACTTTTTGTGGTTATATTCTTATTTAGGGTTGAGAAGGAATGACTAGCCCAAAGAGCTGATAAACTGTCTTAACTCAAATACTTTTTCCCCAGAATGTAGCACAGGGAAACTATCAATTTACAGTGACCAAACTACTGTTTTCACTGAATTACAATGCTTATGTTTCTTTCAGAAGAAAATCCCACTGAAAGTCTGATTTCTTAGACACTGATCATTTTTGTATGGTTTCTTTTGATTCTTTCCCTTCAGAGTGGATTTTTAATTTAATGTATCTTTATAGCATGATACCATTTCTTTTGGAAAGGTCAAAATACGTTTTTTGTGAACTTACTGTTTCTTTTGGTCTTTCATTTTAGTTTTCTCATGCTAGGTTCCCTGTTCATTTGGCTCTTCCTGGGAGGTATGCTCCATCTCAAGAGAGATGGACACGTGGCCATGGACATCTATATCCTTTCAAGTACAAGCTGAAGACGTCGTCCTTTGATATTTGCCTGAGTTTGCCCTTTGGTAGTTTTAGTGCCTAATTTGGGTTTCTTCTCTTCTTGCAAACTTTCAGAGAAACCCCTTCTGAATCTGGTAACTATCTAGGAATGTGGCATATTCCTTTAGTGGTCTGAAATTGGAATGGGCCAAGGAAAAAAAGCACAAACAAAAGAATAATAAAGATTTAGACCAAAGGGAAAGCTGCAAAAATAATTGCCCTTCAAGCTGAGCTAGAATTTGGCAAATGTCAGTTCCAGCTGGCTATGCTTTGTCTTCACTTAAGATCTCCATTAAGGTCTGATTTGCAACTTCCTAAGTCCCTTGTCTCATAATTTATTATGACATGCTGAAGAGCTAAACTGAACAAGCAAGCTATGCTGAATTACATTTTCATCCTTCATCCCCTCATTGAAGAAAATGGAGACTAATTGGAGTTCTCCTGCACTTCATCTAGGAACATTTAGTGATCTAAATATAGGACAATCCACCATCCTGTTTTTGTGAAGATCAAATAGCAGAACTTTAGCAGGGCCGCTTTTTCAGCAGTTGGGTGGATGTCTAGCTGCTGCATTATAGAATTTAGGCAATCATACTATGATTGAAGTTGTAACATGACATTTTAAAAGGCTGCAGGAGAAATGGTTTATAAGGGGCTTCCATTTTCTGTGAAGTTGGAGCCAGAACACTTTTCAGGTATGCTTTTCGTTGCAAGGATTCTCAAGCAGTATAAACTCTGGCATAGTTTATAAAGCAATTGCATAGAACCTGATACCCACCAGATGCCCAGTCTGGTCATTGTGGCAATTTTGTAAATCATTTTGTCACAAGGTTCCTTAGTTCTGCTTGGTTCTTCCTAAGTAGAATATGATGTAGAAGTAGGCAGAGTGATCTCCTGACATAAATTTAACCAGAAGTGCACAGTGTCTTAGGAAAGTTAAAATATGCTGCTGAATTTTACCAAGAGAAATCATGGATGCTTTGGAGTAAGAAAATACAATTTTCTTACTACAAAGCATCCATAATTTCTGTTGTTAAAATACAATTTTCTTACTCCAATTCAGATATATAACTGTGATCTTTCTATGCAAATAAATATTTATGCATTAGGAATTGAATAGCAATAGCACTTAGACTTATATACCACTTCACAGTGCTTTACAGCCCTCTCTAAGCAGTTTACAGAGTCAGCATACTGCCCTCAACAATCTGGGTCCTCATTTTACCAACCTGGGAAGGATGAGCCGCTCAGAATCGAACTCCTGGAGTGAGCAGTGAGTTAGCTCTGCAGTACTGCATTCTAACCACTGCGCCACCATGGCTCATAAATAAATCATGTCATTCCAAAATAAGTCAAAACCCACCTTTTTTAATCCATGTCACCACTGAGTTGGATACACAACCATTTAGCATTTCATATTACAAAGTAGATTTCCATTAAATAATGTATTGTAAAATAGTGAGGAAGAAAAAAGGCACATACTGTGTCGATCCATATCATACTTTATCAAAAGTGGCAATAATGATAAAAATGAATTGATACAAATAATAATAATACAGTAATAAGTAATAAATTAAGGTTAAAATCTAGAAACTTTTATCAGCAATCAAACATTATACCATGCATCTCTTCTACATTTTACATAGATTAATGAATTAACAGGGTAACTATTATACATTATTATAGTAATATTGTGTAAACTAATGTTTTCCTACAGCCAAAGACATGTGAATAAACAAGCAAATGTCCGTTTTGAAACGAGACATAAAAAAATTAATAGCCTGAATACACATAACTATAATAGCAAACCATTAAAAATGGATTCCCTATTTCAATAAGAGTGTAATGAAGGCAGATAGATTTCAGCTTCTGCATTTTCATGAAATGTTTTCTGAATATCATTTGATCATTTCAAGAATCTCAACAGACAAATCAGACTTAGCTACAGACCTCCCCCGTATTCCAAAGGAGATGTTTTATTCTCAACTGCATTTATTCTGGAACTGAGTAATAACAGTAACTTATTAGCTTTTATATTCTCCTTTTCTAAAATAGAGTAGCCATCATATCTTTATCATATATTGCCAAATCCATCACTTTAATGGAGGAAGATAGATTCTTGAATATTATCCAGACTGATAATGAACATGCCCTCTCTGCTCATCAAAACACACATTAATCAATTCATTCTGTTTCCAGTAATAGCAATTAGCATATACAATAAATGATTTTTTTAGGATGAAAATTGTAAGGGATTATGACAAATGACAATGCCTGTTTAACAACATCAGTAACATGGCCAGAAAAAATTTGTTTTTATGGCAGTAAGCTTATAACAAAAAGCTGAACCTATAGAGTTGGCCAACTGAGTATTTTACTGGAGACAAGGCTAAAGAGTATATTAAACCATTAACATCCATTTTTACTGCTTGTTGTTGATTTTGATGAAAGAGTGGGTGTTGTTAGGAAATAGGTTATTGCATTTAGAAGGTCATGATTTGAGATTCCAGTGGCATGGATATTTAAGGTTAAGGCAAATGTAGATGTTAAAAATCATTATGTCAGGTGGTCTACTCTCAGAATATTGAATAAATATAAATTTAGATTCTGCCCAAAATCACCTTTGTGGCTTTCAGCCCAAGAAGCATTTTATAGACAAGAAGTGACAAGTAAACATAAATGGTTAACTTATCATGACGTGTTAGAATTTTCCCAAGGAGATTGTAAAATGAACTCAAGAGAAGATTTGATGACAGAATGGTTTTCTTATGTCCAAGTAACAGAAAAGTTTAAAGCGGACAAAAGACTTTATGGTTTGAACAAAAGCTGACTTTGAAACAGAAACATGTATTAATGATGAACACATTATTGCTAAAATATGAGACAGAAGAAGAACAAGTGAAAGAATGTATGAGAAAATGGGCTAAAGCTTTTGGCTACAATGATGGACCAGAAGGAAAATATGTGGTTTAAAATATTATAATTTGCATTATGTTCTAGCCTTAAAGAGAACTTTTTATAAAATGATGTATAGTATCACTGGCATTTGTCATCTGAGAAATTGTCTAAAATGCACAAAGGTACTTTGAACCTTTGCTGGAAATGTGAATAACATGAAGGGATATGCCTGGGGGACATGTAAAAAAAAGCTTTAAAATTGGATACAAATGTATATTCAGAAGATTTTAAAAGTTACAGTCATAGGTGGGTTCCTACTGGTTCTATCCGGTTCTTTAGAACTGTTAGTAACTCGGCGATGATGTCACAGAGCCGGTTCTGTTGGTGTCTCCGTGGGTGCCGCCATCTTGGATTTTGCTTCTGCGCATGCACAGAAGCTAATTTTTGCTTCTGCGCATGCACAGAAGCTATTTCTTGATTGCTGTGGGCACGCGCGTGCATGCATGGCATGACCCTGAGCGAACCGGCAGCAAAAGGATCCAGAACCCACCCCTGGTTACAGTACAAGTGAAACCTGGCAGTTTTCTTTTGGGATTAATGTATAAGCAACCAGAAATAGTCATGGAACTTTATTTTTATATATGACAATTGCAATGAGACTATTATATGCTCAAAAGTGGAATTACCCACAATGGAAGAACGGTTGGTGAAGATAAGGGAATTTGTGGAGATCAGCTTCTTTGATTAGAGAAAAAAATATCCACATTTATGGCTGACTGGAAGTCTCTTATAGATTTTTTTTACATAAAATGGGGAAAAACGCACTTATAGTTTATGATTCCTATGATTTAAAAAGGAGGATAATACAAAAGAGTCAGCTTTCTTTTGTAATCATAAAGAATAATTTGTAATTATACTCTACTTGTATTTTCTACAAAGAAAATCTGAAGTTTCTATTTCTTTTTATTCTTTTTGCATTTCTGCATTTTTTTTCTTTCTTTTTCTTTTCTGTTGTCTGCCTTTACTTGTTATTAGTCTGTGTTAATTTTTATTCTCTTTGTAAAACTTTCAATAAAAATCTATTGAAAGAAAATATTTAAATCCACGTAAAAAGGTGGAACCAACAGAAGCCAGGAAAAATTATCATCATCGAAGATATCATCTATACATATTTTAGTCTTTAACCCAGGAGAAGTTAATTTAGCTAACTATTATTTTCTAACAATCCTCTGAGTAATACATATACTAGACAGCGCTACATAGAATTAATGGATTGGCCAGTTAAAAAACAACAACCTGTAGTTCTGGGACAATTTTCACAATCTTTCCAAAGGCATCACTTTGTAACATCTAGGCAAAAAAATATGTCTCTCACAAAACATCCTCTGCAGTACCTTTATTGACCTGAATGGAGCTTTTGATATAATCCCTCAGGAAAGACTATGGTAGATATTAGGTGTTTCTTTTTTTTTTTTATTGATCAGTGGCTTCTGAGGCTAATTATAGTTATGTGAGGACATGACCCACCAAGATAAAGGCCACAGCACCAGGATCAATTGGTACTCTAACAGCACCAATCATCACACAAAGGCGTGTCAAGCCAGAGTGCATTCAGGCCCCTTTGTATATTAATTTAATCACTCAGATCTTCTCCAAATGTGAACTTCACTACTCCCCCAACTAAATGACAAACTAATTTCCATATTCCTCTATGCTGATGACAGACTGTTTCAAGAATCACTTCTGCTATATACAGAAGAGCGCTAATGTTAGCAAGGTTCAATGTCATACTTCCAATGCTGACCTAGGGAAGATGTAACAACATATCTTATGCAGAATGTTTCTGACTTCACTATTGAATCAATAGGTCATATTTCACTTCATCGCCCACTATATTGTTCTTGATATGCAAAATCCATAGCTCCACTTATTATTCATTATGCAGGCTGGTTTTATGATATACTTGTCTTCTACTTGCTGACAACTAAAATTTAGGAAGATATGAATGCTATTGATATTCGAAAGCTCTTGGTTTGACACCAACAATGGGTGCATTGAATGCCCATGGATACATATGTTATTGTAGTTTAATTATCTTCACTTCTATTTTATTTTAACTAGTACTACTAACACTTTACTATCAATCTTCTTTTCTAACTTATTTCCTCTGGTGCTCTGTAAGCTTTTATTTATTTATGTCTCCAGCAGTAAATTCATCGACATTTAACATGTCAGTACTAAAATGGCTCAGAAATTTCATCCAGTCCATATCTTGGTTACTTATATATTGCTATATTTAAATATAGATACTGCCTGAGTATTCATAACATTTTAAACCAAAACAAACAAGCCACTTAGCTAAGGGTGCTATGAAATCCCATTTCATAGTTTCTAAATCATGATTCCACAAACCCAATTAGTTGTGGTTTGTTCAGGAAATAATATTCAGGAAGCCTTGGCCAACATAATGTAGGAATTAGGTCACTTTTCCAATGTAGTAATATGATTCAAATACAAGAATTGAATTTCAATGAGCTACCCAGAGCAAATATATTAACTACATCAGCCTTAGATTTTCTTCACAAATCTGTATGTAGGATAGATACCTTGCAAAGAGGTTCATTTAACAGCCTTGGGACTTCAGTACTGGGTGTACACTTCATAATTTTTTTAGAAAGGTGTTCTATTACTTGAAGATTGCAGAGGAATAATTACAGTAACAGGTTTTCTGTGGACGTGGCAATTATATATACTGTAGCTATATATTGCCAGGCTGGAGAGGAGAACGTGGCCTTTCTGTTTCTATTATGAAATACATTCATGTAGTCTTTTTAGAGTGAGGTATATTTTCCCAGAAAAATAAGCCATTCACTGGGCTTTTATCATAGCCACATTAATGTGCACTTTTCCCATCCTTGACTGGCAGAAAAATATTGCTGGCATTACTTGCATTGTTCTGATGGTTGAGCCTTAATTTGCCCCTATAATAAGGCCAGTGAATGGTACTGTCCTTACAGGTTTGATGTAGGACTATTTAAGGACAGCAGTCAATGGATTCAAATGGCTTCGTATCTGCTCTCTCTCTCATGTATTTTGAAACCCCTTGTCAGTGGGAGAAGCAAAAATGAAAAGAATAGGTAGGAAAACAGTAGACAGCCAGTTTGGAGTACAGAAGTGATTAAGATACCAGGCTAGAAACTGGGGGAACCTGAGTTCTAGTCCTGCCTTAGGCACAAAGCCAACTGCGTCACCTTGGGCCAATTGCACTCTCTCCCTCTCCCTCTCCCTCTCCCTCCTGTAGGGAGGAGGCAATCCAATTCTGAAATCTTGCCAAGAGAATTTCAGATACTTGGAGGAGCCGAGGTGGCGCAGTGGTTAGAGTGCAGCACTGCAGGCTACTTCAGCTGACTGCTAGCTGCAGTTCAGCGGTTCAAATCTCACCGGCTCAAGGTTGACTCAGCCTTCCATCCTTCCGAGGTGGGTAAAATGAGGACCCAGATTGTTGGGGGCAATATGCTAACTCTGTAAACCGCTTAGAGAGGGCTGTAAAGCACTATGAAGCGGTATATAAGTCTAAGTGCTATTGCTATTGCTATTGTCTAGGTAGTCGCCAGAGTCAATACTGATTCAATGCACACACATAGGAAAACAGTACAAACTATCTAAGATGGTAGCAGTGTATGCTCTTAAGTAGCAAGAATGCTGTACACAGCTAGGTCTGAGAATAACTTTTTCCAAACAGGGCCACTAGATTGAACTTCATAGATGGAGGTGAAAGAAAAATAAAACCAACCATCTAGACTTTCAATCAGAAACTCTTTTTTTGCAATTTGTCTTCCTCTGGAAATGGGTCAGGTTTAACCATGTTAAAATGATGCATAGATAATCCTTCCTTGGGAGGATTATCTGGAAAGTGGGATTTCTCCTATAAGAATCGCCCATTCATGATAAATATCTCTGCCATGTGGAGCCTGAAGAAATCAAGAGCAATATTTCCTAAAGTGGATGGAATGACAGAGGTCTACATGATTAGGAAAAGAATTAGAAGTAACTTGATTATGCTAAATTGAAATGCTAATGTTTTCTCATAGGCCTCTTTCCTCAGCCTCCCAACCCCATCTCCCTATCCTTTTCAAAGTACGAGGAGATTAACAACCTATGCTACAGCTTCTATCATTTATTTGTGATGAATATGCCCATTTTATCTCCTTGCTACATCAGATTATGCTGCCACTTTGCATATTTCTTTTAGCTAATGAAATGGACAGAGTGATAATTTACTGGCTAGCAATTTGCATGGAAAGTAGTAGCAACTGCAGTAGCTAGCATCACTCTCATTCTTAAAAAGAGATGTCAAGTCAGTCAGGTTCGTTAACATTTGAGCTCAATATTGGACCTTTTATGATATGTTCCTGCAAGTGAAAGAAATCATTGTGCAAAAGGCCTAGAAATTCACCAGTCTAGCTGGGGAACTGAAGGGGCAGGAAAGAGAACGTTGACTAATGTGGATTTCTTTTTAACCCTATTAATAACCCAACTGAAGCTGAAGATTTCCCTTGAGGTTCTAGATTAACGACCAACTTGGTGGAGCTGACAGCATGAGGCACAGACGATAGCCATCATCCATTTCAAATAATATGCATGGAGAACATTTGAAGCAAATTAATGCCCTTTGCCTTAACCAATTGGGTTGCTGGCTTCAGCTTGCAACATTCCATCTATCTTAGAGCCTCTTTCACTATCCAAGCTGACGGGTAGACATGTAATTAAAATGAATTAATGATCTGAAGCAGAAACTGTGTTTAATGAAGCTTCTGCTCAGATGTGAGATGTGAGATTCAAAGCTGTTTGCTTACAAATGTTTACCAATCCTCCATGGATAAATGGCTTTGCCACCTGCTCTTTCCTGCCATCATAGTCAGTTGTTCAGCAGTTGTTAATTTCCTCAATATAAACTTCTCACAAGAGCTTAATGTTTTTGAGTCCAAATGTGCGATCGTTTAACCCAACTATCAAGCATTTGCTTTTCACAGTGAGGTTCTGGAGGAGCTTTAGGAAATGTGGGAAGATGCAGTAACAATCTAATGATTTAATAATTAAACAGGGCTACAGCTTGACCAACCTCTCTTTCAACCAATGGCACATTGTCAGTCTATCAATAATTCCCGTTTCTTCTTATTCATCTCCGTCCCTGAGATCGACCTTTGTCCTCATAGCTTTTAAGTTCTTTTCCTCGTCTAGCCTCCTTTCAGCCCATGCTCTTCTTTTCTCACTTGTCCCCATTGAAGATTTTCATTATTTCTGGCACAGCTATGCTCTTGCTCAGCTCTGTGTGACCCACCTTCCTTCAGCATTATACTAGCACAACTGTAAGGCAGCACAAGCATAGCTGCTTCATCCCAACGTATCAATCAACTCACACAGACCGGTTCTCTTTGTTTCCTTCATGACCCAAAGGTCTTTACCTTATAATGGCACAGGCATCATTTGAAAGCTGGCTGCAATATATCATTACAACATTGGCTCATCTCACCTCTGCAATTTCCGTGCTGCAGAATGATTTGCTGATTCCTGCAGAAGAGTCCTTTTTTGGGACACTGCTCAAGGCTGATTAAACATCAGGTTGTGAGTCTCTGCAATGTCCAAACTTGCCAAATGCATTGATGTTTGCCTTGTTTGCCTGTAGAATTTCCTGATGAAGTATAGCAAAGTGATCCACACTTTTTCAGTAATGACTGAACAGAACACCAGACTTACAGTAGCAATTGAACACTTTCTTCATCCGTGTTGAATTAGGAGATGTGATCCTCCTCTTAAATTTAAAGCAGGTTCAGGAGGGAAGAAGTGGTTAAAGGAGAGAAACATACTAGTCATCTAAAATATCCATAGACCGCTTGCATTAAAAATTCCACATCTGTTTGTGGCAGGAATAAAGCAGACCATAAAAATGATACAAATTGAATCAAATATTCAATAAAATGGAATGAAAACAGACAGCCAAAGAATAGAAGCAATCTATGGAAAGCAACAAACAAATATGTGTGTGGGGGTGAATACAGCTTGACTGGGAAAGGCTTATAAAAATATGTTTTTAAAAAAATGTCTACAGCATCCAGGTGATACCTGGTATATTGCATTTCTTAGCATGTGCCCACTCACATTTTCTCCAATGAAGCTCTGAAGCGAAAATCCAATCCGATGCAAATGCAGACGAAGTGAGCCATTTTCTGGGATTAGTTAGTTCTTACTCCTTCCTACTCCTTCCCACCTCTCCATGAAATGCTTTCTATCCTGTTAGCTGAACAACCACAAATATGGGAAAATACGTTTGCATAGGTCTACCCTCAGAAACCCACCATTATCATATTAGGAAAAGGATGGCAATGGCCATTACTCATATTGTGGCATGGGCTCCATGTTGAAATTGCAGAAGTTGGTAGTCTATATATGTGGGTAAATAAATAGAAATAAATAGCAATAGCACTTAGACTTATATACCACATAAAAAGTGCTTTACAGCCCTTTCTAAGTGGTTTACATTGTCAGCATATTGCCCCCAACAATCTGGGTCCTCATTTTACCGACCTTGGAAGGATGGAAGTCTGAGTCAACCTTGAGCTGGTGAGACTCAAACTGCCAAATCGCTATTTTTAAAAGTGATCTATTAATTGCACCATTTTAACACTTAACAATAGCAATAGCTCTTATATACCACCCCATAGTGTTTACAGCCCTCTCTAAGCAGTTTATAGAGTTAGCATCTTGCCCCCCCCCCCAACAATCTGGATCCTCATTTTAGCAACTTTGGAAGGATGGAAGGCTAAGTGAACCTTGAGCCGGTCAGGATTGAACTCCTGGCTATGGGCAGAATTAGCCTGCAATACTGCATTCTAACCACTGTGCTCAGGCCAGATCAAGCATGTGATCAATATGGATTAATTTGCAATGTTGTCTAGAACTACTTAGGATATTGGATTAGTATAAAACCATAGCTTCCTATCTTATATGTTAATTATATAATGACATGGTTCGCACATACTGCTAAGCCATGGTGTGATTTGTTCTTTGTGACATAATGTGCTTTGTAAACATAGCTTTTGTGTTTTGAAAACAGTGGCTTATGGATTAATGCAACATGTGCACCTAGTCACTGGAGCTTATTAAACAAATTGCTTATTAAGTAACCCACGATTCAGTTCAGTATATGGACTCAAACATTCCTAGGATTATGATGCTGGCTTTATAAAAACATTCTAATTTGGATTAAAATAGGAAGAGAGCAAGGTATTAAATTTAAAGACTATTTTAATGTAGGAATATTAATATGAATCTTACATAAGCTGTTTTCACTCAGTGTTTAAAATTAATTCAGGTTATATAAAGTGAATATAATAGTAGTATCAATTGAAAATCTAGGATAGTCCTGGAGGGGAGTGAGGCAAAGGAGGGTAGTAACAGACAGTATGTCCTTCGTGACATTGTAATGGCAACTTGTACTGCAGGACAAATACGAAAGAATAGAGCTTGGGTTGAGATATCACAACGCACATTTTGTCATGTTGGCATCCCCATGGTTAGGAACACATGGTTAATAAGCATGTGAATCTCTTGTAGCAACCATAACAGTGTCCTGTGGGGATTTTTTGTGGATTACAACAAACTTGTCCAAACAAACCTCCATGCAGAGATATGCCTCTTTGATATGCAAAGAAATGAACAGAAAGTTTGGGTTTAAGATGACATTACAGAGGGAGAGTTAGTGCTGTCATACTGTTTCTCTCCCACACGTCTCTCCAATCCTGCCAATACCAAGAAAAAACCTATTACCTAAGGTCACCCTCAGAACTTCTTCCATTCCTGCAAGGGGAAACCAATAAAAGGGTAGAGATACCAGGATACACTTATGCCACTTCAAGCATACCTTGTACAAATATTACTAGGCAGCTACACTTCTTTCTCAGAATGGTTCTAAAAATTTAGAAAAATACAAATTTAGGAGATGTAGCAATAGCAATAGCACTTAGACTTATATACCGCTTCACAGTGCTTTACAGCACTCTCTAAGCAGTTTACAGAGTCAGCATATTGCCCCCAACAATCTGGGTCCTCATTTTACAGACCTCGGAAGGATGGAAGGCTGAGTCAACCTTTTTTTTAGAATTAGAATTAGAATTCTTTATTGGCCAAGTGTGATTGGGCACACAAGGAATTTGTCTTTGGTGCATATGCTCTCAGTGTACATAAAAAGACAAGATACATTCGTCAAGAATCATAAGGTACAACACTTAACATGAGGTACAACACTTAATGATAGTTATAGGGTACACATAAGCAACCAGGAAACAATCAATATCAATATAAATCGTAAGGATACAAGCAACAAGTTACAGTCATACAGTTATAAGTGGGAGGAGATGGGTGATAAGAATGATGAGAAGATTAATAGTAATAGTAGTGCAGACTTAGTGAATAGTTTGACAGTGTTGAGGGAATTATTTGTTTAGCAGAGTGATGGCGTTCGGGAAAAACTGTTCTTGTGTCTAGTTGTTCTTGGGTACAGTGCTCTATATTATTATTATTATTTAAATTTGTATGCCGCCCAACTCCCAAGGGACTCTGGGCTCTATAGTGTCGTTTTGAGCCAGTGAGAATCGAACTGCTGACAGTCAGTAGAATTAGCTTGCAGTACTGCATTCTAACCACTGCGCCACCGTGGCTCTTATAACCTTAACTCTTGTAACCCTTATTTGAAACTTACTTGCCTTTTCCTTCTGTGATAAGAGAGGTCTACATTTATCCTGTTTTCAGCTGATTTTCCAAAGAGTTGGGGCTGGCATTATGGCATGCAGAGTGGGAGAAGATGCCATCACCGGCCAGCAGTTGCTAAGGCAAGGCTGCAGCAATGCCTGACATTGTATTAATGATGATGCTGGCCATCTGGCCATTCAGAGTAAGCTTCTGCCAGGGTGTCTCTTTCCATCTCCTTTGAGGACTACTGGAGCCTGGGACAGAGGTCCCCAGGGATATCCTTTCTAAAGATCATTTCAGCATCCCCTTGTTGCAAAATAAAAAGAGAGAGAGAGCGAGAGAGAGAAAGGAATTGATAAAAACTAGAAACATGTCGCTCTGCTGGAGCTGCCCACACAAAAACAATAGTCATAGAAAAAAATAATAAACAGAAAGAGAAAGAACAAGAAATTGTCTGCTGCGAGAAAAGAATGGAAGACTGGGAATAGAAAAACAGCAAAAAGAAGTATGCATAACGTAATGCTCACACAATTAAAGGGAAATGAAGGGGAAAAGGGAGTGGAGAAAAATTAAAATTAACAAAGGGGGGGGCAAGGAAATTAACACACAGCAAGAAATTGTTTGAGAGAGTGTAAATGCAAAATTCTTTGTAATTATTCAAATTTTTCAGCAGCTTCAATCTCAACAAATGCACACATTCAACATTATAGCATTGCCTGACAGTTTCTTGCCAATGAACAGATAAGGAAGAATGTCATTCATTCCTTAGTAGTTTATGCATGGGTTACAGTCTCTCTCTTGACCAGAGGATTCTCACTCATTTTGTGGGGGTTTAAAATTAGTTTTCTGCTCCAACACACACTTCTAAGCTGATGAGGCTTAGAAGTGAGTAGTTTGGCCAAGAAACTGAATGCAAGGCTGAAATGAATCTGAACTTCAAAACCACGTTCCTCATAATACAAGTATCCATTACCCAAAATGCAACTGATGATGATGATGATGATGATGAACATGTAAACAAAGAAACAGAAGATTACCCTCCCAAGTACTGAAGTAAACAAAAGCAAATAACACACCAAAAAACTTCTCCATATTACCCTCAAAAAACACAAATCACAATGTTTTAAAAAGTATGATCTTTCTCCTCAGTACCCTTTCTGTCCTCCCTTATACCAATCCTCCCTCCATCCTAGGTATCAACCCACCCTCCATCCTATCTTACCTTTTCCTATGAGATTGCCACAAAGCTTTACAGCATGCCAACTTCTGGGATCCATCTTTAGAAAAGCAAGAGAAACATTTATTTTCTGAGGTGGCTTATTCTAATAAGGAAGTATCTCTAACTCTTTTAAATTAAATTATCAAGTTAACAGCAGAAAATCAATCCTTTCTAGTATCCTTCTTCGAATGGAACATTACAGCTATTCTGGATGACATTTTGCTCTTTGGAATCAGTCAAACAAGTTATCTGGTCAAACATATTCTAATCATTTCACATATTCCCTGACAAAAATAAAAGCTCTTAGGACACACCTGCCATATAGGGAAAGCTGTTAATTCTTCCCATCAGTATCTATCTATCTACTGTATCTATCTATCTATCTATCTATCTATCTATCTATCTATCTATCTATCTATCTATCTATCTATCTATCTATCTATCTATCTATCTAGATTTATCTAGATCTATCTATCATTTATCCCATTTATAGCTATCCATCTCAAATATTTGATTCTGGGTGGCTTACAAATAGTTAAAAAACAATATAAAAATGTTCAAACAATACAATGATTTAAGAACAACAATAACAACAGGTTTTACTGATTAGTTGTCTGACTCTATCAAAAAAATATAAAACAAACAGAGAAAGCAGTAGGACGCATTCATAATAAATCACTAAATGCAGTCAACCCCAATCTGTTCTAGATAATATAATCTCTTCAAAATGATTTTTGATACTGATTTAAGAGCAATGAAAACAGTATAAAACCCATACAACAAAATTCATAATTGAGATAGTCAACACCCATCATTAACAATCAATACAATCCAGGGGTGGGTTCCAACTTACCTCGTTGCCGGTTCGCTCCCTCCCGCGCCGCGTGGGCGCGCCTCGTGGGCGCGCATGCACAGTAACAAAAAAAAATTTAAAGCCGAAAAAAAGATGGCAACCGCATGCACAGTGCCGAAAGTCAGCTTCTGTGCATGCTCAGAAGGAAAAAAAAATTCAAAAAAAATCAAAAAAATGATGGTGGCCCCCACAGACTGATCCGGTTCGGTGACATCATCGTGATGTCACTAGCGGGCCTCTACCAGTTTGGGAGAACCGGTCTGAACCAGGAGGAACCCACCCCTCATACAATCACTACAGGTGGTTCTCTAACTATGAGCAAAATTGAGCCCAGAATTATGGTCGTAAATCATTCCAATTGTTCAACCGACCAAATTTTACAATATTTTTTGTGGCAATTCTTAAGTGAATGTTATGTTCACAATGAATGTTTTTTGCCAGAAATCAGAGAAAGAAGTAAATTATGGTCATGTGACTACGGAACACTCCAAATGTCTGCAAATGTAGTCCAATTGCCGAGTGCCCAAAATGTGATCATGTGATCATGAAGGGGATCCAGACATCAGAACTTCAAATCCAGGAAAATTACCTTTTTTTTTAGCTTTGTCGTGACTTCAAAAAGTGACTAAGGAACTGGTCATTAAGCAAAGACTACCAACATATTTCTGGGTTCTCCTGCCCATTGGCAAAACTACATTGTCAAGGCCCACATTGAAAAGCCAGGAGAGTCAGAGCCAATCTGTTCGCTGGGGAATGATGCTCTATCAGCCAGGAGCCACAACAGAAAAGGCTCTCCTTGTGGGCCACTCTCTGACTGATGGGAACATGCCCCTCCTGTGAGACCTGATACGGTAGTATGGGTAGGTGCGATTGGAGAGAGATGGTACCTCAAATAATACCATGAAGGACTTTATCACCAGTATCATGTTATAGCATGTTTTTGCAAACTTCCAGTATGCTTTTTGTTAATGTGATATTTAACTACTGTACATATCCCCTCTCAGAAAAAAACAAACCCCAGGTGCCTGTGAGTTCTAGTGCTGCCTTAGGCATGAAAGTCAGCCGGGTGACTTTAGGCCAACCACTCTGTCAGCCTACGATGTCAAAATTAGCCAACAAACCAGTCAATCAATTTCTGTTGCAACCAATGGAACAACATTCAATTGATTAAAAAAAAAACAGACCCTGCACCTGTGGGGAAATGCTAGGAAGAAAAAAAAACCGCTAATATATAATGGAGATTTATGTTCAATTTCCACTAAGGAAGTTGCTTTGTATCAACAAAGAAGAAAAATGGACTGCTATCTTTTTGTGCAGACAATGTTAAATGTATTTAGAAAAAGAAAAGAAAAGACCCCGAGTTATTCTGTGGTATAAATATTATTTTCCTTTTTTCTCTCCCTCTTTGTTTTTGTTATGGTTTAGTGCTTCTTTGTTTCTGTCTTTTTAATTTCTGTATCTGAAAAGCAATAAAATATTTTTTTTAAAAGAAACATTACTTTTGCAACCAACAAGTTTTGTTGGCTTGTGACTTTGAGAGATATTTAAGTTCCATTTATAGTTTAAGACCAATTAAGAAAACAAAGAAACAATCATAATGAAAAAATATAAAAAATACAAAATCTGGGCTGACCTTGCATTAGAATAATGAATTATATTAAAAGTATAAATGCAATATCATAAACGTAGTGTAAATACATTGTTTTGATTTAATGTTGTGTCCAAGCAAAACATTAAACACAACTCATGCTCCCATCTTCTATCTCTGGCACTTTTAGCTGCAGCTGGGATAGAATGGTCTCTGAAATACTACAGAAATGCTCCCAGTGCTATAAATTCAGCTGTGTAGACCAAAACTACTGTTTGTGCATGCCACACAATGAAAGTTTAAGAAATACTAATGCATTTGCAAGGCTTTGCTTTATGGCCGAACAAAACTTCTTTTTGAAATACACTGTCTTTAAAGGGAACATTCTGTGTAAGCAGTTTGACTACACTTTAAGTTTGCTTCTGGGTAGAAATGTTTTAGAAACATTTGCAGTTCCTTCAAGGAGGGCTTGAGAAGCCATAGATCATTGTGCCTTCCTTGCCTTCTCTCTGGAACCACAGCACATCAAGAAACTATTTGCTTTAGGGAAAGAAGTTCCATTTGTTAGAAACGAGGTGTCACCGTTCTATTGAGATTTCTCACCAAGCAGAGAGTGGAAGAAATGTGGTGTCATTATTTTTGATGACTGAGATTATTCAGTGAATCAAATATATATGCTGATAGGGGTTAGCTAGCAAGCTTGGAAGATTTTTTCCAAGGAAAACGGTGGTAGTTATTTGATCTTCCAAGGGACTATTATAAAGGTGAGGTGCATGGGTGCCTCAAAAGGACTGACAAAGAGGAATGATCTTGAATGATACATATTCTCACTGAGATGGATCATTATGTCCAAACATTTTCATATGGACATCTCGCTTTTTCCAAGAACATGGGCTACAACCCAGGGGTGGGTTCTAACTTACCTCGCTGCCGGTTTGCTTCCTCCCACGCCGTGTGGCTGCACGCACATTGTGCACCGCGTGGCCATGCCACGCGGGCATGCGCGCATGCTCAATGCCGAAAAATTCCCAAAAAAATCCCCAAAAAAGCCAAAAACAAGATGGTGGTGCATGCACAGTGCTGGGGACTCGGCTTCTGCGCATGCGCATGCGCAGAAGAAAAAAACAATAATAAAAAATTCCGCCCAAAAAAATTCCCAAAAAAAAGATGGCGGCGTCCACGGACCGGCACCGACAGAACCGGCTCCGTGACGTCACCAGCGGTTTGCTACCGGTTCTATAGAACCGGTGCGAGCCAGGAGGAACCCACCTCTGCTACAGCCTAACTATGGTTTGCTACCCCTCACTGGATCAGGAAGAGTCTTCCACAGTTTTGCTTCAGGATCAACATTTCAATTTCATGGGCAACTCGTGAGATTGTTTCTTTCTGCCATGAACACAAAACATGAACATGGAGCCATTATAAGACATAGAAGAATGCCTGATGCTACCATTCACAGAGAAGAGCTAATGTCTTCTCAGTATTTGATGGCACAGATAGCTTGTTTTTATTTTGTCTCTCAAAATGTCATCTTGCTCAAGGATGAACCCTGTTGTTCCATCCATGTGGAAAGTCTAAAATACTGTAAGAACAGAATTGCATTCTCAACAAATCTTTTTATTTTGTTTTGTTTTATTTCACCCATTTTTATGCTGTTCTGTGCACTTAAAAGAAAAATGTTGAATAAACATGATGCTATTTCTGTACAAATTGCACTGTAAATTAATGGTGAAAGAAAAGATGCTGTGTTGATGTGGTTTAACTAAAATTCAACGCAATTGAACAGCAATTCAAATTCTGAGCTTTACTTCTCATTTTGCCCACAGGGTTGGTCGTTCTGATACTGCAAAGTTTGAGGAGCCCTGTAATGTACAGATTAAAATTTGGGGTGCTGGCAAGATAGCAAAGTGGCAGCATAAATTGTAAAGAGCTCTGACAATTCCTTTAGATATTTCTGTTTAACCCACTGCAGACGATAAGCCTCTGTTAATTACTGTTCAAATCCAAACTTCCCTGCCAGCAGCTGTCAGATGGGGAACGGCTCTAAAAATAGATTTCCCCAAAAAAGAAATAATAGAGATAAAAAGAAGGCAGGTACACAACCTCTTCCCCCAAAAAACACTCTGAAGTTAAAAAAAAACAATGTAAACACTCTGAATAATAATTAAAAAAAGGACACTGACATAGCAACTTACACTTGAAAACTTTCTACCTATCAATGCCTCTGTAGGTGGCTCAAATTCTTATGTTTTGTTATCCAACACTTTGTTAGATTAGAAAAGTGAGGAACTTACACGCCTGAAGGAAAAGAGAGCAATTTGAGACAGGCTGGGGGAAAAGATCTGAAATCTCATGCACTGAAACTGATGTGGAGATGGTAGCTAAGAATTGGTTGTTAACAGTTCAGGTGTAATCGCAATCTATGACCAGCTGAGGACAATTAATAATAAGATTGATGAGCTAAAACATCACTTGGATCAGAGAAGTTGGACACATAAAGACTTGCTGTCTGACAGCACTAAGATCCAGCTATATATGGATGTGAGGGGGAACGGGTGGGTTCCAACTTACCTCGCTGCAGGTTCGCTCCCTCCCGCGCGGTGTGGGCGTGACTTGTGGGCGCACGCACGCTTTGCACGCACGCGCATGCGCATGCGCAGTAACAAAAAATCCGGGGAAAAAAACAACAAAAAAAACCAAAGCCGAAAAAAAGATGGCGACCACATGCACAATGCCGGAAGTCGGCTTCTGCTCATGCTCAGAAGGAAAAAAATTTTAAAAAAAATTCAAAAAAAATTCAAAAAAAAAGATGGCAGCCCCCACGGACCGGCACCGACCAATCCGGTTCGGTGACATCATCGTGACATCACCAGTGGGCCGCTACCGGTTCAGGAGAACCGGTCCGAACCGGGAGGAACCCAACCCTGAGGGGGAAGCAGAAAACCAGTGCTGTTGTGGATCAATCCTCTGACATTAAGACTTCCACTTTTACTAGTTCAAATAACTGACGTTTCTTACAACTGCACAGACTCATACCTTTTATTGCTAATAACCAATAAATTAAAGTAGACAAAGAGAGCTGGAATACTCTCCCTCTCATAGATTCTTTCTTGCCCAATGCTCCTTCGTGATCTGGACTGACTGCCCTCCCTAGCCAAATATATTAGATTGGTGTGTGCCTTTAAATGTACACCTTATGCCTTCATGTTCATCAGAATGAAGCACTTTCTGAACAAATTTGAAATAACCCCTATTAGAATTTATTGTTATTGAAACAAAGATTCAGTCTCCATCTCGGGGAATTGGAATTCAGTTCACAACACTGAACAGTGCTGACTTTCCGCAAATGATAAGGAGGATCAATCAGCCAATGGCTATCTGTTAAGACTTTGACAGTATCATATGTGAGGGAAAAGTCTCAAGACCAGCTGCAATCAGATTTTCTTCTCTGATTCAAAAGATGGACAAGTTAGCCCCTCCTTCCATATCCAAGAATGGACTTGTTTCCATCTTAAATAAAATCCAGAGCTCTTAAACATCTGCCAAATCCTAAGCAGAGATATAGAATAGAATAGATAGAATATAATTCTTTATTGGCCAAGTGTGGTTGGACACACAAGGAATTTGTCTTGGTGCATATGCTCTCAGTGTACATAAAAGAAAAGATACATTCATCAATAATCATAAGGTACAACACTTAATGATAGTCATAGGGTACAAATAAGCAATCAAATCATATTAGGAAACAATTAATATAAATTGTGAGGATACAAGTTACAGTCATACAGTCATAAGTGGGAGGAGATGGGTGATAGGAACGATGAGAAGATTAATAGTAGTGCAGACTTAGTAAATAGTTTGACAGTGTTGAGGGAATTATTTGTTTAGCAGAATGATGGCGTTCGGGGGGAAACTGTTCTTGTGTCTAGTTGTTCTGGTGTGCAGTGCTCTATAGCGTCGTTTTGAGGGTAGGAGTTAAAACATGTCCAGGATGTGAAGGGTCTGTAAATATTTTCACAGCCCTCTTTTTGACTCGTGCAGTATACAGGTCCTCAATGGAAGGCAGGTTGGTAGCAATTGTTTTTTCTGCAGTTCTAATTATCCTCTGAAGTCTGTGTCTGTCTTGTTGGGTTGCAGAACCAAACCAGACAGTTATAGAGGTGCAGATGACAGACTCAATAATTCCTCTGTAGAACTGTATCAGCAGTTCCTTGGGCAGTTTGAGCTTTCTGAGTTGGGGCAGAAAGAACATTCTTTGTTGTGCTTTTTTGATGACGTTTTTGATGTTAGGTGTCCATTTTAGATCTTGCGATATTTCTAGGTAGAACCTAGAAATTTGAAGGTCTCTACTGTTGATACTGTGTTGTCTAGTATTGTAAGAGGTAAATAGTAAAGTATTCTAAGAGATAAATAGTAAAGTATTGTAAGAGGTAAATAGTAAAACTGTTGCCCTGGCCTCTAGCAGAGAGAGACACAACCAACTGATTTATTCTGTGCCTCAGTCTCACACAAAGTTTCAGTTGTTTCTATTAGAAAAAAAAAGAGGAGGTATAACAGTAGACCAGTAACTTTTGATATTACTGATCAAACTGATTCTGCAACATCCTATGCTGTGGATCGTTTTATTCCTTCATTCATGGAAGTGAAGAGAATTTCTATTTGTTCATTGACTTGTCTCCCCAAGAGCCAGACCCAGGCAGGAAGTCTTCTTAGACCTTCTTGCTCCATTCAACACTTCTTTACTATCAGACTTTTGCTCCACAGATGATACTGCCAAAGTCTCAACTGGTAGCCATTTGGGGTCTCTGCTAAAACTAGTCCCCTTGAACTGTGTCCCATTTAAATCTCCCTTGATCTTAGATGTGCCTTCAGTTTCATCTGTAGATCTAAATTATGGGAGAAACTCTTCCCTAATGGATAGATTACTTGTTCTTATCTTCAAACTCCATGAAAACCCCCAGAGGAAGGTATAATATAATGTGCACGGACGTTGCACCAAGGAAATCCCCGTCAAAAGAGATGTGAGACAAGGATGCATTCTATTTCCCCTCCTTTTCAATCTATTCATCAACTCCCTCACAGACCAATTGAGCAGTCCATCTCTCCATCCACCAAAACTGGGAAACAGACACATCTCTGTTCTTCTACACACAGATGATGCTGTGCCCTTCTCTCAGACATAGATTGGCCTGAAACGCCACTTTATACACTAGCTGAGCACTGTAAAAAAAAAAAAACTACCAGATATTAACTATTCAAAAACCAAGGTATTTGCTAAGCACCCTAAGGAACATGGCTGGTAGCTAAACAACCATCTAACAGAATAAATTAAGACCTTCAAATGCCTATGGATTGTTTTTTCATGCCACGGGCAACTGCAAATCCCACACTTACTTTGTCATGTTAAATATGCAGAAAACAGCTTCAGCTCTGTATCTTTATATTTGTCCAAAGGAGTCCAGCATGTACCTGCAATGCTTGAAGTCTTCTAGGCCAAGAACCAAGCTCAGCTTCCCTTTGGAGTCTAGTTGAGTCCTTAGAGATCATTTCTTCCCCTTGAAAGACTTCAATCTAAGTTTTTGAGATCTATCTTCCAAGTACCCTGCTCCATTCAAAACGTGGTACATCACCATAAAGCCAACCTACTCAAAATAAATACTTCTGCCTAGATTCACATCCTCTTCTATTGTCTCAAATTTCTTTTTTTTTCAGCTGCTTTCCCCCTTTAATTATGATTCTCACCTTCCAGTTTCTCTGGGGTCAGGCAATACATGAAAATTTAAAATATTACGGCTTCTCATGGGCAGCCATCACCCTAATGGACTATGAATGTGAACTAGCCAATCTTAAGTGCCATTGACTTAGAGCTGCAATCATATTTGTCAATCTTCTCCAGAAGCATCTTTCTGAGGCACTCTGCATATTTACTTCACCCAGCCAAATGCCCTCAGCTCAGTTGCACAACAACCAAGAAATTCAGAAGGACTTTGTCCTTAGCTAGATTCAATGCCCTACCAACAGCAGTTATTGAAGGGAGATATCAAAACATCCCTTTTGAACAGAGATTGTACCCATGCGGTAAAGGAACAATTGAAACACTGGGACATGTTAAATTGTATTGCTGATGCTTGCCAGGAATTACTATTTCCACTCATCACCAATTATTCCGGTTGTTCTGATCCTTTCTGCCTCAAATTGCTACTATCAGACCAGTCTGGTTCTAGTTTGATGATTACAACCAAATACATTAAAAAGTATACAAAACACCACAATTTCTCTTCAAACAACTCTTAGATATTTTCTGTTTGGAGACATTTCAAATGCAGCTGTCCATTTTGTTTCTACTTTTTGTCAATGTTTTATATCCTTGCTGTCGATTGAATCTTATTTCTCTCTTAATTTCATTAACTGCCAGAGTTATTGTAACAATATAGAAAGCTGTCTGGGTGAGTTTGGGCCACTCACTTTCCTTCTTTTAGTCCAACTCATTTCACTGGGTGGTTGTGGGGGAAAATAGGAGGAAGGAGTATTAAGTATGTTTGCTGCCTTGGGTTATTTATAAAGTAATAAAGGCAGAACTTAAAAAAATAAATAAATTATAATATAGATACAGAATAGCCGCTGTAATAGGACTCTCTTTTTTAGCTTTGAAATCATAATCACTCTTCATGTGCTATTCTTCCTTATGCATTACATCACTACGTTTTCTAGGTGCAATAATAATAATTAAATCTTTTCCATAGGTTTTAGTATTATAATTGGTTCTATATATTTCAGATCTGTTACTTTACTGTTTTGCTTTAATATTTTACCATTCTTTTAATCATTTGGCACCCTTTTGTTTTACTGTGCTGGTCAATGACTGAAATAAAATGTAAGAAAAATTCAAGCAAGGGATTTTTGGTTGTATAATTTTCTGGAAAGCAAAATATCATGTAATACACGCAATAAAGGATGCAATAGTTTCTTCACTGTCGTCTGGTTGGATTGCCTTTAAAGAAGGAAAGTTGCATTTCATTCTTTTATCATGTTCTGTTACTTTAAAAGAATATATGGAATGCCTTTATAGAAGCTAGTTGTTACCTTTTTGTACAGAATTTAATTAAATGTGCAGGTTGCCATTATGGGTTTAATTTATTTTAAAGTCTAATGTAGGTTTTGCTTTCTAAAAGAACAAAGAACTGAACAAAGTTCAGTAATTCAATATTTTAATTTGTATTAATACATTTTCTTAAAAAGGAAAGATGAAAATCAAAGGTCTTTCTATTTTTAACCAGGGGCCAATTAGTCCATTTAAAAAAAAAAAAAAAAAGACT
>QLTV01001839.1:3046508-3057865 GCA_003457575.1 Thermophis baileyi
TTAGACCATTTAAAAAAAAAAAAAAAGGACTAAGGCACATTTTGTTCAAATGAGACATTTTTACTGCCTTGAAGTATAGTGGATTTTAAACCGAGATTCTCTCCTGCTGTGCATTGATCAGCTATTGATTGGAGAGAGTTTGAACTACATTATCCCTGCTAAATAAAAGGCCTTGAGGATGAAGGGATGGAGGGGTGCAAAGGCCTATATATATATAAAAAAAGCAAGCCATCCCTTTGTGGTTGGGTTGCAAAGGCCCTGGTCACTCTTGAAGGGAAAAATGTTAATTGAAAAATTCCTTAAATAGGTAACAGCTTTGCGAGCTGCTTTACATAAAAGGTATGAAATCACAATCAGGCAAAAGTGGAGAAAAAAATCCTGCAACTGAAGTGGGAGTTTTCTCTCTAATGATGCTGATTAATTTCTCATTCATGGATGACATGGAGTGATGGAAATGAGTCCTTTCAGAAGAAAGGACTAATGACAACTGGACATGTGGGTGCTTATACCAGGGGAGAGGCCGTTTCAAGGGAGGTTGAATTAATTGGCTCATTGACACAGAACATTAAAACAAAAAGGTTTCCTATTGGGTGGAAAGATTAAATCCCAACCAGGAAAGGAAAGGAATATGTGGGCTTGATCAAAAGGCTTGTACACGATTAATTCTATTTTACAGGGAGAAAAAATGCCAGAGACTTGGAAAGAGGCTAATATAACATTAATCCCTAAAGAGAGGCAAGATTTAGCGAGACATCATTAGTGAATTACTGCAACATGTTTACAACAATTTTAGCTGAAAGACTCAAAATAATTTTGCAAGAATGTATTCATGAGGATTAATGTGTCTTTTTGCCTAAAAGACAGTGAAAAGGTAATGTTAGAACTGTGTTGGACAATTTGAAATAATGGTAACAACATAATGAAAAACAAGCTGCATTGATCTTTTTAGATTCAGAGAAGGCTTTTGACATTTTAAACTGGGCTTTCTTGTATAAGGTAAAGTGCCTAGGTTCAATACCACATACAATGGAGAAATGGTTGGTGAAGATGATGGAACTTGCAAAGATGGATAAATTAATATTTTGATTAAAGAACAGACAGTATCTACATTTATGGTTGTCTGAAAACCCCCTATAGACTTGTTGCGTGAGACAGAAAAGAATGTTCATATGATCTGAGGTTTTAATGAGTAGAAAATAATGGATAACAGAAAAAGTGAGCTTTTTTGCAATCATAGAGCAAGAGAGAACTTTGTAATTTTACTTCTATTTCTTGCAAAGAAAATCAGAAATTTCTTTCTTCCTGCACTTTTATTTTTAATTATCCTGACTCTCTTTTTCTCTCTTCTGTTTTTTCTGTATACGTTTCTGTTAGTTTTTATGTTCTCTTTAACATTTTTAATAGAAGTTATATAAAAATATATGATTGTACATGTTTACTTTCATAGAAAATCATGCAATTTAAGATGAATTAATACAAAGAATGTTCATAGAAGTATTTCCTTCCCATCGTCTCATCTTCCACCTGCCTTTCTCTCTGATAAAATCTTTTTTTAATCTTCAAATGAAAACCAAAATAGCCATTAATTCACAAGAAATGTGTGCATCTTTCTCTAGAGTTAAGGACACCTTCTGAACATTCAGGCTACAGTCTAAATAGCCCCATCTTTTCTGCCTAACATCTGGAAGAAACATCTTAAGAAGGCTGCTCTAATCTAAGGCTTCTCAATGGTTCTTTTACTAGGGCAAAAAAGCAATTTCTCATTGTTTCCAAAGACCTAGAGTGAGCCTAAAAGAGCTGAATAAATATTTTAATCCCATTCAGTGGGATTCATGTCTGGCAATTACTAACATCATTACTATGTTATAATAATAGTGTGTCATCCTGTGTGGTATTATTCATTGAATATTCCTTATAGCAATTCTGTAATGACAGGTCATTGTAATTATTTATTATTCAGAAATAGAACAATAAGAAAATTGCTTATTGCAGTTTTGATCATATTAGAAATTGCTCAACAGAGCAATTCGAAATTGCTTTTATATACATACATATATGTTAAACTTCTAAAGCCATCCACTTACACATGACTTAAAAATTAAATATCATATTTTTCTGTTAATAACAAAAACTCTCATTAATGGAAACTATTATTATTAAGATTAGTTTACAGAAGTATGTACTGGTTTTTGCTTCTGAACACAAGTAGGGAGTTTTTATGCCTGTACATGCATCACTGGTGGTTCACACAAATTGTGAAGGTCTACAACCACATATTTGAAAGAATAACAACAGGAAGGAAGGAAGGAAGGAAGGAAGGAAGGAAGGAAGGAAGGAAGGAAGGAAGGAAGGAAGGAAGGAAGGAAGGAAGGAAGGAAGGAAGGAAGGAAGGAAGGAAGGAAGGAAAGAAGGAAGGAAGGAAGGAAGGGTTCAAGAAAATAATATAAGCTATTAAATGGCACAAAAGTGTGGTTTGGACAATGTGACCGTATTAACATCAGACTATAGAAATTCCCCATTTAGGATGGGCTGGATATATAAACACAAAGTGAATTAACCAAAGAATTTGATATATCTTCTCTTAAACTCTCATGAATATGTTCACATAGAAGATCTAGCTGATCGTATGGAATGTGTGTGTGTGTTTTCACATGAGAAGGCCAAAAGGGGAGGGGTTAAATAGAACATAAAAATGAAGGTGGCTGATTTAATGCTGCGTTCGTAGTCTGAAGTCTCCATTCCCAGGAGGGAAGAAGGATTAATGCCAGTACCACATGTATACCCATATCTGACCCTGATTTCATCAAATCCTCCTGCCACCATCTGCCGGTTTTAATTCCTCTGCAATATTTGTATTTGCAACCATCTCCCTCCCACAAAGAGAAGGGGAAATGGGAGGGGGAAATGCTTCCCTGCTTATGAATAGTGTGATCTGGTTGTAATAGCTGAACACTGGCCAGGAGGCATCTGTTGCTTATAGTCCTGACAGCATCTGCTACTATTTTGGACTTTTCCCAGCGCACCGTGAGATATGGTTTCTCCCAAAGGTGGCCTTTGTGTGCCCTATTGTCAATTCCATCATTGTCTCTCTCAGCCCGTTCCCACGATGTAGCAGTTTGCCACACAGCACAGAGTCTTGCTGCCTAGCTCTTCCTATCCTAAAACAGTGAGAGTTCTGCAATTAAACTTTCTTTAAAAAAAAAAATCAAACCACTGCCTTTTCTTAGACAGTTTAATGGAAATGTGTGGGTATGTTTGCTTGCTTAAAACTTAATATAGGCTGGCCTTAGCAAAATGGGATCTCTGCCATTACAAAGGTACATGAAAATATAAGAGAAAGTTTGTTGGGGGACAGACCTATTTATGATCTTTCTCCAAAATAACAATAAAACAAGTACTCATTCTCTCTCTCTCTCTCTCTCTCTCTCTCTCTCTCTCTCTCTCTCTCTCTCTCTCTCTCTCTCTCTCTCTCTCTCTCTCTCTCTCTCTCTCTCTTTCCCTCTTTCCCTCTGTCCTGATTTGTGCTATGGCTATTAAGCACTGTAGCAAAATGTGTGTGATGCTATTATTTATGTGTCTGTTCTTTAAATACCCTTGGCTAGTGGGATGCAGGCTGATACTTTTGATGGACACGGGCATCCCAGGCTGTCATCTGGCTGCCTCCCTCTGTCAAAGGGAGAATGTGTCAGCCGCTTCTCCTGGGAACATTTTGATAGGAAGGCATTCTCTGTGCTCACAACCCCCATCTCTAGAGAGTTACTTATAACTCCTGACAATATCCTTGATGTCAGCTCATAATAGCCCACTGTGAGTCCGGGAGGGGAGGGGGAAAGTACAACAGATGTTCCTAGTAAAACACATATTGCACTCTGTAAAGTTATCGCCCTTACACACCGCATTGTTTAAAACTGACTTAAAAGATGACCAGGTCAGCTACTCAGCGCATTGAGTTCCTCTGCTCCTATCCCAGTTTTATTTGGCTTATATTCATTTTGCTGAATCAGATCAGTACTATAATAAAATAACAAACGTGTCTATAAATAGCCAGTTTAGAGTGCCTATTGGACATTTTTACTTTAAATGCATAAAATCAACTACAGTATCATTTAAATAATAAACACATAATGGTGTCTTTCAAAATGATTTTAAAGAAATATTCAAATCATTGGCTAACTCATGCAAAACAGATTTTTGTTTTTATTTGCCTTAACTCCTTTATCACATCGGCCATTACCTTAACCAAAGATATCCATTCCTTTTTAGGTAATATAATATCTGAGGTTTTGGAAAAAATAATAATAACAAAATTGTGTAATATGACAATTATAAACAATAAAAGCTTATGCTACAGTTTACAAAGAGAAACAAAATGGCAAAGCTACCTCATAGTCTTATGGCATTTGCAGTTTCATATTCAAAACTTCAGAAGTAGTAAAAACAGGGGTGGGTTCCGAAAATTTCCGCTACCACACTGTGGGCGTGGCTTAGGGTTATGCGCGCGCGCGCTCCCCCGGTGCAATTCTGTGTCCGCACATGCTCAGTGACTATAATCTGCCTGAAACACAGCTGAGGAGCTGATCAGCTGTGCTTCGGGCGAAGAATAAAGGACAGCCTTCACCCGGGGGCGGGAGGGAGGGCCCTTTCCAAAGCAGCAGCAGAGCACAAACAGCCCAAAACGTAAAAAAGCCGCCAAAAATTCCCGGAAAAAATGGCAGCGCCCACGGACCGGCACTGACCAAGGCGGGTCCACAACGCCATCATGACGTCACCAGCGCCTCGCTACCGGTTCGGGCGACCCAGTACGAACTGGGAGGAACCCACCCCTGAGTAAAAAGTAACTTATTTCAGTTCCATAGGGTTAGCAAGGAAAGGTGCTGCTTAATATAGTTAAAAACAACATAATCTTCTCCATAGTAATTAATGTAGGAATCAAAATGCTTTTGAATTTAAGGCTATGATCCCATACATATACTTCTTTTTTCTTCCATTCAGTCATGTCCAAAATTATCAGGAACTGCCTCGAAATAGTCCGTGCAGTTTTCATGGCAAAAGTTATCCAGCTGTCTTTGACTTGAACTCCTATGCTGGCTGGGAAATTCTGGAAATTGAAGTCCCCACATCTTAAAGTTGCCAAGTTTGAAAAATATTGGACTAGATTCTTGTTGTTTTAAACAAAGTGGGAAAGAACAGGCACTGAAAGTTGCATTGATGGGATTCAACATTTATTTTACTAAATATCTAGATTTGACTGCATATAACATATGCAGGTTTGTAGGCTGTATAGTCTGGTTATCCATCTGATATTTAAATTGTGGCACTTTTATTAGTAGCAAGGAGATTGTATCATATGTACAACAGACTCACACTTCCAGCTTCTCCCCATAAAAAGAGGAGCCATCACCTTTCCTGGAGGGCAGGAACTCATGATATGGTTCTCAACCAAATCCAATCAGCCATGAATACAATCTTCATCCATGTTTTCTGAACCTGCGTCAGAAATAGTGCTTTCCACTCTGCCTTGGCTCAGGTTGGCTGTCACTTTGTATGCTGTGCTTCAATACCTCATAAATAAATCCTTCTACTCCAAGCGGCTATTGTGGCTAGTAGCAGGAATGCCCCCTATGCTCTAGTCATCAGTAGCTGTTCTTCCTGTCAAATGTTTTACAAGTTTACCAGCAGACTGGTGACATACTGTCTTTTTCAAAATATATACAAGTTCATTGTGAAATAGCAGAAGGATTGACTTTTTTTGTTTTTAACCCACTGAAATTGACAAGAGTTCTGCCATTTTCTCCTAGCTCAACCGACAGGGGAAAATCCATCCTTCCTTCCTTCCTTCCTTCCTTGCTTCCTTCCTTCCTTCCTTCCTTCCTTCCTTTCCTTCCACCCCTTCCTTCCTTCCTTCCTTCCTTCCTTCCTTCCTTCCATTAAGAAACAGAGGAATCCACTACGTACATAGGGACCATGGTAAACACATTTAGAACAGAAACATTAAATTATCTTCATGGCCAAAATGAAAGAGGGAATCAAAATATAAAAAACAATTTCTTAAACCAGCTTCATTTCTAGCTGCTTTAACCAATGAAGACAAGCAATTGAAGACTGAAGGTGAAAAAGCCTTTAGAAATGTATAACAGTAAGAGGAGAATGCAAAACATTCTATTCTTCATAAGATAGACTAGGCCTCTTTTTTTCATTTGGACATGATTAAGAGTTATGTTTCTTTCTCTTAATATCATTGCTCGCAGCAACTCCAAGCTACAGGCCACTAGAAGTCTTAATTAAAAGTAAAACATAGTTATTTTGAAATGGGGAGTAGAAACTGATTTAGATGAAGCACTGAAATAAAAATTTAAAAAAAAAACCCTTTAGTGAAACTGTCAAGGAGCCAAAATAAAAAACCTGAAGATTAACATAAAATGTACACACATGGTATTTATTTATCCCCACATGCTCCAAAATAACAAACAAAAACATATGGAGAACCAGCATAGTGTTATAGTTATAGTGTCAGACAACAAGTGGAGAGACCCAGATTTTATTCCAGCCCAAGCCACAAAAACCAACTGGGTGACTTCGTCTGGTCACTTAGCATAGCCTGCCTCACAGGGTTGGGGGGGGGGAGTCTTGTAGAGGTAGTCCTCAACCTACAATCATTTGGTCACAATCAGTCCAAGTTACAACTGCATTGAACAAATGGTGGTTATGACCGATCCTCGGAGTCCTGGCCAATCTTAGTGCCCCAGTGGTCATGTGATCACAATCTGGGTGACTGGCAACACATTTATTCTTTTGACTGATTACCAAGCACCCAACAAATGCATATTTGCCATTTACAATCTTCCCTGCCGGCTTTCCCAGAAAGTCAGTAGGGAAGCCAGCAGGGAGGATTGCAAGTTGCTGGAATAAGTCTGTCATGCACACATCCTCCCGCAGCTCCTCTGCACTTGCGCCATGCTTCCCCATTCATGCATCACTGAACAGAGATGTTTTTAATTTTGCAGGAGATCATCAATGCAAAGTCAGATGCTCTTCCTTTCCTCCCACTCAAAAAGAAGACTATGGGACAGCAGGAGATGTCAGACATTCAGTACTGTAATTTAAGTGTGACTTTTCACCAGATTTTAAGACATTCTTACCACCTCCCTTCTCTTCCATTTTCGGTTGCCTGCAAAGGAGGCCACATGAAGCTGAGAAACTCACTCCTTTTTTCACTACCCCCCCCTTTACATTTTTAATGGGGTGAGTTTTCTCTCCCTTCCTGAACACATATATGCATGGGAGAGGGGTTACACACGCACATACACAGGCCGCTCTTTTGAAAAGAGGAGAGGAAAGCCCTGAAAGGGAGGGTCTTCCCCAGCAACAACCCAAACATGATCTGAGCCAATCAGAAAGGCTTGCTGAGATCAGATTGAACCAGGAAAGGAAGGGAGCCTGGTTGGCCCATTGCGCTTTTTGTCAGGTGACCACTATCTAAGAACAAAGGGATGGAGCCAGGTCTTCTTTCTCAGACCCATGTTCTCCACTCCTTGCAATCTGTTTAATAAATTTAACTTGCCAGTGAGAGTCCTAGCTGCAGAAAACAGCTTTATGTTGACCAACCCATGCAAAAGGAAGGACAGACCCAGAGACAGGCTGGAAAGCAGAGGTGTTGGCACCCTATTCTCCTATCTCCCCTCCCCTCAGCCTCCAGTGAAAAGTTTTTGAAAAAAACAACAACAGTGACAAGATTAATCAATCTGTGGAGTTGAAACACATGCTTTGCTTAAACAACTCTTTTGCTCTGGTTAACAATTGCTTTAATATAGCTCTTGTTATGCTAAGAGTACAGCTTAGAGTAGAAACCCATAAGGCAGTAGATGATGCTTGATCTCTCTCTCTCTCTTTTTTTTTTTCTCTCTCTTTCTCTTTTACATTATTCTTAAGGTTTGGTTTGGTTTTGCTTTGCTTTGCTTTGCTTTGCTTTGCTTTGCTTTGCTTTGCTTTGCTTTGCTTTGCTGGGGCTTTTTGCAATCAAGAGCAGCAACAAAGAAGAATGTAAGTATTTTTGTATTTATAAATAAGCTTTTACAATATTTGTAAATATGCTCTTATGATTAAAATATAACTATTTAATTCAATGAGATTTGCTTCCTTCTAAATGCACAGCTCCAGTCTCCATTCCTCTCTTTCCAAATTTAATCAGCAAATTAAACTAAAAGCAGATATTTAATGACAGGTGGCTCTCGATGTGACAAACCTTCTCATACAATGATTCATTTTTGTAATTCCATGCAAGGCAAGCATTGATGTATGTATGAATTAACACTGTGTACTTCTAAGGGAACAAATAGTACATTTATTTTTATTTATTCACTTACCTGCTTACTTAACTACCTTTCTATACCATCATATTTTACATATTAGGCACATTACACAATTAAAACTTCACAATAAACAATACCTCAACATAAAAGCCAGATCCATAAAACCACATAAAATCTATCACATTATTTCCTTGTATTCCTTTATGGCACATCTGCATTACTGCATATTTATTCCACACTTTTAGCTAAACAACACTTAAAACATGCCACGTGTAAAGCAACCCTCATATTTGCCAAATTAAACATACTGAGAAGAAATTGCTTTACAATTACTAGCATAAGGGAAAGATTAAAACCATAGAAGGCATTAAGGCTTCTACAGGTAACAAACTAATCAAAGGGCCTCATAGATGCCAAGTGAGCATTTTAAGTGTGTACATAATTCACACCATTATATGAATATAATAACAAATTATTCAAAGATCTTCCCAACTGGGGCAATCAAACATGCCTATGTATTGTATGTGCGTATCTATGAATATAATAAGCTCCTTTATCCCTTTTTCCACAGAGTTTTTAAAAAAGGAAAGCATAGACCACACTCTAAGTGTATAAATAGGGTTCCAGGTCTTTGCCTGTTTTGTGGTGGACTGGCCAGGAGTCTTACAAAGAGGCAGTCACCCCAAAGGAATCACTTATTATGGTGGATTCATATGATAATGAACGACAGAGGTGAAGATACAGCTGCTGATTAGACCAAGTAGCTTATTGTTCCCACCAGAGTCATCATGATTATAATCAATTGTTAATGGAAGGATTACAAATTTGGTCTTAAAAATAGATAATTAGCTAGAAGGAACATCCAAAATTGCCTTGATAGTACACCTTGAGTACATCCCTCAAACGCATGAGTAGCTTTTCTTTTGTGATCTTTGAATATAATGTTAAATAAAGAATAGGAGAAAAGGCAGGGACAAATGCAGTCTCCCCCTAAAAATTCACTGTCATTAAGTCCTGCTGGCGTTGAATTGCATGGCCCTGAACCAATCCGTCAATTAATTGATTGGAGATTGGGGGGGGGTGGAATCTGTCTGAAATGACAACTATAAACATTCCAGGTTCTGTCCCAGTGCCTGGACACTGAATGGATTTGAACGGGGCGGGGGGGGGTGTTTCTGTCTCAATCCAACTAAGGCTGTGGGTGTTCAGGACACCCAGACATGAAGATTTTCCCTTCTCTGGTCCTAGTTGAGGTTCCATTTCCACATTCAAAAGAGTGGTGTATAAATTGGGAGTCTTCCTAGTCTTACAGCTCATGCTTGTATTGTGCCTTCTCTGTGGTGGTACATATCTTCTGAAATGAGGTTTCTACTGAGATCTGGATAGGCCTACACTCAGTGGTGAAATCCAATTTTTTTTACTACCAGTTCTGTGGGCATGGCTTGGTGGGCGTGGTATGGATTGGTGGGCGTGGCTTGGTGGGCATGGCAGGGGAAGGATACTGCAAAATCCCCATTCCCTCCCCACTCCTGGGGGAAGGGTATTGCAAAATCCTCATTCCCTCCCCACTCCTGGGGGAAGGATATTGCAAAATCTCCATTCCCACCCCACTCTGGGGCCAGCCAGAGGTGGTATTTGCCGGTTCTCCGAACTACTCAAAATTTCCACTACCGGTTCTCCAGAACCTGTCAGAACCTGCAGGGATTTCACCCCTGCTCACACTCTACCGGGGTGAGTGAAGGCCCCTTAGATTGTGTGGGGTTTTCTTTTTACATTCCTATCTGATTCCTGTCATCTTTGCCATTTTTAGTGTTTTATTTTTGTAACTTTCTTAAATGTTTTTACTCATGATTCGTATAATCATCACCTAAATAGTAAGCTACATGGTGGAAATATCATTTAAGTAATCAATACCTGGCAGTCCCTGTTATATGAAATACAGCAAGACTGGTTGACTGGACCCAGATGGAACTTGATCATTTAGATCAGAAACGAAGAAAATTAGTGCCAATGCTCCAAACTCAAAAAGTGATATTGATCAGCTGTATTTGCCAAGAGCTAAAAGGGGCAGAGGACTCCTGCAGATGAAACAAACTGTGGAGAAAGATAAGCATGGGTTGAATGACTACATCAGAAAAAGTGAATAATCCTTATCGAAGGAAGTCAATCAAGGAAAGATTTTGAACACAACAAAGGTGATGGCTGACTATAGAAAAGAAGCAATCAAAAACCGACTTGTTAATTGTAAGAACAAACCAGTGCGTGGTCAATATTTGAAGACTATAGAAGAAAATGATAAAATAAATACCCACATGGAGCTCCTTAAGATCAGGAGTGTTAAAGAAACTGAAGGTTTTAATTTAGCAGCTGAAGAACAAGCTTTGCCAGCTAATTGAATGAAAGGAAAAATTCAGCAAGTAACGAACCACAGTAAATGTCCCATCTAGAGTGAAAAAGATGAAACAATTGACCGTTTGATCAATGGCTGCAGCAAAATTTCAAATTGATCGTAAGCAGCGTCAGTATTGAGATGCCAAAATTATTTATTGGAAACTTTGCTAGAGGTTTGGCTTCGAATGTAGCAAGAACTACTGGCACCATCAAGTTGAGAAGGTTTTGGAAAAGGAGTGAGTTAAGATCCTATAGGACTTTAAGATGAAACAGATAGGCATCTTGTTCATCATATGCCTGACATAAAGTTATTGAAAAGACAAAAATCGAGTTCATTGATGTTGCCGTACTGGGTGATGCTAGGCTTGAGAAAAAGCAATTGGAAGAAAAATTACAAAATATCTTTCAAGGCACAGACTTGCAGATCAAAGTTGAACACTTATGGGGGAAAAGTATGTTGTTTATGCCAATGATGATTAGAGCCCTTGGAGCAATACCTAAACAATTCCCTTAATATTTGAAAATTTTGAATTTGAACACCCTAATTTTACAAGAGCACTCTGTGTGGAACTGCCTATTTTCTCAAACGCTACCTTAATAATTCTTAAATCAGAGAAGTCTTAGACTGTGAATCTAATTGTAGATTGATGATGATGA
>QLTV01001839.1:3059776-3071470 GCA_003457575.1 Thermophis baileyi
GACTGCAGCCAAGAAATTAAAAGACGCTTGCTCCTGGGGAGGAAAGCTATGGCAAATCTAGACAGCATACTAAAAAGCAGAGACATCACCCTGCCAACAAAAGTGCGAATAGTCAAGGCTATGGTTTTCCCAGTTGCAATGTATGGCTATGAAAGTTGGACCATAAGAAAGGCTGAGCGCCAAAGAATTGAGGCCTTTGAACTATGGTGCTGGAGAAGACTCCTGCGAGTCCCTTGGACTGCAAGGCGATCAAACCGGTCAGTCCTAGAGGAGATCAACCCTGACTGCTCTTTAGAAGGCCAGATCCTGAAGATGAAACTCAAATACTTTGGCCACCTAATGAGAATGAAGGACTCACTGGAGAAGAACCTAATGCTGGGAACAATTGAGGGCAAAAGAAGAATGGGACGACAGAGAATGAGGTGGCTGGATGGAGTCATTGAAGCAGTCGGCATGAGCTTAAATGGACTCCGGGGGATAGTAGAGGACAGGAAGGCCTGGAGGAACATAGCACATGGGGTCGCGATGGGTCAGACACAACTTCGCAACTAACAACAACAACTGTATAGAATAGCATTTCCTTCTGACAAGAGGTTTAAAAAATGATTTCTGAAGCACTAGGTTCAAGTAATAGATGTGTTACTTGTTTAGCTATTTTTCATGGTAAAGATATAATACTAAAAATCCTCCATTATCATTGGAGGACAAATGATGATAATGCTTCCCCCCCCCCCTTAAAATACAGGAGGTTTTAATCAATTTGAATTCTCACTTACTGCTCCATGTAACAGCTGACAAAATCAGGGAAGTCTTGAAATGTGGTTCCACTTTGATGGTCTGAACTGGTGGAACCTGCTTTTGAATGCATGAGGATTAACCTGAATTGTATGGCATGGCCCAACAAGATGTGGAACATCTCCCTCTTCTACTGCTGTCAAAGCCAAGTGAGGTCTGCCATAATCCACTAGTTGCTTCAGCAAATAGTCAGGGCAGAACTGACCAAATGGGAATCCACATTATTTTTCAGATGACCAAATATAGAGGTAGTCCTCGACTTACTACACAATTGAGCCCAACATTTCTGTTGTTAAGTGAGACATTTGTTAAGTGAGTTTTGCTCCATTTTATGACCTTTCTTGCCACAGTTGTTAAGTGGATCACCGCAGTTGATAAGTTAGCTACATGGTTGTTAAGTGAATCTGGCATCTCCATTGACTTTGCTTGTTAGAAGGCTGCAAAAGAGGATCACATGACCTTGGGACGCAGCAACGGTCATAAGTATGAGTCAGTTGCCAAGCATCTGAATTTTGATCACACGATCATGGGGATGCTACAAAGGTTGTAAGTGTGAAAAACGGTCATAAGTCACTTTTTTCAGTGCCGTTGTAACTTTGAACGGTCACTAAATGAACTGTTGTAAGTCGAGGTTGGCCTGTACTCAGAAAAATAATTATCCATCAAATTCAACCAGTCATCTAAGGAACATTTATTCCTTAGACTTGTTAAATTACCAGCTCAGTTTAAGCTAGGCAGCTGCAGTGGCATTAATACTAGTGCAAAGTTGACAGTTCTTGAAAGAGATTGAACAAATCTATGAAGGATAAAGCTAGCAATGATCATTAATAATGGTGGTGGTGTATTATCTCAGTATCAAAGACAGTATGCAGCTCTTAATATAATTGCACTTACTTCTCAATTGTCAGTTTATCCAGATATTCAGCATCTGGTTGGCTGCTATAAGAACAAAGCGCTGGATTAGTTAAGCTATTGACCTGATTCAGCAAAATTCTTATTGTATTCTTTTATTTTTTAGGTTTTCATAGTGATATAAGTAATATAAAGAGTATTTTTCTATGGGTTCGAGAAACTAGAAAATATCAAATGATTCAATAATTTTGGAAATCTCAGCTACAATATCTATTTTTTATACTATCTCTCAGAAACACTTAGATTCCAAAGACTTGCATAATTTTCTGGTATGTCAAAAAAAAAAAAGATGACAGTTTTCAGAATTTCAGAGGTTAGTAGCTAGGAACGTAGCCAAGATTTGAACATGTTCGCACAATTCTTTTTTCTTGCACTTCAAGCAGCAGATTCCTACATGCAATATCACCAGCTGCTTTGGAATGTCTATTGCATTTGGAGAAATGAATTGCCAGCAGGCCTGGGAAGACGCTCAAGAAACAAGCCTGTCATGTGTGAAACAAGTGTGGTTCTTTGGATCACAGACAGTTCTCTGGTCAACCCCCGGAAATGAATATGGTACAACATTCTGCTTATCTGGATTTCTGAGGCCATGGGATATCTGTCAATAAAACAAGATGTGAATATCCAATGCCCATTCTCGTTCAAAGGGCAATTAATTCATCAGTCAAAGCTAGTTAAAGTATTTCCTGAGGCTTTTCCCCACTGCTGACTCAAAGTGCTATTCACATGTCCTTGAGCCAGAAGAAAAAAATAATGCTGAAATGGGCACAACATTAATAAATTGTGCTGCCTTTATTTACCATTTATTGAGTGCCTTACGGTCAGGGACTTATGAATTCTCCTGACTTTGTTATCCTTTTTCCACACAAAAAATAATCACTAGCCAAATGGAAAATATTCAGAATTATACTTCTAAATGGGAGCTGGGGCTGGGGGAAGAAACCAATTTTAATGGATAGCTAGATGTTTAGATGTTTAGCCATCTGTCAAAACTCACTTCAGTTGGCTCAAGTATTTTGAACAGGTATGCTCAAAGGGTGGAGTAGCAGCTGATATTTGTCATCTTTTTTCAACAATGTTTGAGTACTTCATGTCCAAAATAAACCTGACAATCAACTGATCACAAGGCTCCTTTTGAGTGCACACACCAGGGGGGGAAATGTGCTGAAACATTTGTGCTAGAACCAGATCAAGTTCTGACCAATAACGAAATTTACGGGTTCCTTTGGTTACATATTTAGCAGTAAACATAAAAACTGATGACTTATGTTCTACAACAGTTGAATGTTAGCTGACAAGTATGCAGAGAATTGCTCCTCTTTTTACCAGGCAGTGGCTCTGCGGCCACAGCTGGCCAGCTGCTGTTCAGACTGATCCAGGTCCTGAAGCCAGATATTATCTCATACATCTTGCAGTTACAGGAGGCAATGGGAGTTGGGGGGGTGGGGGGATGGACTGGACTCCCTTACTATGTAAAGCAGAATGACTTTGGAAGTACCATGCATGGGCCAGAGAGGAGGGGGCATGCCCACACCAGCCTAAAATGGTCAGTAGTTGCTTGGGTAATCCTACTTCTAAAAAGGTAAAGGTTCCCCTCGCACATATGTGCTAGTCGTTCCTGACTCTAGGGGGCGGTGCTCATCTCCGTTTCAAAGCCGAAGAGCTAGCGCTGTCCGAAGACGTCTCCGTGGTCATGTGGCCGGCATGACTAAACGCCAAAGGTAAAAATCCTACTTTTACAAATTTTACAAAGTAAAATCCTACTTCTAAGAGTTAATTAATTGCAACACAGCCCAAACGGTTAGTGACCTTCAGTAGATTGCACCAATGGTTTAAAAAAATGGCACAGCTAGTTGCTTGCTTAAAGAGGAAAACTTTAACTCTGAAATAGATAAGGACAACTATAAGATGCTTCAGGTTACAGGCAGGAGATAAGAAGGCAATAAGAGGAAGATACTGCAGAAGAAATATTGCCAGGCACGTTCATGCCATAGTGAGTGGAAGTAGGGAAAGCCTCTGGACAAATGTGTCTCTTGAAAATTCAGAAACAGCATGTGCCCTATAAGCATACCATAAATGCATGCTTGCATTTCTAATTAAGAGTGGCTAAGTACAGCTGCCTTGTTTTATAAGGCCAGCCTATTTTCAGTTTAATCATTAGGATCCAGGCTGTGTTTTGTACATATTTATCCCATTCCACACAACATGGGGTTTGATTTTAAAAAGGAAAATAAACCCATGTCATCAGAAGAGTCCAGAAGAATGGGGAAAAGAGTGAGACTGATAGCATGGCCTCCCAATGCAAGTGTTGTTCCTCTTGTATGTGCATCATGATGGTTCATACGTGTACAAAAGTGACCCAGCTTTCCGCGTAATGCTGCAACACTGCTTTCCTCATTGCTGCTGACAAAAGCAGCAAAATACTGCAGATGCTACTGGATATCATCTCGCTCTCAACTGCTGCATGATTCCCTCAAGACCCTTTGGATGTCTTCCTAAGTATGAAGAACATCCTAAGTATGAAGAACACATACTTCCTAAGTATGAAGACCCTTTGGAAGTCTTCCTAAGTATTGTTGTGGATCGCCAGCGGTCTGTGCAGCTGGCAGCAGAGTCGGACAGCGAGGAGGCTGGGGAGGAACCTGGGCCAGGCCTGGAATCTGGAGAAGGCTCGGTGCCAGAGGCAGGTATTCAGCCAGGGCCTCCAGAACCTCCAGAGGATGACAGGAGTGAAGAAGAAGAACAGGAGGAGCCTGTTCTCAACGCGCGCATGCGCAGAGCTGCCAAAAGGCAGGAATGGTTCCAGAGAAGAAGGACTACTCGGGAGTAAGGCTTGGGGATAATTGGCCACTCCCATAGCCTATTTAAGTGATGAACACGAATGAGGAAGTTGCAGGAAGCAACTTCGTTCATTTCTAGATCTTGTCTTTGCAACTCAAGCCTCTGTTTGGTTCCTGTTTGACCTCGTCAAGTTTTCCTGCACATTGTTCTTGGGCAGTTTGCCAACAAATAGCAAGGTTCGTGTGTGTTATCTGCTGTTCCCTGAAAGACTTTTCGTCAGCCTTGTTGGCTTTTGCTTGGACTCACGTGACTCATGAGACGTTACAAAGAAAAGACTTGTTTTACTTTATTTGAAATCAGAACGACTGTTAATGAAGACAATTAGCAGACATTATCATTAAAAAAGAGGTTTGTGAGACGCTACTTGTGCTGTGTGAGTTTATCAGGAAGCCGGGTCAGAACAAGTATGAAGAGCAAGACCCCATCGCATGTGACGTGGCCTAGCAAGTCCTCCCTTGGCTTGGGAGGATTGAGTTAAATGACCCCTGTGCTCCGCCACATGATTGTGATTTCTAACGATCCCTGGATTTGCTTATGGGGACAGTTGACAATCGAGAAGGTGGCTGACTTGACCATTTCATTTCACATAGGTCAGCAAGCAGCCATCAGAGGAAAATGATTTTTGTTCACAATCGACCTGGGTTAGATTGAAACCAGTGACCCAGAAATGAAAGACTGAAAGGAAAAGGGTTCTACTTTGTGTATGGCCAAACACCACTTCTGTCTCCACCTCACTCATTATCTTGCCACAGCCCGCACCTCCCTTTCCCCCCCCCAGTACCTCTCTCAAAAAATTATTAATCCACCCAGTGCCTTCTTTTTTAATTGCAAAGCACCATATGGAGATCTGTTGTGGTTTTGTTAGAGCCTCAGTACTAACCGCCCCCCCCCCTTTGTGTGCCGATAGATTCATCCTTCAAGAGGGATGCATTGACTTCTGTACTTCAGCAGCCTGATAGATTTCGGAGTGGACGTTTGAAGCAAAGCCCGGCTTAGGCAGAAAATCAATACTAACAGCCTGCCATCATCTGAAGGAAAATGATCAAAGAGGTTTTTCAGACGAAAAAGCTGTGGGGGAGAGAGAAAGATATGGATTTTGTTAGCCTCGGCCTCTGTTCATTGCTGTTGATACATAGCAGGCTGTTATTACACTGGGGTAGAAGATCTGGAGGGATATCTTTTTTTCATGGAGATCGTCTTATCATCTACTCTAATTTAGGAGCTTTCTCCTAAAAGATACGATCAGATCTCAGTTTACGGAAGTGAAGATGATAGGTGTACAATAGCACTGAGTACAACCTTACTGGAATTCAGTTTTACTTTTAAAACAATAGTGCAATATAATGATACAATACAAATATTCAGCAGTTTGAGATAAAACAAGAAAACATGCCATGTTTTGTGGTAAGAAATTCCACAGTTTAACAATGTCTAGTACAAAGAAATACTGTTTTACCTGTCCTGAACTCTCATTGCTCTGCCTCATACCACAGCCAAAATTTGTGTTTTAGGAGAGAGAAAGAAAAGCTTATCTATTTTTCCCAATCTGTACATAATTTTGTATAATGTCTACTCTTGCTCATTATTTTCTAAATTAGAAGGTATCAAACCTTGTAACCTTTTCTTGAAATTATGCTATTCCAATACCTCAGTCAACTACAAAATTGTTCTTCAGGTTTGTGGTCAAAGCAGATGTGCCCCACACATCATAAATTTTAATGTGGTATCTTTATCTTGGCAATTTTATTTTCATTGCCTTTCTAATAATCTCCAGCATGGAATTTGTTATTTTGGAGGAGGGGAGGGGGGCAGTAGCAGATTTCTGTGAAGTTAAATTTGGAATGGGAGAATGAGAGTACACATCATCATCTTAATTACATCGAACCTTACTAGATTATCTTCTATGTTCTCACGAATGAAGGCAAATTGTTAAGCCGCCCAGAGTCCTTTGGGAGTTGGGCGGCATACAAATATAATAAATAAATAAATAAATAAATAAAATTTATGTTCTTACCCTAGAGACCTGCAAAACATTTCATGTTTGAAATTGGCTGCTCCAGCATCAAAGGAAGTTGCTTGATACTGTTTTGATCTCACTGGAAAAAGGACATGTTGATCTCTAGGTCAGAAGACTTCCAATAAGATCAGGACAGAACATTTCCTCTTGACTTGAAATAACTGGTTTCAAATTCAAAATGACTGTTTTGAGCTTGAAAGCTCTTTCATACAGCAGCACAAAAGTGCCGTTATCCACACCAAGAGTTGGCCCAAAATTTGTCAATTCAAAGAACTGCTCACCACAATGTAGATTGCTCTTCTGTCTCAGCAGCAAAGCAAAATGGGTGTTCTACCTGCACTTAGATCTTAGGCAAAGAGAGAGGCTAGATAGAAAATGTTTCCTTTTAGTGTCTGAGAGCAGAAGATTCATCAGCACCAAAGAAGTCATTTTCTAGCACTTCTGTTCCCACAGAAGCGTATTAGCAGGGAGAAAGAAGAGAACCAGTTCCCTCTTTCATCTCCTCTGCTTAGGATTACCAGACATCTGACAAAAGACTTGTCCTTCTTTTTAAATCACATCCTCTTTCCAGCAGGCATAGACTTAAAATAAAATATTGTCTGGCTTTTTGAGTAATGTTTTAATTTTAGACAGTCTGTTTTCTGAACTGACCTATCTTGAACTGACCTAACAGTCCTTGATACATGACAGTGGTCACCCAGTACATCACTGTCACATGTGAACCAGGAACGTATAAAACAACTTCCATTCCCTCAGGCACTGTAGCACCTAAATCATGATGTGTGGGGGGAGGGGGGGGGAGAGAAATGTCAACTTTGAGAATAGCATCTTTGTGGTGGTCCCCTTAGCATTAAGTGGCCCTTCAATGGGAAAGGAGATCTTTTTGGTGCCAGGGCAAGTGCAGCAGATCCATTTCTCTTTTTCTTCCCTCCCACAATCCATGGAGAACAGGAGAAAGGGTGAGAGTAGCTCTTTACTATCAAGTTTTTCATCACACAGAGATCAGAGAAGTAACAGCAAAAGTCCTGCTTCCTGCCCCCCATCCCATTTTTTGGAATTTTGAGAGAACTAGTACTCAAAACACCCAGTTCCCACTCCTCTCCTCTTGCTTTTCCAGCCACTATACTTCACATTATACATTAAGATAAGTAGAAGTGATGGGTTTTTGATGATAGAAGAATCCTGACTCTCCCACGATTAAAAGGAAGAATATTCTGCTGTGCCAGAATGGGGAATCTATGGCCATCCAATGGTTAAACTGAGAGGAACTACTAAGAGGTGCAGTTCATATCTACACTCAGTCACAACCAGAAGACTCTGTCATAATCAAGCTTGTGGGTAGGAATGAGATCTATCGTTCTGAAGACTACAACACGGAACTCAGCAGAGGGAAGAATGGAAATCAACTTCAAGTTTGTAGCATGATGAAAATCAGGTATAAGAGACATGGCTTTGATGATGATGATGCTATCCATTCAGTCATGTCCGACTCTTGGTGATTCTATGGGCCAGGTCTCTCCATATCTTCCAATTTTACACTACTTCTTTGTGTTGTTCTATGTTCTAGCTAGTGTCAGCTTTGATGGTATCTACCACTGTGTTCTTCGGCAGCCTGATTTCCTTTTACCGCTAACTCTTCCAAACATACTCTTGTATGGCTCTTATATGGCTCTTATAGAAGGCAATTATGAGGTCTGAAACCAAGAAAAAGTTCACATAGTTGAGTGTTGAGGGTTTAGAGGGAGGAGATAGTACAAAAAGCACAAGAGGATATCAGGATATTGTTTCAGCACTGATTGATAACAAACTCATATTTAAAATAGCATATATCTAAGAATATAGCATGGTCCAATCCATGCTATATTCTTGGATATAAGAATGAGGAGATCAAAGCTTTTGTTTCCAATTGCATTTTAAAAGGTAGAGAGATATTTAGGGTGTTTAGTGTAATGGGAATCCTCAGTGTGGCTTTCCTAACCCCTAGTTGATCTTTTTACCACATCCAAGTGTTAAGGGGTCAACTGCAAGCATCATGATACCCATCTTTGTGTTAGATTGAGTCTAACCCCACCCATCCATGGCCTGGATTTCTGCAGAGGTGAACTGAGTGTGTCCCACTTATAATAAAATGGCCCTGTTACCAAGGCACAGAAAAATCTTGATCTGAGCACCTCATACAATTTTAAATTTGAAACTGAAATATCTTGGGCATTATGAGGGGGGGGACATTCACTTCTTGCATCTTGCAGGTGCAAGAAGGGAGGTCTCCCTGGATAGGGTCAAACACAAGAATAAGAGGAAATAAAGATCCAGATTCAGAGAAGCTCATAAAAGAGAAATACCCCGGGGACTATAGTTTTAATTATGAATATTATTGGTGTTCTTCGAGCAGCTGATACCTTTCTCATTAATATCTGTAAATTATTCCTCAGAGACAGGCTTCCTTCCTTGCATCAATTGACATAGGAACATCAGTGTTTTTGCATGAAATGGAGATACTTGGCCACATAATAATAACCTACTAGGTACGACTGTGGCTATATGTACATAGCACACAGTTGAAAACTGGAAAGCCGTGAACCATTATTAAAGATCCATGACCCAGTCCAGAGGTCTCTTCGGGGTGTGGGTATGCTCATTGCATGCAGAGTGTATGACCTAAGCGTAGTTCATAAAATTATCTGCTACAATGTCCTACCTGTCAATGACTACTTCAGTTTCAACCACAACAATACACAAGCACACAATAGATACAAACTCAAAGTGAACCACTCCAAACTCGATTGCAGAAAATACAACTCCAGCAACAGAGTGGTCAATGCCTGGAATACACTACCCGACTCTGTGGTTTCATCCACAAACCCCCAAAATTTTAACCTTAGACTGTCTACTGTTGACCTCACCCCATTCCTAAGATGTCTGTAAGGGGCGTGCATAAGTGCACCAGCGTGCCTACCGTCCCTGTCCTAATGTTCCCTTTTACTTTTATTCATTTCATGTATTCAAATTATGTATATACTTATATGTATTATCTAATATGAGATTGACAAAATAAATAAATAAAATAAAAATAAATAAATAAAATAAAAATAATTGTTTAACTCACAACAATAGGCATTTCACTGTAAAATGCTTTAATGATCTCTCAGCTAAACTCTTAAATTTTGGCAAGCCACAGGACAGTCAAGTAACCTGATGAAAATAGAACTTTTCTTTAAAAGCACTGCTTTGTCAATTTAATTGATCTCTGCTAGGTTTGACATTCAGATATAAGAATTTGTTTAGATATACAATATTGTCTGAATTTAAAGCAAAACAACAGCAAGTTCACTGACCATATACATGGTGATTTGCTTAATCACGGTTTATTGAGCAAGCCATTTTTGGTTAGATTCACACCATATGCTAAGCTATAAACATGCTTCACAGAGCACAATGGTTGGGGTCACATGCTAAACAAAACCGCCAAATCAAATGATGACAATAATGCACATGTGCAACCAACTAAGAAACTGTTTTTATCTAAAATTACCTATTTAAATATTAAATATGTACTACAGTAGTTTTCTGGTTGCAAGCACAAGAGTAATAACATAGTAGAAGCAATAATGTGGTACTTCAACATGTGGAACTGTATAAAGCTGACAAAATAGCAACAATGGTACACTGGAATATCTACAAGAAATATACTTGCCTGCAAGCAAGAACTGGTAGGATCACAGATAAATTAATAGAAAATGAAGAAGCCAAAATGTTATGGGATATTAGAATTCAAACAGACAAGCACCTGCCACATAACACCCTAGACATTAACAACTGTCAGTAAGAAAGGCAAAATAATATGGACAGTGAATGTGACAGTACATGGATACAACAGAAGAGAAGAGAAAGAACTGAAAAAATAAAAAATCCCCATTGCTACAAAGACTGTAGCAAAAGAAAACAAAAATAGTACCAACAGTGATAGGAGCCTTGGGTGCAATCCCAAAACATCTGGAGCACCACTTGAACACCATGGGCATTGACAAAACCACCATCAGTCAATTGCAAAAGCTAGCTTTACTTGGAACAGCTTACATCCTGCGATGATAATTTTAATATTATTAAACAACATCAGCCTATTCCAGGTTCTTGGGAAGGACTTAAGAGGTGGACAAAAATGCCAACTCCAGCCTAAACAACTGGCTGACTATATGACCAATCATTAAAAAAAAATCCCATTTTTGCAGGGCCTCTCTGAAATTTCCCATCATGGACATCATCTCCAGTGAGTAGTTTGCATGACAGGAGATGATGGGAGTTGTTTAGGGCTAGATCTAATTATTTCTGGGTTAAATAGCAAAGCTGCTTAACTTGATTTTGGAGCTTGCTCAACACACTTAAACCACCCGAAGTGGTAAAGAGTATCAAGCAAACTGGGCCACAGTGTCTCAGCTTATCCTGGAGGAAAAGCCTGATATGGATTGTGTCAATATAATTTTTTGTCTGCTAGCAACATTGAACTTAATTATAACTAGGTGGAGTCGAGAATTTCCTGTGTCTTTTCTGTTCTTGCTCAAAAAAGAATAAAATTGTTGACTAGGTTCTTGGCTCTGGTAACCTGTAGGCCTTCCTTGGCAGGAGGAATACAAACAAAATCCGGCAGTGTCTGCTTTACTCATTTTATCAAAATATCCAAATCTCTTTTTCTGAAGGGTTTATAAATTACGAATTGCTATTATAGAGACTACTAAATTAATGACTGCTGAGATCTTTTAAAACAAGACAACAAAAATTTCCAAAGCAAAGTATAAACCTCACCATGCCTTTCAAAAGTACGTAGATCTTCAGGCCAAAGTTTTCACAGTTTAACACTTCCAAAGTCTCCATTTTTAAACTGTTTTCTGTACTGTGAGTTGTACAGAGTTCATAGGTCAGTATATATTCTCCCCTTACTAGAGAGATTGCCAGGGAGGGCAGACAACCTTTATGTAGGCTTTCTCCTCCAGGACTCAAACCCGGCTACCACGCGTGCAGTGGCAAAATTCTGTGTCGCTGCAATGTCCACAAGAAAAAAATTGGTTACAGAATTATAGCTGCCAACTTGGGCCAACTTTTTGGAGGTATCTCTAAAAAATAAAAAAAAATGT
>QLTV01001839.1:3084956-3108285 GCA_003457575.1 Thermophis baileyi
CATTGTAGCAGATAATTTTGTGTGCTACACTTAGGTCAGATCGAAGGCGGCGTAGTTCTAAATTTTCTAGGCCCAAAATTTCAAGTCTGGTGGCATATGGTATTCTGTTGCGAACAGAGGAGTGTAGGACTCTTCTTGTGAAATATCTCTGGACATTCTCAATTGTATTAATGTCCGATATGTAGTGTGGGTTCCAGACAGATGAGCTGTATTCGAGAATTGGTCTAGCAAATGTTTTGTATGCTCTGGTTAAAAGTACAATATTAAAGTTCTTTTTACTTTTTTCTTAATTAAAGAAAAAAAGTGCAGGTTTCAACGCTAGTGAGGAAATTTTCTAAGATATAGATCTTCACATCTACACAAAGTGTGCAACACAGAGTTGAAAATTCCAGAGACTTCATAGAAGGACTAGCAGTGATATGCGATTGCAGTTGTAAGATTCAGATTCCTTCACTGGCCATTTTTTTTTTTTTTTGTTACTGATTACGGTACTAAATTTGGTGTTGCACAGCTTAATTACATTCCTTTGTGCAGCTATGACATCGGCAGTAATAGTAAAGGTAGCATATTCATCTTTCTCATTTTCCTTCTTTTTTCTAATATTCTTTCTTCCTCTTTTAATATTCCTCCTCTTTTGGTTTCTTTCATGTGAAAAGACCATTTGGATTGTCTTCATAATCTGTTCAGAGTAGTATTCACTCAGTCAAATTCAACTCATCTTGGTGTTGCAAGAAATTTGAGGACACTTTAATTCATACGTTATAGTCATGCTCTTCGTTATACTCCTTTTTGGAGTAAAATCATGTGTGTTGATAAAATTATTGAGAAAACTCTGGGTTTAAAGACGTGTATTGTACCAAATTATACTAGAATTTAAATTGGAATTTAACATTTTTACAAATGTGGGTTTTTAATTAATAACAGCAAAAATATTTTTGTGTATGTTTATTTTTATTTTATTTTCCATTATATGTTTGTTTGGATATGAGTTAATAAAAACTATCTGGTTAAATATATATATATATAAAGAAGGTTCCTTGCAGAAGAAAAGATCAGAATTTCTTAGGTTTTTTCTTTAAAGAGAGAAGCAAGATTATGTACGCACCATACCAAAAAATGAGGCTACAGGCATCCATTTATGATCCATATTTATTCAAAAATGAATCCTGTTTCACTGCTACGTACTGCATTTTGCTATAGACATATTAAACACTATCTCAAACCAAAATAGGACTGAAAGAAGCATGATAGTATATAGGATGTTTTAGAAGTATGGTAACAAGAAAGCCTTTTAACTGGGCTATTAAAACTAGAACTCGGAATCAACATTGAAGGATCCATTGTGTGAAAGGAGCGTTTATGTGCAAAATGTGCTTTACCCACCATTCTATACAGTGAGCTTGTCATCACATAGTCCAGTGTTAGACCTTTCAGAAAGCTTCCAGAAAGTGTCCACTTGTTAGGTATTAGCAAGAAATCGAAAGCCATAAACTTTTTCCAATAGGTTAAGTCTACTAATTTATTCCAATGCAAGTCTTGTGATTTTCTAATAAACTAGGTACCGTATTTTTCAGAGTATAAGAAGCTTTTTCCCTCCCTAAAAGAGGCTGAAAATTGGGGTGCGTCTTATACTCCGAATGTAGCTTTTTGAAGCCCTAATGAGGCACTAGCGCCGCGCTTTGCCCGCTTTTCTCATTGCCGCTCCCTCCGACGATCAGCTGTGCTTTAGAAGCTGTTTTCTCAGCGCTAACGAGGCACTAGCGAGTGAAGCGATCTTCCGTGTTTCACCTGCTTTTCTCATTGCTTCTCTCTCCGACGATCAGCTGTGCTTTAGAAGCTGTTTTTTTATCCCCAACCAGAGGATAAAAAGCACGCGCGCATGCTCAAAACCAGCGAACTAATGCGCTGAAGCTGACCAGACTAAGGACGCTAGCCAGGTGAATACCTGGTAGGCAGAATTTTCCCTCCCTTATTTTCCTCCCCAAAAACTAAGGTGAGTCTTATACTCCGGTGCATCTTATACTCTGAAAAATACGGTACTCAGTGTTTTTGCAGGTAAACCCCCAAAACCCAAAGTTTTTTTATATTTTCTACCCAGTGAATAAATAGAATAGCTATATTCCATGAATGGGCAAGTGTTCACGTTCTACCACCAAACCTGAAACAGTTCTAATTGAATGCTAGTATAACAGTCATAAAATCATAGAATTTGGAAAGAGCCATAGAGGTCATTTAATCCAATCTCCTGCTCAGTGCTTTATGGCCTATAACACTCATTTAAATGTGAGAAACTCTATTCATATTATTTATAAAACTGATCTATCCAACCCAAGGCTGAATCTCAGTTTGCTCTTTCTCAATGACACAATACTTCTATTATAGCCTTGCCCTTTCATATGCGCCTTGTTTTGCTTTTCTGTTGATTACTGTCCTATGGAAGCACAAAAGGATAAGGCTTTGATTGCACTAGACAGCTACCATCTTGCCTTCCTTGATCTACTGCTAAGGCCTTTTAAATTCTAAGATTAATTAGTAATAAAACATGGAATTTCAAACAGTAGGAGAAAGAGTGGCAGAATCTGGGGGCGGAGTTAAAAGAGGGATCAGCCTAGAACAGTGTTGGCGAGCCTTTTCAGCACCTGAGTGCCGAAACGGGAGTGCACGCACGCGCACGGGGGAACACCGGAAACCGGAAGAGCAGTTCCCAGAAGCTACGCTTCCTGTTTCCAGCGTGCGCATGTGTGCCGGTCACCTGGGCTTCCGGTTTCTGGCATGCATGTGCACGCAAAGACCAGCTGGCTGGCGCACATGTGCACGGTGGAACCCGTAAGAGCAATGGGTGACGGCTGGCGTGCCTGGAGAGATGGCTCTGCGTGCCACTTCCGGCACCCGTGCCATAGGTTCGCCATCACGGGCCTAGAATCTCTACGTAGTCATAATCAAACTAAACCCAACCTCCCTTGAATTCCGTTGATTTTATCTAAGCCCAAGCAGGTGCTGTTAGTTCCTGTGCATAGTCATGATTAGCAATAAATGAATTTAATTAGACCTTCACATATGAACCTGATCTTTCACGCCTGACACATACACTGCCAACATTGTTTTCCTTGATGTTGCTGCTGTACCAATAGCAGCTTCTCAACTGTGAATGTGCAGAAGTGTTTTGCCCAAAAAAAAAAAAAAGCATATGCCTTGGATATCATTAATAATATTTATTTTGGAAAAATATTTTAAAAATGAATTTCTTTATTAACAAAAACAGTAAAAAAAAACCTCAAATAACATTTTGCACAATGTTTCATAAATACATTATATACAAAAAAAAATAGTCACATAGACCCGAAGTGCCTTTGTACATATTTACCAAAAAAATTAAATTATTAAAAAAAAAATCACAAAATACCCCAGCTTTACAAATATCCTGAAAATAATTTTTACAGATTAAAAAAAATAACGCACTTTCTTTCCCCACCTAATAAAAACACATTTTAGTATAAAAAAAGGACAGTAAAGGCAGTGTCTGTATCTCTAGAATCAACTGGCTCATAGAATCCAAAATACACACTCCAGGCAGTGCACACTTCTTGTGTAGGAATTCAGTCCGTTCATTTAAATACATATAGGGGGAAAAATCAACTGACCATAGTGCAATGATAAATCTTCATAAAAGGCAGTGCAACAGGTATCTTTGAACACAGAGCCTGACCTGTCCATCATGTATTATTTGCAGTCCCTTTTGCTAACTTCAGTAGAGAACCAGCTCAGTCTGAATTTAGTTTCTCAGCAGCAGTCAGTGAAGGAATCTTTCTCCCTTTCCTTGTTCAGCAGCATTCATTGGGGCATATCACCTTTGAAAATTGTTTCAAAACAATTTTGCCATGTCATCTTTCTTTTACACCTGCAAGAATTCAAGAGAGGCAGGGTGAAAAAATAATCCAAGGATACCCATTAAAACATAAAAAGGTATTCACTTGATCATTAGGAGAATCAAATATCTCCTCCAGGTGAGGCATTTTAAGGAAAGTGGTTTTATTTCTCTCCCACCCACATTTCTGCATGGACAGGGTGACTAATGCATTTCATTGGACTGAATTGGAAGATTGGAATCTGTCCACCAATGGCTATTGATGGGATGACAATACCGCATATTATTATGGGGAAGATTCATAATCTCATGGGATGTAATTTTGAAATTACCCTACTAACTCATCCTACAAAGCAAATAAACCATCACTGGGACTTCCATTGGAACAAACTGAGCTGCATCAGAGGAAGTGGTGCATTAGTGCCATGGGATGGGTTTTGAGCCTGGGAGAGAATATATCTACCTCCGTTGCTATGATGCATTCATCTTTCTCTTCTGATATGACATACACTGACTGGTACTTTGTGTCTTTTGAGGTGGAATATACCGATTCTGGCCGTTTCCTTTCAGATGTTTCACTGCAAAGAGAAAATTTCAGATGAGGTTGGTTTCAATACACCCTCATTTTTGGCAAATTAAAAACCTGACCCATTCAGCCACAGCTCTCTGATACTCCCATACCTTTTGGGCTGTACTGTGTTTTTCTCTTCTGCTTCCAAATCGTATGTTTCGCCCTTCGCTTCACATCTCCCATGATCCTCTTTAACAGTGTCCTCATGCTTGAGGTCATGGACCAAATTGTAATCCACTGACGGATATCTGACTTTGTAGCCATTTTTGTCAGCATTTTCGCTATGGAAGTCTATTTTCTTGTTTGTATTCTTAATCTGGGTGGCACCAATGACACTTATGGAGATGTCCTTCTCTCGCCGACAGTTGGCCAGGTTGTTCATGGTCTCAACTTCACTCCTACAGGCATCTTGCTGAGGCTGCTGCTTTTGTGTTTTGAGACGAAAACAGACCACAATGGCAGCACAGCCCAGCAAGAGCATAAGGACCAAGATAATTCCAGCACATACTGCAATCCACGGGAACTGGGAGCTCTGACGTTCTGTGTATTGCTCGGTGATGTCAACGATGACTGCCCCTTGAGGGGGTTCAGGAAGCAAGAACTGGCAGTTAAGTCCCCCATAACTACGTGCACATTCACACACGTAACGGTTGTTTCTTTCGTGGCAAGTAGCCCCATTGTGGCAGGGATCATGCTCACATTTGCTGACAGGAGTGCTACAGTTCTTTCCATTGTATCCCGGAGGGCAGGTGCAGGAATAGTCGTTGACTCCATCTTGACAGGTCCCTCCGTTTAAGCAAGGAAAGGAGGCACAGTCATCCACATTATCATCACAGTGTCTTCCCGTGAAGCCAGCTTGACATTGGCATATGTAGGAATTCGTAAGATCCACACACTGAGCTCCTGCAAAGGTTTGGAGAGGACAATGATAAATAGGAGGAACTAGTCATAGGGACTGACAGTGCTATTGATGATCTATTATATCTATCCAGGGTGCTGCCTATTTACAACAAGCCTACAAAGAATAAGAGACAGGGACCATTCAAGGTCATCCAAACAGTTTTATGGATTCAAGACGACCAGGATTTACAAAATCAGTACCTCGGAAGCTTACTGCTATAGAGCTTTTTGTTGCTGACATAATGTAGTTGTTTTTCATAAGAACAGAACAGGAATGAATGAATAGATGGCACATTCTTCTAGGCAATCATATTACTTGTATGACAGTCTGGATACTTTTTATGACTATTTTAAAGGCAGGCTTTGATTACTCTAATGCAGAGGTGAGGAAATACGGCTCTTTTATGACTTGTGGCCTTCAACTTCCAGAATTCCTGAGCCACTCATGCTGACTCAGGAATTCTGGGAATTGAAGTCCACAGGTCATAAAAGGGCCATAGTTCCCCACCCCTGCTCTAATGAATGGATGCTTAGAGTATTTAAAAATCAGGTCACTTATCTGGCTGCTTTTAAATGTTGTGGGGGTTTGTACTTGATTAATGTAATATTGTCCAAGCAACTAAGAGCAAAATAAGTGGCCAACAGCCTTAAAACAGAATAAAAGCCTTCAGGTTATTTTAAGTACACAACAGAACCAATGTGGCAGCACATATTCTGTGCTGGCCCACCCCAGGCTATTTTTGTACACAACAGAAAAGATACTTTTTTCATACATGAAATGAACAAATGAAATCTCCCCAAACATTGCAAAAATAAGATTATCTTTCCCACCCCAATTTCTTGTCTTCTAAAACCTTGTTCCCACAACTTTCTTAATTAAAGTGGGACTTAATGTATTATGGGAACATTAAAAAGAGGCTAATTCAGTCAGTTAACTAACTCCCAAGACTACATTTAGACTAAATCAGATCCACTGCTGAATAAGGATAAACTACTTCCTATCAACTGCCTTGGTGTGGAACAGCAAATCCTATAGTCAAGTGCCCTATTTTGCACAACTACCCCATGAAGGGTGAGAAAGAATGTGCCCCTGAAAAAGCTAACCTCTTCCTCACAGAATACACCATAAATGTTTTCAGCACACAGTATTCCTTCCAAACACTCTGAAGTGCTTGAGCCTCCCTCTTTGCTGCATCTCTAGGCAAAGAGAAGGGAATACAGCTTTGCCAGTAGCCTTTGGGTTCAGGTCTCAAAGTCCCAAGCACTTCCTTAAAGGCACAGGGTGGGATTCTGCTCTTCCCAGAGATGACTATTTGCTATGAGAATCCACCAGCAAACTTATGGGGAAAGGGTCAACTGTCAATTATGTTTCATCCACACCAGGTTTAACTAGCCAGCTAATCACAATACTGTCAATACTTTCTCAAATGCTTTTCTGAAATCAGTGTATTATGTTTACATTATTCTTGCAGTCTATTTAACTCCCCCCCACACACACACACACGTTAATGGCAGTGTGGCACGACATATTCTTGACAAACCCATGCTAACTTTTGGTGGTGCTTGTTTTCAAATTACTTTCTTTGATCCCCTTATGAACTCCTCTATTTTTTCTTCGGGTGTCAAGATTCAATTTGATCTGTCTTTCAATCCTTCCTCCTGACCCTTTTTTTATGATAGAGACATTTAATCTCCTGCAGAACTCAAATATTTGAACCATTCTTCAGGATTTTTCCAAAATAAATATATAGAGATTTTCAATCATGCAGGTCATAGTTATCCTAATGGTGCTTTTTCCAAAGGCAACTGGACTTGGTTTTTTTTTCCCTTTGAAAACATTTTACTTCTCATCCAAGAAGCTTCTTCAGTTCTTGGATGAGAAACAAAGATTTTGAAAGGAAAAAGAAAAAAAGAAAACCCAGTTGCCTTTTGTTTTGGAAGTTTTTGGAAAACTTCCAAATATGAACTTTCCACCCATAGATTAAAGTGGAGCATTCAATAAAACATAGTTACTACCTGCTTTAACTGAAAAGGATAAACTGACTCATCAAGTCAGCATCATTGAGCCTGGTACTTCAAGATCAGTTGACAGCCAGTCTCATCACCAATCAGATGGACTGAGACCCCAACATCTCTAGTAGGCATCAGGTGGGGACTTGGTGGCATTAGGCATCACATTTATGAGGACTGTACTTTTGCTAAAGATGGGTATGCCCTGCCATCCTACATGGGCTCACTTAAATGGAAATTCCCACATATAGGTCTGCAATCTTACAAAGGGGATTTCAGGCTCTTTTGGTCTTATTTCACATGTAGGTTGATAAATAAAGGTTACAGGCTTTCAATGTTAGGTTAAAGAACAGACAAGACTCTTGGACTAATTCAGACAAAGTGAGGGGCAAATTTTAGTCTGGGTGCACATTACTGCACAATGACTGGATCATTCCAGCTGGCAATTATACTGATTTAAATTTTCAGACTGACATTTTATATCTAGGTTTCTTTTAGGATTCTGCCTTTAGCCTAGTTTGGAAAGGAAGAAACAAAACTGACGTATAACTCAGCTTTCCTGAATCTGATACCCTCTCGCTATGTTGAACCTCATCTCCCATAATCCCTCAACTAGCATGCTCAATGGTGGCTGAACTGGGGAATTATAAGAATTGAAATCCAACATCTCTAGAGGAACCTGGGCAAGGCGGATAAAACTTCTCAGAAATGTTATCGCAGAAATGCCATTCATATTAAATGCGCCTTTCTTCTCCTTACGAAATGCCAAAGTAAAATTTCTCCAAATGGGGAAATTCAGCTGATGTCTTTTTGTGTTCTTATCAGTTTCGCGGTTTTATAAAAAGCTGCACAACAGCTTCAGAATTGTTTAAGAATCACTGAAGAGTGTCAGGCTTACTCTGAAGACCACACACTCACAAACTGTCACTTCTCTCCCACAGAAACCAGTGTGGCTTAGCAAGCTTCAGCGCTGCTTGGATCTCTCTCTCTCTTCCTCCATTAAATCAAGACCTCCCATTATAGCATGTCAAGTGAACTGCAGTGAGAAGTTTACTCGCTTCCCCTTAGAAGTTAAGTGAACTGCAGCAGGAAGGTCATTCACTTCCCATGGATGTTTAGGGCAAAATGGCCATTAACTTGAATGGGTGATCAAATACAGGTACCGGTTTGGCTTACCATTAGCACAAGGACTGGAGCTGCAATAGTCAATTTTCTTTTCGCAGTTAAATCCAGAGTAACCCACGGGGCAACGACAACTATATCCACCTTCAGGATTGTCTGTACATCGTCCTCCATTGAAGCAAGGCCCATCGGCACAAGTCATTGCACCCAGCTCGCAGTTTTTACCATAAAAGCCAGGTGGACAGGTACAGGAGTAGCTGTTCTCAAGGTCCTGTTGGAAGAAAGACCCATCCTGTTTAGCAATCTTTACTACGTATCTTAACAATTGGGACAAAACCTTCTTTTCAGACTAGCTGCAGCGGTAGCATTAACTTACAGTACAACTTCCTCCGTTCTTGCAAGGGCTGACATCGCATTCGTTGATTTCAATCTCACAATTGGAACTCGTGTAACCAGGACGGCAAGAACAGGTATAACTTCCTTGGCCCGTGTTGGTACAAGTGGCAGCATTTTTGCAAGGCTTATGGTGTGTACAGTAATTTAGATCTGTAGGAGAAGTTACAGACAAAAAGGTTACATCCAGAAGATTGCCTGCGGCTCTGCAAGGACGTTACCTACGTTTAGTTTAAGAGAGATCCAAGACTAAGAAAAGTGGACTGTATAAAAGTTACAAACGATAGAACTTACCCTGGTTACAAAAAAGACCGCCCCATCCTTCCTGACAATTGCACTGCCAAGGTTGTTGACAGGTACCATGAAGACAACCTGGGTATCGGATGCATTCATCACAGTAACGCCCTTGCCAACCAACACGACATCTGTGAAAACAAATGTTAAACAATTTTAGTCCAGGGAGTCCCGTCACAAGCTGAAAATTATTTAAATTAAAACTAAACAAAAATCAAACTTCTTAAGTAGTGTACTTCTTCCAACGTTATTGATCTTATTAAGCTCAGAAGCTTTTCCGCTACCTGAAATACTTTTTAGGTATTGTGAACAAGCTAATCTCTTTGATTTTTGTTGTCCTTATTCCTGAGTTCAAGTTCCTTCTGCTGGTAGCCTTGATTTATTAACCACCACTTTTATAAATCACCCTTCTTCCAAGACACTAAGGATGCTAATCCCATTTAATCTCCACATTAACTCTGCAAAGACGATTATGCCGACGGAGAAATTGATTTCCCAAGGGCCACATATTTTTATAGTTCATCAGAGAGGCATAGACTTGCCTGCTCCAAACCAAAACACATCTATTCTCCCCTTGATTGAGTTATTCCAGTAATCACACCCATAAACCGCCATCTAATTATTCCATCAAATTAATTATAATTGTTCCATGATTTCAAAAGGCTAGATATAAGGCACAGTGCATCCATTATGTTTGAAAGTTAATGTGCTCCTACTAGACACTAAGCCCCATTCAACTTCTTCCAAATATCCATAAATGCTGGAGTGGTGCTTTGGCTCTCTCTTATTTGACTTACACGGACATTAGGTTAAGAAGTAAAGCAGGCCTGAATATAATCAAATTTGGGATTCTCAAATCAAGTTTGCCGGCAGAAGGATGGAGCGAAAGCAGGAGAAGGAGGCGTCTGGAAACTTACTTGCATTCTCCAGGCTTGTCACAGAATCCATGCTGGTCATCACAGCCTGGCAAGCAAATTGCTGCAAAACACAAAGAAACCAAAATATATCCATAAGCCTTTTGGAGCCTTGTGGGCTTAGGTCAAATTCTTTTTCATGACAGTTGAGTTGGTGACAGCAGCTAAATGAATCTTCGGAGCTTGCTAAGAGTAGTGGTCGTGCTTTTGTAACAGGGGGCTTTACTTATCACTAGGAATGAACATTCCCTTTAATGCAGTTGCACACAAACAAAAGAGAGCACACAATGACTCCTTTCCGCACAAAATCCTGCACAAAATCCCATCCGCCTTTTCTTCCCAGTAAGGGTCAGAAGTCCGATTTCCCCCCACATCCCATTCAATACCAGAGCTCCTCCTCTTGGTATCCTCAGCATCCTCAGCAAGTATAAGAGAGAGGGAGAGAGAGAGGGAGAGAGAGCATGCACAGATAAGGATAGACAGCTGGTGTGCAGGGTGCCAGCCGGGACAGCTGCTCCATTGTCTATTCTCTCCCAGCAGCTGCCCCACTGCAACAATACCCCAACTCCTTACAGCCAATCAGAGCCAAGATGTGCTTTCTCATCAGCCTATCCCTATCCAGATCTAATCTATGGCACGCGCATGATTTCTGGGCAAAGGGGAAGGGTTTTTCTTATTCAAATAATTAAGTCTAAAGTTCTTTCACACACACACCCAAAGGAAGGAGGGGGAGTGGAGCCTGAAGAACACAGACCTAGGAAGGAGGTAAGCAGGCCAGCAGGAGGGAGGTTGGGAGCAGGGCGGGGAGGGAAGACTTCTGCTCATTACTTTGCCTGGTTATGGAACTCATTAAGCAGGCACTGTGAGTTTTAACCCCACAAAGCAAGCCAGAGACAATGACAAGCCCAGAAGGAGAAACAGAAGACGAAGAAGAACGGGACTGATCATCAGATTGTTAAAAGGGGGGGGGAGAGAGAGAGAAGGAATGAATGGGGCAAGTGTGCGGACGAGACAAGCCTGCCAATTTTGGGACAGGCTTTTGGGTTGACATCATTTCCCTCTCCCCAACCCCATCAAGTAAATGCACCATGCATTCTAACAACTTGCTCACAAGGTTCAGAATTTTTTGGAAAGAAAAGCAGGAAGGGTTTTTTTTTCTTTCCAAAGGCTTCCAACAATATCTTATTACTCATTGCCTCCCCCAAATCTAATTAAAGGGGGCAGCATGCATTGGGGATCATGTCACATGGGGGTTTTCTTACTAACTTGACCCATAAGCAAATCAGAACCATGGTGGCCCTCCTGCCAAAGACTAGATTTTGGGCCTGTGCAAAGCAGCTTCTCTGCACCCTGAGGCAACCCCTTGATCTGGATCACTGCAGCATTCATTAAGGCAGCACCCTTACTGGGAAAATCGAATGACTCCACTTGGACAGATCAAATTGAAGCATCCAACTAGCATTCCAATTCAATTCAGCTGGCTGCTTCCATCCATTGGAAAGGGGCCTCTACATGAACAGAGCAGGCCTTTTTAGAGCCTAGACCAAAATGGCCAACTGTTTTGATTCACCACTTTGAAGAGAGACATTTCGATTCAGTGTTTTTGCCAAAGTACTTTGGTCAAAGCTTCATCCAGTTGAAATTCCCCTTCCAATCTCTGCACGACTCCAGAAGTCGTGACAGTGTTTTTATTTGTTGCATTTCCTCCAGGAGCTCAAGGCCAACATAACAGTTCCTGGACCAGCAATTACCGTAAGTCGGTATGCCATACTAATTCTCAATGAGGACAATCACACTGGCCATGGCTTAACATAATAGCCCAAATTTAGACAGTTACTTGAGGCATACAGTAAAAATTAAAAATTTCCAGTGAGATTTTTTTCCTGCCCTGACTTCACCACTACTTTTAAACTCTCCCACCAGGCAATGTATCAAGCAACTTTAAACCCAAGGAACATCCAGAAGGAAAGATACTTGTTCCTCATGAAAGAATGGAAGATTTCATACTAAATCATAATCTATTTAGGAAAATCTGTGAATTCAAATGTGAAGGATTTTTTTTTTAAAGAAGCATAAGGATAGCTCCAAACTGATTAGGGCTGGCTGGACATATCTGAAAATTAATGAAATTATAATAAAAAACTAAACTGGGAGGAGGGGCAAATTCCATTAAGTCCAGATACCAACATTACTTAACTCTGCTAAGAGGCACAAACCTAAAATCTCTTGAGAATAAGAATTAATCATGCAATTTCTTGGATTCTGGCCAGTATTGCTGCTGGCTGTTTTCCATGTTATTTATGATCCATTCTGGCTAGTTAAGTATATGAGTGCTTACTTGTTCTGCTTCCCGGATATTTATATTTGCAGTTATGTCCCTGTAATGCAGCCAGTGTGTGACTTTGAATGAAGAGAGTCTAGTTCAAGGTTAGGCCACCTGATGCCCTCCAGATGTTTTGAGCTACGACCCTTATAAACTGCAGCTGGCATAGAAGATAGCCAGGAATTCTGGAAAATGTAACCCAGGTTACTTGGAAGTAGATCTGGGTTTAATGGAATATGTTTCTAACTACTTTTCTGAGTTTCACTATCACGTTTAATAAAATTGCCTAGAGAACAAATTGATTTCAGAAAGACTTTTTTTTTTCCTTTTAAGAATGGCATGACTGACAACCCACTGAAATTAAGGGTCAAACATCTATTTGGGAGATTTCCCCTTTTATAAACATCCGCTGTCAGGCTTTCCCTGTGTCACCCTATGCCACCCAGTCTATATTAGTTTCTTCCTACTAGACTAATTTAGTCTTTCAGGGAGGAGGACAGTCTAGAATAATAGTAAAATGCCAAGTGCAGAAAATAGGGGAGGGAGTTAAATTTTTGTTGTTGTTTTTAATAATTTTTCCAAATATAAGATTGCAACGATATATTTACTAAGCCAGCAGGATGTCACAGAACTACTTGCTAGACAGTAAGTGAAGGAAATGGGTGGGAAAGGGGAGATAAAATGAAGAAAAGGAGAAAATTTTGTCATTTTTTTTTCTGTTCTTCTCCCCATCACTACTTTACCCATATCTTAGATTGTTTACTATCCAACACACTGAATAATTCTACAGAATCTGAAAGCTTGAACAGTAATGTGATCTTATTCGATGGTCTAATGGTCTAATAAACATGCCATCTAATAGAAACATTGGAATGCAGGTAAAAAAAATAAGAACTGCCTTCTTCTATAGCAAATTTGTTTAAATTGTCACTGAATATGTACGTGAGTTTCTTTACATTGCTTCATTCATTGAGTAATAAAGAAGAGTCAGGCCTCCAAGTAAAATAATTTGACTGTTACTTTGATTCCCTAATGGCCACTATTTTACTGATCAAGATGGAATATGAAATTCTTCACGTTTTGAAAGATGGGATGAGATTTCTAAAACACTATCAACTTTTTCCAAAGCTTCTGTATCAGCCTTTCCCAGCGTAATGGCCTCCAGCTGTGTTGAACTATGTGGTTGGGAATTATGGAAGTTCCCAACTATTGTGGTTGGGAATTATGGAAGTTGAGGACTAAAACTAATAGAGGCTACTAGGTTGAAGAAGCTGCTGTACATAATTTGGCTTATGTGCATGAAGGAAATTTCTAACCTAAGATAGGAGCCTACATTTTGCAAAGATATTGTTTCACTTGCAATTTCAAAGAATAGAATCATTGATGTTAAGCACTTGAAATTCTGATTTTAGTGGGAGAACACAAGTCTCCCAGCAAGAACCATGGGGATTAAAACTGATTAATATTTAATAGAGCTGAGCATTCAAAATTGCGAAGAATTGTTTTGGATCTTGAAGCTTCTCTCTGCTATTCATTATAGCAGCTTGATTTTTTCAGGATTCTATGAAAATTTGAAAACAGATGTTTGTTTTAAGGAATCAACTCAATAAAATTAAGGCAATTCTTAAAACAATGAGACCTTTTCTTTAAAGTCAGTCTCTTTCTTCCAAATCACCCTTAAAAACAAACAGTCTTAAGACATAATGTTAGCTGGACTGTGATCATAATTTTGAAAATAATGTAAGATCTTTACAGGCCTTTATTCTTTTGTCCTTGTAAGTGAAGTCATCATACATAATAATTATATAATTAATAATTGATATATTTTTATCATTGCTTTGCATTAATTACCTCATTTCATGATCAAATGCTATTCATATTGTATTTGATCCTTGCCCCATATCTCAATGAGTACAGATTCATAGTTTTGGGTGTGTGTATATATGTGTATATACATGTGTATGTATATCTATATCTATATTTATATCTATATCTATATCTATATCTATCTATCTATCTATCTATCTATCTATATATATATATATAGATATATATATATATATATACACACATATATACACATACACACACACACATACATTATATATACTATATATATATATATACACACACACAGTGTGTTTATGTACATAACTTATTTGCATTGATTTACTTCTTAGCATTTGGACATGGAAATGGGCTATACCAACAGACAATCTCCTAAGGGAAACCACCATCATTTTGTCCAATGGCAAAGAGGGATCATTTCCCTTATTAGTCATTGAGTGGGGCATGTTTGGATTTATGCAAAGTAAACCAGAATCAACAGAAAGAAAATTGAAGTTTTCATCTATGGATACTCACGGTCACCGCAGTACAGTCCCTTCCAGCCTGGATTGCAGATTTTTTCCCCACGTTCTCCACAAGTGAAGTGGCCAAAGGCATCATCCCGAGGGCGGCAAAAGACAGAACAGCCTTCTCCATAGTAATGCTCATCACACACAAATCGGTAGGAGTATTTGAGGTCAGTGCGACCACTGGTATGCAGGTCACTGGACCATTCTTCCCCAACAGTCAAATGTCTCTGTGTGGCCAGGCGGCTAATGAGACGTTCTGGATTCTCTGAAGAGGGAGGGGTAGAGTGGGATAAGGAAATGGAATAGCAACACAGTTCATTAAAGAAGAAAGGTGATGTACCACTGGAGACCTAGAAGATCTTTGGGAAGGGTTGGGTATTTCTAAGTATATGTTGCAGAAGACAGATGTTTATGTGAACAGACCCCAGAATGCTATTGGGCTTGACCTCTAGCCAAGTGGCTGAAGATAATGGAAGACAAGCCCATTGAATAGGGAATTAGATTAGAAGGAATGTGTGTAAAATTGTCTTCCCAACCGTTGCCCTCCAGGTGTGCCAGACTGTTTTCCCCATCACGGGAAGGTAACATAGGGGTCATGACTTAGGAAGGCCTCCAGGTTAAGAAAGACTCCTGAATATACCACTTGGGAAAACATTATTTACCTGTGCTGAGGTCATCAGGAGAGTCAGTGTACAGAGCTTCAATGATGAGAGAGAAAGTGCCCTGCACAATACAGAGAAGGGAGAAACAATGAATGTGAAGGCCTGCAGTCAGCAGAATAATATAATCACAGGAGACTACAGCCACAGCAGCCAGCATGACTCTGATCCCCTGACTCAGGCCTCTCTTTCTTCCCCTCAAGGAAATGGCAGCACTTTTTCAAAACTTGCTTCCTGGCCTGTTTTTTCAGCCTGTTCATACAGGATATGGTATTAAAATGGAGCAGTGAGGGGAAACGGGGAGGGGCTGGGAACAGCCATGACTGCCAATCCTCCCCCTTAATGAAGAGGGATGGCAGGGGGAGGGGGGAATGGATGCTAGAAGAGTGGTGGGCCAAACTGGCAAAAACTTTGGTATTTCTACAGTAGACAGACAAGGGGGATGGGGTTATGTTCAGATATTCTGTCAATCCTGCCTTCAATATTCCCTTCAATGGATCAGCTGTGGCTCCTAGTGATGATCAACTGTCAACTTGCCACTGCCAAATTGCAGTCTGCAAAAATGTTTGCATTTCTAGTGGCAGAATTTCAGCATACCACACAATCTAGAGAAATATGTTAGAACTGTAGAACAATAGTCCCTGATAGATAAGAACTACCTCCAAGCCATCAGCACTGGTAACCCAAGTATTCAGCTGCATTGAATACTCCAGGAAACACCAGGAAAGCAGCCACCTAACTCAAGGTCTTTAGAAAGGGTCAGACACTTTTTTTGTAGGATGACGAAAAAGTTCTATGTTTGCAAAACAGACACCCATTTTCATTACATCACTGAAGGCAACTTGGTACCATCCAGGATTCTGAGATTTCAACTCCCATTAACTACAGCCAGAAAGGCCAATGGCAGCAGACTGCAGGAAATGTAGTCCAAAACATTTACATCAGTGTTTCTCCAGCTTGGCAACTTTCAAATGTGTAGACTTCAACTCCCAGAATTTCCCAGGCAGCCATGTAGTCCATACATCTTAAAAGTTGCCTCATTGGAGAAACGTTGTTCTAGAGGATAACCCGTTGCCTGCTATTAAAGCATGCAAACAAGAGACTTCTAACATTTAAAATGGGTGCAGGGCTGTTCCTTTACACTTCCTTTCCTTTGGCATGAAGAAAATAATGGGGAAAGAAGAAAATAAGGCACAGGAGGTGGCCGAGGCAAATAACATCTGAACCCATATAATATTTTGTGAATTGCACAATAAAAGCCTCCCATGGAAGCTCCTTCTGTATGACTTGACTTGAAATAAATTGGATCCCTTTGTTCTGAACCCAGAATCTGTCCATTTAAGTGAATTCAAGAGTACCATTAAGTGTTCCACCTTTTGGAAAGGTTAAAAATAATCCATCCTCTCTAGACTTCTGGACCATGCATTTTCCATTGTAAACATCCATTTCCTAACCTAGATAGAATGGCGTTCCAAGGTCATTTCCTCACTAGTAATTTATAGTGTGTGTGTGTGTGTATCTATGTATGTAAAATGTGTATATATTGTATATATTATAGCAGTACCAAAGAGGGACTTTTTCAAGAGGCAACTCGACTTTCTTGTTTTTTCTTTGAAAACGTTTCGCTTCTCATCCAAGAAGCTTCTTCAGCTCTGACTGGATGGTGGGGAATGGAAGGATTTATATTCCTTGCAGACAGCTGGTCATTTGCATTCTTTTAGAAAAAAATGCAAAGAAAAAAATGCAAAGAAAAACAAGGAAGTCCAGTTGCCTCTTGAAAAAGCACCTTTGGGTGCTTGACCTGGATGACTGAGAATCTCCATACACATGTTATAGCAGTGTTATCCCAATACAGATTGCCAAAGTAATGGTTAAACTTTTTACCACTGGCAAGAGAACCCCAACCCCCTAATTAAATGATGGCTCTCATCCGTATCTGTGATCAAATAAACAGAGTGGCATTGTCATTTCCAAATAATTGACAGGTTCTTCCACTGCATTCAAAATGCTACCTGATTACACATTTTTAAGTCCATTTGATGTGGACTTAAGTCCAGTCTACCCTCTTGCATGCAAACCTCCCACTCTCTCAGTCCCAGGCCTCTCCTCAGAGGCTCGGGGATCTTACCGGCCAGGTGAAGCCGAAGGGGAACCGGATGGGGTTGCTGAAAGACGGTTCGCTGCCGCTGGTGGCGGCGTTGTCGGGGACGCTGAACGAGTTGGCTCCAAGAACCGGCGTGACGGCACTGCCGTAGGTACAAGGCGGCTCTGGGGACACGCTAGCTTGGTAGTGCTTAAGGCACACGCGGAAGAAAGTTTTGCAGTCGCACTGTTGCAAGCCAGCCGAAGCGCCGGCGCCGGGATTGGCGGAGCCCAGGCCCTCTCGGCAGCAGTTGCGATTGCCCAGAAGCCCCTTCTTATTGACAAACTCCTGCAGCTTCAGCTCGAAGACGCCGGAGGTCCAAACCTGCGGAGAAGGGTGGGGAGGGGGGAGAATGACACACGGTTAGAGAGGCTTGGAGCAGCGAGGGTTGTTCAGGGGCAGCGCCGTGGTCGGATCGGGAATCGCCTCGAAGGGGCGGGGCAAATGGATCAATGAAAGTTCTGGCGCCGCAAGCGGACAGCGGCGCTTGTCCTAGGCGCGCCCACCCCCCGCGCCGCCGCGCGTAATGGGCAACCTCCAGCCGAGCCGAGCGCGGAGGCCGAACTGTCCACTGCGACGCGCCCGGTTGATGCCCACCCGGCACCTCGCGAATGCTCCTACGCTGTGGTGGGTGAGGGGAAGAAAAACGCGCGGAAGAGAGCGAGAGCGAGAGAGAGCACGTGTCCCGAGTATCGCAGACCCGGGAATCCTAAGGAAGCGCTCGAGCCGCGCTTTTCTTAACCGCGAACGCGGAAGCTTTTCGTGGGAACGCTTGAGGACGCGGTACTCGGCTCTCAAAAATTTCTCCAGGGAGGACAGGCGCAGGTTGCCGACGCGTCTCCTCGCGCGTTCCCCACCCCAACCTTCGCCAGACCGCCGCTGCGCTCCCAGAGAGGGGCCGCCAACTTTTGGGGATGGTGGAATGCCAGAGCCCCGTCGGCACGCACCCCCCCCCCACACCTTTCGCATCGCCCTGAGGGCTTACCTGGCAGGGAAGCTGAAGCACGCAAAAGACAACTAAAGCCAGTGTGGACCGTCCACCCATTTTGGCAGGGCTGATGAAGCGGGGGAAGGGGAAGGAAGAGGTCTGGGCTTCTTCCCTTCTTGTCCCCGGTTTTCCTTTCCAAATGAAGAAACGGCAAACCAAGACGAGCTTCTGTCAAGTCGAGGGTCCGGACGTTTATCCGCTCCGAGCCTAGCCGGAGGGGGATTAGAATGATGATTTATTTGTTTGGAGTCTCTCTCTCTTCCCCCCCTGCGACCCCCCTCGTCGATGCGTTTCAGATACGCCCTTTAGTTGACTGACAGATCTTGTTTTAAAGATGAATTAGGCGCAAGGAAAAAGGACTACCCTCCTCTTGGCTTCCCCTTCCAGATACAGTTCTTGGCGCTTTGGTTTCTCTTGCTCCAACCAAAGCAAAGGAGAGAAAAAGCCACTTAATTCCCAGGGACGAAGAAAAGACTTCCCAAAGCAGATTAAAATAATCAACGATCTGGAAATCCCTCAGGGGACGAGAAGATAATTCCCGGTGGCTTCAGGCGAAGAGTGGCGGTTTTTTTGTTTTGGCGTGCATGTGTTTTTAGTTTTGCGGAGGGGTTGGCGATTACGCACAAGCAGCCGTTTTCAAATCCCCCAAGCTTTGCTGGTCGCCACTTTCTGGCAATGAATTCCGATCGATGTGTTGCTTTAAAAAAAAAAGAAAGACATCCAAGCCTTTTGCCCCCCCGCAAAAAAAAAAAAAAACCAAGCAAAATTTTGTTGCTTCGTGGATTTCCAAAGTCGATGGCTTGGCGGTGCCCGCGTTAATGTCTGCTCTCCGCTTTAGTCATGGGTGAGCTTTGCTTTCGCCTTGAAACTGCCTGCTGGATTGGGGTAAAATTATTCCCTTTTTTTTCCTTTTTTCTTTTTTTTCGGTTTTTTTTTCTTTTTTTAATTTTTTGCTCGCTGGCTTGCTCTGTAGCGCTAAGGATCTGCCTGCGTTCGGGCGCCTGCCTGCCTTATATCTCGCCGGCCGCCTGCATGGCTAATGAGATGCAAATGAGCAGCCCCCCAATCTGGCTAGAGCGGTCACAAAGGAACCACTTTTCCAAGCCTCCCTCTCAATGGATCACCAAATGGTCAGTGAGCTGTAAAATGGGCAACCCTCGTCTTCCCCTCCCCTCCAGCTCCCACCAAAATCTGAAAGGGGAGGGGGCGCTGATTTACATGCCTGCAAATTTGGTAACCGCAAGAACCGACCTTCCCCGTCTTCTTTCCCAATAGTCTCGCTCGCGCTTTTTCTTCTCTGAATAGGAAAAAGGCAGGAAACCTTTCAAGCATCGAAAAAAACCGCTGGATTTTGGAAACGTCTTAAAACGTGTGCGTGTGTTCGCGTGCGCGCACCGAGCTTTTTCTTCTCGCTTCTTTGCTTAAGCGCAGTCTGCAGGGATGCGTAAATCCGGCCAATGCCCTCCAGCCTTTCCGACGTCGGATTACAATTCCCATCACCTTGACCCAAAGTGATGGGAACTGTAGTGCGATGTATCTATCTAGCGCAGAGGAATCTCTTCCGCTGGGAATCAGCATCTCTTGAACTCTCTCTGTAATTTCATAACGCCTCAAGTCTTGGGACAAACGGGACAAGGGAAGGAAACGCGAATTCGGGAGACGCGGACGCAGTCAGATTCCCAAAGTGTCTTGTACAGTCTGTTGGTTTTTCAAAGGCGGTTAAACCCTCGGTTGCTTGCGCTATGGAGTTTTGGGGATCCTAGAGCCAGAGATAGGGGCGATGAGTTAAATGGGAAGGTTCCAAAAAGTCCCTGCGCGCTTTTCCCTGGATCCTTACGCGCAATAAACCCCGAAGACTTTCAGTTGCAAACAATCCGGAAAAGACTCTTGCCTTGTGTTAAGTTCCAAGAGGGGGAGAAGGGGGAGGGACGGACGAGGGAAGTTTGGCTGGGTAAACAGTCTTGCTTTTTAAAGACCCCAAAAGAAGTTCTTTCAGTCCCTCGCTCCACTCCATCTCCCCCCTTTTTTTTTTTTCCTTTTTCCCTTTCCCCTGAATTCTTGGCGAACTTGCAACGATCGAGGCCCCAACTCCCCGTGCCTTGAGCTGTCTCTTTCTGCCTTTTTTTCCCCCTTCTCTGAGCGTACTTTTTGTGTTGTGTGCGTGTGTGTGTTTAACGTGAGCGGTGTGGGTCGTTCGCGTGGCTGTCATTAAGGCAGTTTGTTATTATGGGAGGCCTGCATCAGTTGGCGCTTTGTGCCCTCAGCTGTATGGTAATGTGGACAAGCACCTGCTCTCTGCACAATGCAACCGAGAGAAAGAGCTCCCCTCAGCGCACGCTACTGACTCTACAACAATGTGCGCCCATTTTAAAAAGAAATCCCTTTCCACGGCCTTCCTTCCCCTCCCTACCTTATCCGAAACAAGGGGAAAAAACCCTACTCTGTGTCGACCTTATTTTTTTCTCCTCTCCTCCCCCCCTCCCTTTCCTTTTAACGCATTTATCAACGCGGAAGCTTTTATATTGGTTAAAATGCACGCGTGTAAGAGAAAAGAACGCTCTGCTGTCAGAGCAAAATTTAGTAAGTCTGCCTTCCTGGAAGCAAGAACTTAGAATTAAGCAACAGCAACGCCAGGAAGTTGGCCTTGATAGGGAAAGGAAGATGGGCCTCGTTGCAAAACCCCTCCACAAACAGGCAGTTTTAAGGCAGCCTGAACTATCTGCGCAAACGTCATTTGAATTGCTAGAGATTCCGGGGCAGCTTAGGATGGTGAAAGAGAGAGGTTTGGCTACGAAGAGCTAGCTCCCTCTTCGTACGGCCCGCTGGAAATCTTTATGACCGCATTATGGGATTTGAACGGCCTTTCCAATGATAAAATGCGACTTTCATTGAAGCAGATGGCTTGATCACAAATTGCCTTACAATGTGCGTGTTGGGCGTGCGGAGGGGGGGAGTGAGGAGCGCAAGAGGGGGGAAAAAACAATCTAAACCACTTCATCAAATCCAATTGCTGTTGAAGGTCAATTAAAAGAAAATCACTAATTGGATATGCATTGGAGAAGACAAGTCTACTTTTCCTGGTGGCATACAAGAAATTTAACGTTGAATCTAATAGCTGGGTTTACCCAGCATGGTATGCCATAAAATAGTTTGGTTTTTTGATTATGTACATTTAGCCAATTAAGGGGGTAGTTTTTGGAGAGAGACGACTTGTTAAACCTTAGTTTAATGCAAGGTGTCAAAGCACGGCATAGGGAATGCATTTTCTGCAAAATGTTGGCTCTTTCTGATCAAATATCTTAATTTTTGGTTATTTGAATACGAATGGTAGTTTATAAGCAGAGGCAACATTCCAGCCATGTGGCTTGGTCTCTGATAGGTCTGGATGGATTTTTGCCTCCGTGCACATAATTTGTTGGTTGGAACACTCTAACTAGAGACCCAATGATCAGATTTTGGAAATGGTGCAAATTACACCATGGACGTAATTACATTGTGGACCTTACACGTTTCTTAAGAGGTCCCTAAGGGGGCGTGCATAAGCGCACCAGCATGCCTACCGTCCCTGTCCTACTGTACCCATTTGTATGTACTCATTTTATGTGTTTATGGCTATGTTTTGCTTCTTTATATCCATTTATTTGTGCCATTTGTGTCCTGTTTCCTTGCACTTGTTGACAAATAACTAAATAAATAAATAAATAAATAAAATTAACTTGCACCAAGCAGTCTGAGTTTATTAAAGGCAAATTCAGAAAGTCAACCAGATCAGAAAACTATAAAATGACATTCATATCTTCACCTCAAACTAATCACCTCAAAATGGGATAGACAGTGATTTTCACTCTAACCACGGTATGAATGTCTGCTTTTAAGAGGTCCTATATTTAAGGAATTCATGCTGCTCCAGAAAAATAAATGATCCAAATATGCCACAGAACCAGTGAAGAAATGTTGCTGTTTATTTAAGTTTGCATGTCAAATGCATGAACACGGGTTTGTAAGTATGTATAGCTTAGTATTTATCTTCTCTTTTTCCAGGCAGTGATTCGTTTTTTAAAAAAAATCCCAATAACACTGATAAATTAGTCTGAGAATAATCAACTGGGTATCTTTTGGAAGTTCATCTGCTTACTCTTGCTAACCTATACCTTATTTTAAGCTTTCTGCATTCAGTGCTTTTCATGTATATTGGCCTACAAGTTGATGGGGATTGTAGTCCAATGAACAACAAGAGCATCTGGATGGGGAATACTGATGGACAAGGTATATATGGCAGACAGATTGATCTAAAATGAGAAGGGAAATGCCTGTGAAAAACAGAAGGAAATCTGAGTGTGTAATAAATTAAAGTACGGTATGCCTGGGTAAGTGCATTTCCACAGAAACATACAGTTGCAAGAAAAAGTATGTGAACCCCTTGGGATTACGTGCAGTTTTGCATGAATTGGTCTTAAAATGTGCTCTGAACGTCATCTAAGTCACAACAATAGAAAAACACAGTCTGCTTAAAATAATACTACACAAACAGATGTTGCCATGGTTTAATTGAACATAACATGTAAACATTCACAGTGCAGGGAGGAAAAAGTATGTGAACCTTTGGACTTAATAACTGGTTGACCCTCCTTTGGCAGCAATAACCTCAACCAAACGTTTCCTGTAGTTGCAGATCAGACCTGCACAATGATCCGGAGTAATTTTGGACCACTCCTCTTCACAAAACTGTTTCAGTGTAGCAATATTCTTGGGATGTCTGGTGTGAATCGCTCTCTTAAGGTCATGCCACA
>QLTV01001839.1:3109070-3141866 GCA_003457575.1 Thermophis baileyi
AGTGCTAAACTTTCTCCATTTGTAGACAGTCTGTCTTACCGTGGACACATGAACATACAGGCTTTTGGAGATACTTTTGTAACCCTTTCCAGCTTCATGCAAGTCAACAATTCTTGATCGTAGGTCTTCTGAGAGCTCTTTTCTGTGAGGCATGGTTCACATCAGACAGTGCTTCTTGAAACCAGTAAACCCAAACCAGGTGTGTGCTTTTAAAGGGCAGGACAGCTGTCAGCAACACATCCAATATCATCACACTGATTGGAGTCAAGGTTGGCTCACTCCTGGCTCCAATTAGCTTTTGGAGAAGTCATTAGGCTAGGGGCTCACATACTTTTTCCTCCCTGCACTGTGAATGTTTACATGTTATGTTCAATTAAACCATGGCAACATCTAATGTTTGTGTAGTATTATTTTAAGCAGACTGTGTTTTTCTATTGTTGTGACTTAGATGACGTTCAGAGCACATTTTATGACCAATTCATGCAAAACTCCACGTAATCCCAAGGGGTTCACATACTTTTTCTTGCAACTGTAAATGATCCTTTGCTGCTCAGGATAGCAAAACAGCAGATATGTTTGTAGTTGTATATTGCAAATGTAAATGTTTTCTGAAGAAAATAATTGTGGTTGCATTACATTCTTGGTCTGATGCAACCTGTTTAGAAAGAAAAAGAATTCTTTTAAGTACTTTAAGTAAGTTAAAATAGGCCCTGGGCAGCACTTCCTCTTGAACCCATTGGGTGAAATCCTGTAGTCTCTCATTTAGGGTTGCAGTGTTGGCAAGTTTTTCGAGTTTGGACACATATTTTAGTTTTATACCACTGATTCATGTAAAGATTTATTTAAACAAGGAGTATCATCTATCCATCTGTAATTAGTTCTATACATTGAAGTAACATTATTATTCTGTTACTCTCAATTATTCAGTGTTTTTGTAAAAGCTCAGAGATTTCATTGTAGCAGTTGTCTTCAGGGATTGTAAACAGGGTGAATAAGACTCATTCCTCAAACGCTTTAGAGGTTCCCTATTGGCCTTTGAGACAATTTTCAGAGAAACTATCATAAGATAAGTATACAATCTATAACAGCTAAGAAATATATCGGAAATTTCTCCAAAAACCTGAGCCAGAAGCATTTCTCTCACCAGGGGTACTATCAAAAGGAAGTGGAGCTGGAATACAAAAGATAAAAACCACCCTTCTGGATCTCATTAATACCATGTTTTACTTGTGCAAAACAGGCCCTCTTGTGCCAGAGAAACTCTCTTTATCTGTTTTTCATAGACATTTGCCAGGCTGGAAGATGAAGAGATGCAAAGAGAAATTTGCTATGGTGGCATCTTTTCCTAGGTCAGTTAAGTCAGGTCTGTCGGTAGAATAAAGGCGTAGTAGATTTAGGATCCATGGTGATTTGATCTTAGAAGCCAGAATTTCTGGAGATTCTATTCCTGTTACGGGAAGGAGTGTGAATCAAAGTCAAACGCGTGCAAGGGCTTAAAAGCCTGCTTCCCCAGGATCACCCCTGCCCCCCCCCATAAAAAAAAGTCTTTCCAAACCTTTTTGACTAACCTGCCTTCGCTCTCAAGGATTTGTTAAATTGACGCAGCACAGATTTCTCGATTAGGTCTGCAAAGTGGAACTGAAAGGCGTCATAAAATCCATCAGAATCCTGCCCAAAGCGCTTATTCTCTTCCAACTTAATTTATGCCACGCGATTCTGTATTGGGGAAATCAAGCAGAAAGCCTTTTTTTTTTTCCTTGCTCTCCCCTTCCTCTTTGCTTTGCTCCCCCCCCCTTCTTCTCAGATGCTTCTGGGCTAACGGGGAGACTGTTTAACTTAAGTGTTTCTATAGGAGGCTGTTGTAGTTTAACTCCTGCCCACCAGTAGCTGGGCTGAACAAAGAAGACACTCGAGGTCTCTCCATTCATCCTTTCTCTGCGCTTTAATTTTCATTGATTTTGAAGACAAGGGGAGCCCTCAGGGATTCGAGCTGAAGGGGGATGACACGCCTTTAGATGCAATCCACCCCCCTGGCCAGCCATCTGCTCCTAACCAAATGGCGTTTTTTTCATCCTAGCTCCTGCGTGTCTCTAGATTCCGCTCTCACACTTTCAGCTTCAGTCTCTCTAGCTGGCTGTTCCCTGCCCCCCCCCCAACTCAATGCAAAGGCAACTTAAGTTAAAGTATGTTGAATAGACTGTGTGTGTGTGTAGGGGGCGGGTGTTGAGAGAGAAAGGAGGGTGATTGGAAAAAACCCAGCCAGAAAAAAAAGTGATAAATCCTTACCATTTTCATTAAGGCAGCACCACAAGCCCCTTTTAAATACTTTTTGATTCCTCAGCAAATTTACTGTACTATGTTCAACTCATTAACCAGCACAGACAAAATGTTAGGTGGTGAATTTGTTCCTGTTTAGGGGGGGTAAAGGGGGGGGGAGGAAGCAAGATCTGAGAGGGTGGAGACCTGAAGCTCTATCCGTGGAGGGGGAACAGAGAGAAAAGAAACCCTGTCCTTTGAGCAGCCTGAGAATTTTCCCAGTTGGCTCCAACTGGAAGAAAGAATTTCAGATTGGAGAGTCGGGTGATCTGAGAAGTGGAAGATTTGCAACTTCCTTCTGGGGAGGATGCAAAAACCTTTGTAGTTACCCTTCTCCAGCAAGACTGTGAGCGGCCTTTTCTGAGGCCGGAAATAGCCAAGACAAACGATAAAGAGCAGATCAAGAATGTATCTTGCTCGAGCATTTCCTCTGCCACGCAACAGTCATAACTAAGGGGCAGAGAACTTGTTTGGTCTGGAGAAAGTTCAGTCCGAGATACCTCCAAGTAAGAAGTTAGGGAGTCCTTGGTCAAGTGGTACCTGTACTGGAAATAAATGATAAGGGGGCTACCTGGATTCTTAATCATTAATATGATATATAAATTTCTCTTCTATATTCCTAAATCATGAAGTGATGTGAATCCAATCAACTGAAGCATACTCAAGAAACTAGAGTTAAGCAAAAAGATAATTCCACACAATATGCAAACCAAAGCCTACGTTTATAAGCATCAAGGCAACACATATTTACTTTCCCATTTAGTTCCTTGAACACAGAGGGTTCAATTTAACTGTCATTCATATTGAATTTGTATGGGTCTGTACATAGACAGAATTAAGGTATCTATGGACGTAATACAAAAAGGAAGCATCCGTTTAAAAAAGGAAATAGCAAAATGTGCAGATGTTTTAAAAAAACTATTTAAAAATTGAGTTAATGGGCACAGGATGCAGGCTGCTGAAGGGAAATGGAAAAGAGGACAGAATGGAGCTTTCTAGAGAAGGGTATAGGTGGCCAGCGGGCAACCCTGGGTAAAATACAAGCAAGATTGCACCACATTGTAAAAGGTCCCATTTCTCCTGGCTAGTGGAAAACTGAAGCCCCCAACTTCAAGAACTGCCAATTCTCCTGCCAGTTTGGGAGAAGTAAAATCAGGTAATCTTTTGCAGGATACGATCAGAAGTGTGATGTGAGCATGTCTCGGCCTCTACCTCTAGGTTAATGACCAACAGTCTATAAAAATCATGCCGCTAACTGGACATTGAACAATCACCGACCTGAAAATATTGGAATCTACATCATAATATGCCTGGCATGGTGATATGAACACAAGATGAGCTTCAATCTGGACAACCCAGTTATGGTATTACTTCTATTTCCAGATACAGTTTGGGCTAGACGAACATTAAACCACTTGGAGGAGAGGTCTTATATGGTTATAGCAACACATTCCATTAATTCCGCTATATCCACAGAATCCAAGTCAGAATGATTCAATAATTCCATTTGGAAGCTCTTGACTCTTAGGATTAATCAATCTCATCCCTCCACCATTGAGTAAGCAAAATGACACTTTTAAGAAGGATGATATGGCTAACATTACTTACTTGAGGTACTGATTCTATAATGGCTCATTTACTGGTGGGAAACCTTCCCTTGATATTGGACTAAAACAACCGTCTTTCCCAATTCCAGCGTCTTCCAGAAGAAACGGGCAACTTCCATCATCATCCTCAGCAATATAAGCAGTGAGCTAAAATAGGGTTAGATGGGTTTTTTATAAATATGCAAAAAAAATAAATAACCCAAAGGATTGTTATTAATTAGTTGTAGTATCAGCTTGCCATTAATTTAATCTCCTGGAAGCTTCCCACCTACAAAAGTTAACTCCAAGACATGAGGCGTTCAGATGGAGGAAATTGCTTTGAGGTCCAAGATATAACAAGCTAGATATTTTCATGTACACTGGCTGGGTGAACTTTGATTCAGTTCAAGGTAAGAAACATGGTAACTCCAGCTTTTTTTGAATTCCCCAGTAAAATAGCAAGGAATTATGAGGGTCATAGTCCAAAACATCTGGAGAGTTCGAATTTGCTTATCCTAAATGGATTTAGGGATCAATCCACAACCAAGATCAAATATTGGCAAAAACCACCTTGGCTGAATAGATGTGGCTTTAGTTCTTTTTCCAGAGGTCATATGTCTCATTCATTTTTCAACTGTATTTACTTTCAAGTAAACTCAATGCATTTGCATGAGCTTGAATGGATCGTGAAGACTTGGAGATTAGGGTTACTTTTGGAGTTCAATTCTGCTAAAGTCAAAAGGATATATAGATCATAATTCAAATCAGTGGAAAATGGACATCAATCAATATGTGCAGAAAATTTGGAAATGAAGTAGATGCTCCCCAATATTGTCTTTAAAGCATGTTTGTGATAGGTCCACAACTTTCATATGGGTGAGCACAGTGTGGAATATTTAGCTGATATTAATATGAAAATTTCTATATCCACCTTAGGCACAAAGCCAGCTGGATGATCCTCTCAAAGGAAAGAGGCAAGGGCAAACTACTTCTGAAAAATCTTGTCAAAAACCTGCAGGGATTTGTCCAGGCAGTCTGTAAGAATCTGGCACAATCGAATGGAATTTAAAAAAATGAAAACAGAAGGAAGAGGTATCTACAGTGGTGGTCTTCCACTTTGGCAAAAATTGTGAAGGCATCACTAGAGCCTGCAACTGTTATCTCGAAGGTTAACAAGAGACATTTATTTCTTCATGAGGGATGCAAGTTCTGAGAAGTGTTGATCTTCCAACGAGTCTCCTTTCTATGAATCCAGAATACTCATCTGGCATAGTCAGAATTCAGAGCAGAGAAAGCCAACTCTTGCCAATCTGGAAGTTCTAAACAGCTATTAGGTACTATGGGAGAGGGTTTTCGTACTGAGTAGTGTTCTTAGTTGCCTTGTAGATATAATAATACTTAGGGTCAGCTCTGCCGTTAGGCCAAAAAAAATTTGCCTCAGCGGGATGAGCTTGGGCATTTCTTTGAAAACAGTTTTTGGTTGTTCCACAGTTGTTGTTTTTAGTAATGGCTACCAAGGAATGGCATTTGTATGGTTTTTTTCTACTCTAGATACTGACATTACTTAACTGGAAGAAAAGGCTCCTGCATGTTTATCTTTCTGCATCAGCAGGTCTTGTGCCAACTCTAACAATCACAGTGACAGACAAGACTTACAAGAAACTGGGGACTAATTTTTGATAAAGATCGGAGTTTCACCACACAAAAAAAATGGATTTTAAGCAGCCACACATAGCCAGTTTGGTGTCTTCTTAGCTGCTCAATCATAAAAACCAAAATTGTTACCAAGATTATGTTTGTTTTGACACTGTCTCACACTAAATCATCTCCAGGGATCAAATTTATTCCTCAATGTGCTCACTTGAAGCCACTGCCTCAGTTGCCCATCTGTTTCGGGGCCTTTAGAATGGGGCGCCAATGATAAGACGGGCTGCAAAGACAAACTCAGTGAACAGAAACAGTCCACATTCACATGTGACCCAGTCCAAAGGAGAGTTAACAAGGTGTAGTTCAAAGCACACTTCACTTGAGAGTAATCCCAATTAAATGCAATGGCAATTAAACTTCCCTGATTTGCCTAGGATCTGGCTTTAAAGATTTAATATTATTAAATGTGGTTTCTTGGCTTTAGGCAACCTATTTATCCTTTCCTGCAACAATCCTCAATCTTCCTCCCTTCTTCCCCCCCTCTCCTCCTGCTTCACATGTGCAGGTCACTGAGAATTAATGTGGGAAAGGAATCCTCTCTCCAGACTTGGTGCTCCAGCAACTCGGGACTTTCACACGCTGCAAAAATGAAATGGGTGAGAGAGAGTTTGGGAAGGGAGAAAATGGGGATCACAGTAAGCCTGCACCCACAGAATTAGGGGGTTCCCCCTCCCCATGCCATGCACCCACGTTGGAAAGGTCGGAACCCACGTATTGATTTTAAGAGAGCCGGGTGAATAAGTTTCGGCTGCTGTGCAGGTTTGTCGAAAGTTGTAAAGGCATGTGCTGATTAGAATAAGAAAGGGCCGTCGCGTGGCTCAGCTGGCACACAGAGAAGCCAGATGACAGATAAGCACCAGCTCCCTGCGACCGCTCCCCCCCCCCACACGACTTCCCCCCGGCTCCGCTTCTCCCTCTCTCCGCCTCTCCCTCCCCGTTTTCCAATCGCAAATCATCTGCTCCTCTCCTCTCCATAATAAAGCAGGCGTGTTTACCTGGGATCCCAGAACCGGCGGGGCATTCCTTTGTTTCTTCATCAGATTGCTGCCGCCAGCTGCTCTTTCCAGCCCTTGCTTCAGCAAATCTGATCGGGGGGGGGGGGCTGCCTAGGCTGTGATCCAAGGGAGAAATCCTTGAATAAGGGAGGGAGGGAGGAAGGAAGTCTCGCTCTCATCCGAGCGGGGAGGGGGGGGTGGGGGGGGGGGGCTGCCTAGGCTGTGATCCAAGGGAGAAATCCTTGAATAAGGGAGGGAGGGAGGAAGGAAGTCTCGCTCTCATTCTCCTTCTGATTTCTTTGGTTTCAATGGAGAGCGCCTACTTGGGGCTATCTCCCCTCCCCCCAATTCTTCCCCTATCCGGAAAGGGCTTTTGGTTGATTTTTCTTTTTCTTTTCCCGAACCTGAGGTCAGTCGCGTGACCGGACGTCGACCCAGGGAGCATCTCCCGGGGCTGCTGAGCAAATCAAAAACTACCGGTAGTTGCCGGGCCGCGAGAAGAGACCTCTCTGAGGCTTAGCAAGCATTGCAGATCCGCCTGCCGAGGCAGGATGTTATTTCCCGCGGGATCCTATTTCAACCTCTCCCTAGATTGCTTGTAGGACTCCCCGGCGGAAGACGGAAGCGTAGATTTCTTGGTGGGTGGAGAGCAGGGGCATACTTGGAGGTTGAGCCATACATATAACGGGCCGAAGTTTTAGAGCTGATTCTTCGATGTCTTTGCATTCGTTATCTGCCTAGTAGTATTCAATACCCTCCGAGATGATTCCCTGGACTGAACGCACCTTAACCAACCAACAGGTTAATAGGAGAAAAAGAGGAAAGAAATCAAGTAAAATTAACAATTGGAAAGAACTGGATGCAAGTAGTGGTATGAATGCTTCCTCTTAGAATATTTATTTCAGGGCGTTTTGCCCATGGTGGGCAGAAATGTGGTGGTAAAATCTGCATTGTAGACTTTTGGAGGACACTTGTTTTTCCAAGTCCAGATTTCCATATTCAACAATACTGTTTGTAGACCATTTCAAAACGGATCAAATAGGAGACCCAGTTTGTTCTAATGGTTAAAGCACCAGGATAGAAACCAGGAGACCGGTTGAGTTCTAGTCCCACTTGAGCCATGAAAGACAGCTGGTTGACCTTGGGCCAGTCATTCTCTCTCAATCCATGATGCTAGGCAACAAGCTGGTCAGTAAATTCCTGTAATGTTTGGTTGATCTGAAAAAAGTGGACCCTGCACTTGCAGGAAAACAGTAGGAAGAAAATATGTATCAGAATTTATCAAATACCGGTACGTTCTCAAAATTTAACTCATATATACTTGCAATCTACTATCTTCATAAACTAAAATATTACCTGTACAAAATTAGAGCTCTCATCCCATTTTTCCACTTGTACTATAGAGGGCCTATAATTTTAGGCCTTCAAGTATAACCTAAAACAGACTCTGACCTGAAGCTAAATCAAAATTAAGCATATTTTAGAAATAAGTTTTACTTTGTCACATAAACAATAACTTGGCAGCAATTTTTGCTTATAAGACACTTCTCTAGAACATTTGTGATGTCATCAGATGATGTGAGCTCAGGCTTGATCTTTGTACTCATTCTAATTAGATATATAATATGGCTGCAATAGGAACAAAACACTGGTTTGTTGTCAGAACATTTCACTAGCAGATGAGCTTGTTGACTTATTTTTTATTATTGAAAAGAGGGATGGGCTCTAGACTGTTAAATCTAGAATCCACAATTTCTTAAAAAATCAATAGAAACCATAAGCCAGACCCTTATGCATACATTAATATAATCATTAGTATCAACTTCCTCCTCCTCTAAAAACCCAGAGCAAGATACAATCCCCCATCCCCCATTAAAACCAGAAAAGCAATCAACAATATCTGTTATAAACCAAGATAAAAACAGTAAGAATACAACAAAATAAAGTTCACTATATAAGGCCATCTGTTCATGGAACTCACGGAATAAGCTGCATTAAAATCCTACCTTCCGTATTGGACTTGCTTTGAATGAAGCATGTGCAGAGGAAATGTATTTAGAATCATGCAGCAACATTTAGGCCCCAATATAACATGTCTAGATTGTGACCCCTGGAATAAGCAAGACACTAGGCACACTGGGTGAAAAAGCTCTAGCGATTGTAGACAATAAGGGTTGTAAACCATGGCTTGGCATAACTTGTTGTCAATAACTTTGGTGATAAAAATAAGCATATGCATTATGCAGGACCCATAATTTATGTAAAAATGTGGCTTTAGAATTTTTAAATTGTGTTCATTGTCCCTCTGAACATGTGCTAATATGTTGCTTTTACTACAGTTATACATATCACAAAAAATAAAATGAAGATGGGATTGCATGTTTTTCAAAATACTTCCCATGCAATTTGGGGTTTTTTTACCATCTGTGGTAGAAAAGTGAATTTTCTTTTCAACAGAATATTATCTTAATATATTGAAGATTTGTTTTAACTTATCAATAAAAAGATATTACCATTTTAAGTTATATGCCCCACCCAAGTCACCCTGAAAAGTGATCAATGTTTAGTGTATTGTATTGTTGATGTTTATTTGTTTCTTTGTTAAAATTATTCGCAGCCCATCTTACGGAAGAGCTACTCTGGGCAGCTTACAGCAATATTAACAAGCCTATCACATAACACAATGTATATTATTTGTGTAATTTAACCATATTTGTTCCTTAATGTGTCTGTTTTGACTTCAAAAATCTTATTTAGTTCTATTAAACATTACTTTTAAATATTGGATTGTTGTTGTAATATGTTATTCTGCTTGTACAGACTCCAATTTGAAATATATGCAAAGGTCATATCCAAGAGGATATTTTTATACAAGGCTTTTTAACATGAAGCTTTTAATAGCAATTGCAGAATATAATCCACTAATGTATGTGCAATTAAGCATGGAATGAATTGCATCATTAGGAGGATATCTACTTATCCGTTTTTTTTCTGCTAAAAACATATTACATTTTCTTCAGAATTCACTGGAACTATATTCAAACTAAGTGCACTTAAAATTGCAATCTCACAGAAAATTTCTATTTGCTAATAAATACTCTAGAATATCCCTCTTGCTTTTTTGCCATTTGCAGAAAATCTGAATATCCCATTTTCTTTTAATGCTTTTCTCATAGTTTTGTTTTTCACCTGAAGCAGAAGTTCTTTTCAGAAAATGATTTTCAGTCCTTTTTCAGATGTGATTTTGGAGTTTGGGGATGATATGGATCCTCTGCTTCTGGAGTGGGGGGGGGGGTTTCTGTGAGCATCTGCCTGTAGAAAAACAGATGTGGGCACCTGCAGTGACAAGCTGCACATGGTCCACACTATTCATAGGCATTCAGATGTGGCTACAATGGTAAGCTTTTGTATATGCAAAGTCACTAAATATATTAATCTGTGTTCCCCTGAGCACTGCCCCATTTAATTTCTTCATTGGCAATAACATCTGATCTAATCCTCCAATTGGCTCCCTACTGTGCCCATTTTCCCCTGGAAAGATATGTGAAGTTATTCAAGTTTCCACCTGTTGCCTATTGAAGTCAGCTATGGGATCATCAAAATTTTCAGAGAGACACTCATGGTTCTGCTATGATAAGGGAACAGAAGGCAGCCTATTTAATATATCTTAGAGAATATTTTAAAATTTAGTAAAAAAAAAAATTATTAATCACCAATAAAGAAACTTTCTGGAGAAATTGCTAATGCCCTTTTGTGCAAAATTCCTATAACACTAGAACAATGGCGAGGAACAAAACATCACTGAGTGTACCTTTTTGCCTTTTGCAAATGGTCAAAATCCCCATGTAAAGTTTTATTAAACTTTTAATACTGTAGCTAATAGAAACTTTGGTCAATATGCCAAGCAGCTAAAAAGTAACTCTAAACTCAGATGTAAGATTTCAATTTTGGGGACAATTTTGCTCTACTGCTCTTCTCTGATCATCGCTTCCTCTGTTTTGATTTGTTTTCACTCACAATGCATCCTTTAGCTCCATTGTAGCCCACACAATGCCCATGGATATCAGGCTGTGAATGAAGACAGAAGCAGTTTAAACAAACCAGCCCCTTTCTTTCCTCTCTGTCTATTGTTGTATGAATGGGCCTTCTGCATTCTGCTGCTAGGAAACCACCTTTTTAAAGCCTAGCTTCAAAAAAGGGACAGACCTCCAATAAAAATAAAGCAAAAATAGTTTTCCTGTTGCTTTGTTTAAACAAGTCTTTTTAAAAAAAACAAAATCCTGCAACAGCAGAATATTTGAGGGCATGCATCTGTTCAGAAATATCCAATTCTTCACCTCTTGCATCAGCGACTAACATCAACAGTCAAGCCTTTTCACATTAAGCCTCTTGTGCACTGAACTATTTCACCGGAAACCTTAACTAAATGTATAATTAAGATTAAAAATAACATCTGTAAGCATTATTTTATTGTTTCCAATGGAAGGGTAGAGAAAGTTATAGATAGCAAGTTGTTTAAGAGAAATACAATATTAAAGTAGTATTTACATCCAAAACAAAAACTATACAAAACTGTAGCAAGTATGGACATCATGCAGAGCAGTCTTGGGCTCTTGCTCTGTTTCTATAAATTACTGTAGCTGTCAGGGGAGATTTAAGTTCCACGCTGTAGTGGCATTTAACAGAGACACATGTCCTTTTCCTAAACATTACATTTTGTATTTGTCGACTGTCTTCTCGTCCGCCAGCTCTTTATGCTAGGGGCAAGGAGTGTGTCTGGTAGAGGATCACGTGACCGCCGCCGAGCCTCTCTTCCCGGGGAAAGAACCATAGAGACAAAGTGTGCGCACGCTCCGTCAACAGCACTGCAAAGGGACACATTGAAAGGAAGCGTTCAGCGCAAACCCGGCATCTGGCTCTGAGTTGACCCCTTAGTATTCCGGCCTAGAATCCCGAGAGTTAAGAGACATAAGGTACAACCTTAAGGCTGCTGTCCTAAGAGTACTTATTTTAGAACGTCAATTCCCTCCAACAGATTTTTCAATCAAGGGCCGTGAAATTGTTCCGAATATGCTGTAGGGTGGAATTAAAACTCTTTTGGGAGGATAATACACTCAAGAGTTACCCGGGAGGCTGGTAGGACGTTGCAGCCCCCGATAAGGGCTTTGCTTAGCAATCTGTCCGAGGGGAACACCGTCCTTTGCAGGGTGTTCTTCCCGTCCCTCCCGGCTCAGAACTAAGCCCGTTTCCTCCGGTTCGTGGACTTAGGGGCTGCTGAGAGATAGAAGAACCTAAGAGCTGATTATAATAGGGAATAAGATGGGTTCATGCAACATTGTACTTGATTGTGTTGTAAGGATCCAGCCATTTGGTCAGTTTACCCAGCAGTGAGTTGTGGGCAGCTAGAAAATGAACCCAGATTAATTGAGTTAAGTATTTTTGGGTGAACCATGGAGGAGTCTCCAGCAAATGCAATGATTTATTGAAGGCAATAATGAACAATATGCATCTTGGACATTGAGATATTTTTCAAGGGGAGAAAAACGGTGCAAGGGGTAGAATGGAAGGCAGGATCTTGGATTTCAGGGATGTCCACAGGGCGTGGTCAAAAACATCAAGGGATGGCCATGGGGTGTGATCAAAGTTTTGGGTGCTTTTATGTGTGATGCATATGCAAGACAGGCCAAAACTGCCAGAGGTTCAGTAGTACTGTTGTGGCCGTTATACTGAATGTCCAAGTATTTAGCTTACTCTGCTGTTTGGTTATTCATGCTATGGTGAGATGCAATCCTAAATATATTTAGATGACATTTAAAACTTAAAATCTTAAATACATTCTCAGATTTAATGAAGTTCACTGGATAGGCATCAATCAAAAACTGAAATCTTGTGTTGGCTTACTCAGTAAGCATGAGGGCATGTCAGGTTAAACTGAGTTGTCCTTACTGTTGAGTAATATACCTGAACTATTTTACTGGATGCAGACATTACAGTCAGCTATAATGTGGTGCATGAACAGGATCATTATACGCCACAGTTTTGAGTGAGCCAGGCATTTATGCCCAGATATTTTCAAAAATTGTAATTAACTTCTGATTTAGCATCATTTGCCCCTGTGTCAAAAATGAAATGAAATGAAGATCAACATTCACCAACAATGTGATTATATATATATATTTATGTACATTTATTTACATTCAACTATTTTAGCTATACAAATTATATTTTAGCTTTGTATATACTTCTCGTTTGCTTTCCTCTTATTTGCTATATATATATATATATATATATATATGGTATATGTACCATATATAATGGTAGATATATATATATATAATATAGATCCAGATTCCTGATTCCTTTATTGTATTTCCATTATAAGAGGAGAGATGCACTGATTGAATTTTTGGTTGTCACACATTCCTGAATGTGGTAGGAAGTTATAGCCTATTGACATTATTTTAATCTTTTTCATCTAGTTTATTTGTTGCTAGAGAGGATGTCATCTGTGCTTAGTAGCTAAATGTGCTGCATTACTGTGCCTTTAAATTTGAAACCAGATAGACGTTCAACAAATGAACAAAACCCTTTTCATAAGTAATATTCCCACCTTTTACGATTTTTGCTTTGAGACTAAAAACCAGAAGAAAAGTAAATACCATTGAAATAAAATATCCTTATATGGGGCTAAAAGGAGTTGGTGTTTGTTTTTAGTTTTGTCTCAAAATGCTACTTGCTTTATTTAAAGTTTTATATTTTAAGTTCTGTGTATCTCACCACACATGTATGAAAGACAATCAGGAACCAGAAGTCTCTGGAAATACATGCAGACTGAAGCCCTTCTCATCCTAGTAAAGGAAAGGAGGCCATTAAATCTGGTTAGTACTTTTATCAGGGTGTCAGAGGGTGGAAATGAAATGGCGTAATATTTTCTGGGATAGACAGATGCTTTAGTGCAAGTGCAGAATTGTTTTTATGTGCTCCATCTCCTTCTGACTGGGTTGATGGTCAGCAATATAGCAATATATTTCTTCTGTTGGCTTGCCTTTTATCTGAGCCCAGGTGCTTTCAACATTAATGCTACCATCAGCCAAGTAGATATCTGACAAATAAGTTCATTGCTGATGGACTGCATTACATCAGCAGTTATATTGCTGTTGCTCAAGCCCAGTGGCAGAATTTATCTTACCATGTTTCAGTAATTCCCCTTATATCATATTTGTGCTTCAGGACTTTCAGCTAACTTGTTATCCATACTTTGTGCATTAATTAATTAACGGGTTAAACTCCTTGTATTCAATCTCCCTTTCCTTTGCACCTGTATACCCTTTGTTTCTTTGTTAAATTAACAGTCATGCTACCTACCATCAAGGTTTAAGCAGTGATCCCCATTACTTTCATGAATTGGTTTGTCCCTGTTTTAAAGACACCCAAGTTGGTAGCCAACACATTATCTCATGGTAAAATCCTGGTTATCACTTAGAATTAAATCTGATTGTCTACCTTGAACAGATTTTAAGAAAAACACATTCTAATATTTTCACCTTTGCATATAAAAAATCAGCTATAAATTAAGACTCTTGTGGCACAGACTAGGTTCATAAATAGTTCTCAGATTAAAGAAAAGAAGATTGTGTTCCCAAGAATATATTAGAAAGCAACCATCAGTAGCTTCGTGTTATTTCTAGACTGATTGAAACATTTATTTTTGCACTGTAGTAAAAAGGAATGTGATAATAGCACATAAGGTAGAAATGATTAAAGAAAACCTAGAGGCATCTTTTAAAGTTGCAAGTTAAAAATCCACAGTCATTTTCAGGAATAGAAAATACTGAATATAACAGTTCCGAGGTATTTTGTACTGTAACGAAAATGTGAGAAATCAGCAGTGTGAAAGAATGATGTGGCACTAATTAAGTGCTGCTAATTTCTACTCTCTCTGTATTAGAAATGAGGAGATTTTATTTTAAGTAGCATAAAAAACAGAAGAAGAACCAGAATTATAAGGCTTGCTTTTGGTAAAAAAAAAAGCCTTAAATATATTTTTTAATTTTAAATTTAAGTTTTACTCAATGTACATGCTATGAAAAATTTTCTGTTCTTGCATTGTTTGCATTAACAGTATTCCAACACTCAAGAAGTAAATAATACCCCAATCAAGGAAATACCAACACAGACAAATAAAACTTAATCATAAACAACAGCCTAATCAAGGAATCACCAAGACACTCCCACCAATAGTGACAGGGCAAGCCACCAGTATATAAAAATAAAACCAAATCCCACTTCCTACTGGTACTGATGATGTTACCCAGTTTGGTAATGAAATCCAAGAAGATTAAATGAAAGTCAGGAAGACCACCCACAGTTCAACCTGAACTACAAATACTGTATTGTCTTCTATCAATAATGCATTATATTTATATTTGTGCAAATGGCAAATTGCCAGCAAAATCCAATTCACTTTTAAAATCATCTGCATCAAAATACATACTTGATCTTGTTATTTTCTAGCTTTGTTACACGTCCACTAAAGGTGAAAAACTGTTCCCTCAGTTTGATTACATTTCCAATAAATATTTGAAATTCCCTTATGCATTCTTGACAATTTATCCAGTACCAACGATACATCATTTCATAAAAATTCTCTGTAGGATTATAGTTTAATCTAAATTTCAACCCATTCTTGCACATACTGTCCCATTGATCCAACTGTATATCTTAAATCTTTTTGCCCATACAATCTTTAACGTTTCTGTACCATTTTCAATAAATTTATAGATACTAACAATAATATGATCATCATCTGTACAGAGCTCTACATCAAATTTAGTTTTACTGTTTTCAAATCGTAATTCTTTTTATCCAACTTTCCATTAGCTGATCATAGGAAACCAATGGCAGATAAAACTTAAGTCTGAGTTTCCTCTTATTTTTAAGTTAAATTTTTCTTTACAAAATTTAACCAATTTTGTTTAACTATCATTACTTTTCTATAAAAGGCTTCTTGTGGTGACAACCATAAAGGCATTTTAAAAGACAATTTTGGCTTATAGGGTATGTCTAACATTATTTTTAAAGTCCATATTTACCTTGACTTTATCATACCCCTGAAAGCATTCCTCAACATTTCTCAAAAATAGTATATTGTTCCCCAAATTAAACATATTTCTCCAAGTGTAAAGACTCTGATGTTATGTGGTACTGTGAATAGAAATATTATCTGAAGATCTGTGAAAGTTATTTCTATTTTAAATAGTGAAAAATAATGCTGAGATCAGCTTAATAGAATACTACTTTAAAATCCTATCATCTTATCTCTCCTTAGGATGATATTGAAATGGATTGAAATTGCACTTGGTAAACAATTATGACAACTATTGTCTTCTTTCTCTTTTTTAGCTGGTGGAAGAAATAGAGTTTTCCTATACAGTACAAATATGGGTGTTAAAGGCTTGTATACATTTGTGGTTACTACCTGTCCGGATGGATGCCTAGTGATAAATCTGAAAGATGTGGCTGAAAACCATTGTAGAACTTATCCTGGATCTGTTCCTGTCCTTGTAGTAGATGCTATGTCTTGTCTTCGACACTGGTATACACCAGAATCTTGGGTCTGTGGGGGCCAGTGGCGTGAATATCATTCCAATTTGGACAGTTTCATAAATCGCTTTACAACCGCTGGTATCAAACTAGTATTCTGTTTTGATGGCCTTGTGGAGCAAAAAAAGCGAAACGAGTGGATCCAACGAAGATTGAAAAATAACAAAGAAATAGCTAAGATCTTTGAGTTCATCAAAGCCAATAAGCAGCAACCTGGAAGAGGAATGTTCTTTATACCATCTGGACTGGCCACATTTACACGTTTTGCCTTGAAAACTCTTGGTCAGGAGATGATATGTTCATTGCAAGAAGCAGACTATGAAATAGCAACTTATGCACAAAAGAACAATTGCATGGGAATTCTTGGAGAAGACACAGATTACCTGATTTATGATACCGTTCCTTATTTTTCCATTAGTAAGCTACACTTGGATTCACTGGAAACAGTAATGTACTCAAGACAAAATCTCTGCCATTGGCTTGGTCTCAGTGTCCCAGACCTTCCCCTTTTTGCTTGCCTCCTTGGCACAGACATTGTCCCAGAAAGAGCTATGGAAGGTTTTCGGAATCAATGTTTATCTTCGTATCGGGCAAAAAGGCAAAGCTGTGACAAGAAAGCAGATACTATTATTGCTGTGGCAAATTATATTTCAACTATTCCACATGTTTCTGAGAGTTTGATGGATCTGGAAAAAATGCTGCCTTTGGGATCAGACAAATTAATACTACGCAAAGGAATAGAATCTTATCTGCTGCCTGGACAGCATTCTCCGTGGCTTCCTTGTGACTTCACGTCTACATTACAGTTAGCAGCACAGCAGAAGAAAGATTTCCCTATTTGTTTAGATCAGGAGATCTTTCAGGTAATTCCTTACCTGGGTTACCCTAATTCAGGCAATTACAAAGAGCTGGTACTTTGGCTACATAGATGGATATTTTATCTACCGTATTGAGTATTAGTACTTCTCTATGTTGTTTTCTTTGGAGAGGATAGTCTGTTCTCCTTTTACATTAAATTCTCGTTAGTCTCCCAATGATACACAACAAAGTTGGACTACTCATAGTCCACCTGTGTCTTTTAGGTTCATTTTTATGGCCTTATGGTGTTGAAGATGGCATAAGAGGTGATTGATGTGTGTGTATTACACACACAAACAGTGAAACAAACAGTAACATAACTACAGAAAATCAATACTAGATTTAGTCCATCTTTTTTATCTTATAACAAAAGGGTTGAAAATTTCATTCCCTCCAGATGTCACCAACATCACTGCTAGGGTCTCTGTGGCACTCATAAACTGGGGAAAAAAAAGAATTAAAGGTGTGTTCTGAAGCTAAAAAAAAAAAAATCCAATTCAGTCTTAAGCGTAGAATGACAACAGCAAAAGCAAATATTTTTTTTATTCTGCTTGTGACAGATAGCTAAAGAACAACACATACAAGCTGAAAATCATATGATATACAATATCCTAAGCCATGCAGAAGTTGAGTGCAGCAACACGTTGGAAGATGAATATGATACCTCCCTTCCTGGACAGGCACTTATCTATTGCCCTGCTCGCCAGCACATCTATTCCATCCTGCTGGAGTCTGCAAAAGGTAAAGGGTGCAATAGAAATTTACTGTTGAATCCTTGAAGCTGGGAGTAACGAACTGCAGTTGGGTCACATGCTTATGCACAAGCTTTGGGAAAGCGATCTGTGCAGTTTCTAAATGCAAGGCTCGCATAGATACACAATTTAGTCCTTGATAGCAATAGCACTTAGACTTATATACTGCTTTACAGTGCTTTACAGCCCTCTCTAAGCGGTTTACAGAGTCAGCATATTGCCCCCAACAATCTGGGTCCTCATTTTACCCACCTCGGAAGGATGGAAGGCTGAGTCAACCTTGAGCCTGGTGAGATTTGAACTGCAGAACTGCAGCTAGCAGTCAGCTGAAGTAGCCTGCAGTACTGCACTCTAACCACTGCGCCACCTCGGCTCTACTGTAGTACTCTACTCTACTTGATACTGTAGGCAAGCCACATGTAATTAATTAGAAGAAGACCATTGGAAATAATTGAAGGGAGTTGTGTGCACTTGAGGGCTGGTGCATTTTAGAACCTTTTAAGGAGATCTTTTAAAAACCCCATAATCAAATACTTATGAAAGCTGTTAATAATCAAGCAAGCAGCAAAACTGTGTAGCCTAATATAGTAGATTTTTTTTTTAAAAATGTTATTTTAACAAAAATGTAAGCTTTCCTCCCAAGTGTTGTAATAATAATCCTAAATGAGATTGAAGAGTTGTCCTTAAGATATTAACTCTTTTTTTTTTCAAAATTATGTTTAGAATAATAATGAAGGAAAATGAAGTAGAAATTTGACAGGAAAAAATATCGTGTTTCCCCGAAAATAAGACCCTGTCTTATATTTTTTTGAACCCTGAAATAAGCGCTTGGCCTTATTGCCATGCACTCAAAAGCCCGACTGGGCTTATTATTAGGGGATGTCTTATTTTGGGGGAAACAGGGTAGTACAACTTAAGGTGAAGTAATTCTGCAAATGGATTGCGTAATCATACCGGTATTAGCACAAAACTTTTGGGATGAAACAGAAACATCATGCATGACTCTTTAGTTTTTGGAAGCATACATTTTTATTCCAGGTATATGGAACACAGCTACGTTGATCTTTCATAGATTAATTTTCAAATAGATACCTCTCTTTGCATTATATAAGCTATCTAACATTCATGCAAATTACTCAGTTTGTCAGCTAACGTGGTATCATCTGCTACAAAAGTACTTATACTTTCATGTCCCCAGCCAAACACCTCCAAAGTAACAAATAATTCTTCGTGAATGTACTGCATTCATAAATGCATTAAAGAGCCAAGGGAATACCATACATCCTTACCTTACATCCTACTGAGTATTGAACCATTTGCTAAGTATTCTACTCTCCTGCATACTTTACTTCCATCATATGCCATTCTCATCACACTCATCAAGCAATCATCAACTCTGTAATCATGCTAAACGTTTCATAATTTAGAATAGAATAGAGCTGGAAGGGACCTTGGAGGTTTCTAGTCCAGCCCCCTGCTCAAGCAGGAGACCCGTGATGATGAACGTATGGCACGCGTGCCGGAAGTGGCACGCAGAGCCATCTCTCCGGGCACGCGAGCCGTTGCCCGTTGCTCTTCCGGGTTCTGGCGTGCCGGCCAGCTGGTCTTCACACGCGCGGGAGTGGCGGAAACTGGAAGAGCAGCCGCCTGGAGCCCATGTGCGCGCCGGGAAGATGATCTTCTGGTTTCCAGCGCGTACATGCGCACCAGCCAGCTGGTCTTCACGAGCGCAAGATCATCTTCCCGGTGCGTGCATACACACCAGGCGGCTGCTCTTCCAGTTCTGGTTTCTGGCATGCGCATCAGCCACCTGGTCTTCGCACGCGCATGCGTGCCAGAAACCGGAAGACCAGGTGGCCGGTGCACATGCGCATGCCAGAAACCAGAAGATCATCTTCCCGGCACACGCATGCGCACTGGGCGGCTGCTCTTCAGGTTTCTGGAATGCGCGCATGCATACGCGCGCTCCCGTTTCAGCACTCTGGGGCGAAAAGGTTCGCCAACACTGCCCTATACCATTCCAGACAAGTGACTGTTCAGTCTCTTCTTAACAACCTTTAATTTAAATTTAATTAAAATTTAATTTTAATTTAAACCTATTTGTTTTATTACTTTTTCTAAACATATATGCAGTGCATTTCTCACATTCATATTTTTTCCCATTACACACTTGAATCCAAAAACGTGGCCTGCATACCTTTGCTGGATATAAAACATTTTTTGCACATTACACGTTTTGCTCACTTATCAATTCTGTTACTCTTTCAAGCAGACTTCTGCTCAATACATCCCGAGTTACAGTTGACAAACTGACCCCTCTTTACTTTTTGTATTACTTTCTCCTTTGTGTACAGCAGCGGTTCTCAACCTGTGGGTTGCGACCCCTTTGGGGGTCGAACGACCGTTTCACAGGGGTCGCCGCGCGCGTTAGCCCGCCATCTTGGTGCCACCGTCACTTGCAGGGGTGAAATGCTCCCGGTTCGGCTGTGCCTGCGGGTCGCCGGACAGCCGATAGCGACAGAAGCGGGAGACTTCGCCCAGACGCCGCCATTTGGGTTCTTTTACCCTCTGCGCATGCACAGAACGCTTTGCGCATGCGCAGAGGGTAAAAGAACCCAAATGGCGGCGTCTGGGCGAAGTCTCCCGCTTCCGTCGCTAACAGCTGTCCGGCGACCCGCAGGCAAGCCCGAACCGGGAGCATTTCACCCATGGTGCCACGCCCCCTTTGTCACCTCATCCTGTGCGGGGAGGGGGCGGGGGGGTCGCGGCATTAGAAAGGTTGAGAACCACTGGTGTACAGCATTCTTCCTATCATGAGGTGGGATGCAGCTTTCCCACATACATTAAACAAGCCAAACAAAATAAATTATGATATTTTTCAGAGTATAAGATGCACTTTTTCCCCCCTAAAAGAGGGTGAAAATTTGGGTGCGTCTTATATACCAAATGTAGCCCCGCCCACCCGCCGACCCTCACCCTTTGGCCTTTGCCTCCCAGCAATTTATCTCTATGCAGCAAGCAGCAAACTGCAAACAGCCCGTTTCAGCTTCAGCACAGCCTGATTAGCACAAGCAGTTGATTGTCTGTTGGATCCCGCAAGGGCCTCCTGCAAGCAGGTAAATTGCTGGGAGGCAGATTTTTTTTTTCTTGTGCTAATCAAGTTGTGCTGAAAACAAAACTAAAGCAGACTGTTTGCTGTGCTGGGAGGCAGAGGCAGAGTTATTGTGAGTGTTTTATGAGTCTTATTTTCTTCTTTGTGTCCTTTTGTTGTAAAATTTCTGTCTAGAATCAACAATTAGCTGAAATTTAAAAAGCATTTCACTAACTTAATTAAAATGTTACCTGAGGGAAAATAAAGACAGGGGAAAAAAGCTTTACATCTAACAGATTGCGTGCTGAATAACTTACTGATTACAATACCAATCTATGCAAAGAAAAAAACTTAAAACAGTTCCAAACTAGTAAAATTTCATATTATTTCCCGTATCCATGCACTAGGGTATATCTTGTTTTCCTCCCCCAAAAAGGTAGGTGCGTTTTATAGTCCGGAGCGACTTATACTCCAAAAAATACGGTAATTAGAATTCCATTAGAAACCACACCCTGATTTTAACATTTCTCCAGTTGCATCTCTATAGATGCAGCATTTGTCAACATTTTCATAACATGTAGAGCTTCCTTATCATCGGGGTTTTTCCCCCCCTCTTGGACACTAAACTTTTATAGTATTTGTTTCAGTTCTGCTCAAACCCAAACGATTTTCATGTGGGGTAACACAAAAACTCTTGACATGTTTAATTCAAATAAGCACTGTGCAGGTTTTTGCTGTTTTGAGGAATATCTGTTTGCAAGGGATGCTATCTGAAATTGACTTGGCAGATGGGACTTGACATCTGCAAAGTAATGCACCCTATTTCTGAACCTCCTAAATGATCAAGAGAGATGCCATATTCAGTGGTATTGAAAACTGCAGAACAATCAAAGAGCAATAGCACTTAGACTTATATACCGCTTTACAGTGCTTTACGGCCCTCTCTAAGTGGTTTACAGAGTCAGCATATTGCCCCCCAACAATTTGGGTCCTCATTTTACCCACCTTGGAAGGATGGAAGGGTGAATCAACCTTGAGCCTGGCGAGATTTGAATTGCCAAATTGCAGGCAGTCAGCAGGTGAACAGAACAATACTGGCTCCTAAAATATGGAATACTGTTTACCTCCCTTGGGTAGGTGCAGACAGAGCTCAGGGTAGGTGTAAAGAACCTTTTAGTTATGTTGTTACAATAAATCTTTTCCAAAGTTTCAATGCATTTTTATAGTTTATTTTTCTCCATTTTGATGTTTGGATTTTTAGGGGAAGCATGTGCATTAAGATTACGATAAGGAGAGGTGTGATGGCAAAAGTTTTAGGAATCCCTGCTCTAAACGTACAATTCTGAGAAAATTTGTATGTAGGATCCATTGGGGTTTAATCCCCATTAAGATATGAGAATGAGCCTAAATCATCATACCCTTGTATTTACAAATCGTACAATGTCTGTTCTCATCTAAACTCATTGAACCAATTCTCTATTCTTTAGATGCCAGTGGAGCTTATCCTGTAGTCAAGGAGTGGTTTGTATATGCTGGAAATTCCTTGCAGCAGCCAGACCTAGTGCAACCCAAACAACTGCCAGGTAGAACGAGATTTCCTTCTGTATTAAAATGTGAACTAAATATAAAACGTTTTTTAAAAAATATCCTATCAGACATTGTAGTTTTGAGAATCAGGCATTACTAAGAAGTCAAGTTAATTATTTTTTTAATTGTAGTATGCCAAGAAGATGTTGTAAGCCTCAGAAAAGTTTATGATCCCTAAACATAATAAACATCAGTAAAATTCCATGCATCAAGAATCAGAAGACCAACTCTACAATAATTTTTTTAAAAAAATCAAACAGCATTGTTTCCAAGTAAAACATAAGGGGAGGACGCAAGAAGATTCAGACTGGGTCAATTTTCATATGTAGTTAAAATAGTTATCATTGTCTATTTCTAAAGTGAGTAGAGTCAACTTTTTCTTGTTTAGGGATGAAATTTTAAATTAAGATGCCACTTTTAATAAAGCCCTGCCATTTATGAGTCCAGGCAGGGGTGGGTTCCACTTACCTTCCCTACCGGTTCGCATTGCGACGGAAGTGCAAAAGACCCGGAAATGACCCTCTGCGCATGCGCAGAAGCCTTTGCGCATGCGCAGTGGGTTTTTTTTGCAAGCCGCGGCAACCGAAGGACTGGTTCGGGAGCGTGGACCGGCGGTCATCGCTGCCAGTTCTGCGAGCGGTGGTAAATTTCCGCTACCGGTACTAAAGAACCGGTCCGAACCGGCAGCAACCCACCACTGAGTCCAGCCAACCCTAATTTAGTACTCAAGCACATTTGATAGAAGCATTCATTGCAGAATCCTGAACATTACCCATACACATTTAATTACCAAGAATGAACTGAACAATACATTGGGAACCAGTACAGTTCTTTCAACATAACTGCTATATGCAAATCATTCTTCCTAAATTACTAACCTTGACAGATGCTGCTTCGGAGCATGAGAAAAATCCACTTCTACATGTTTGATAAATGTATGAGGTTGGCTTCCCTTTGCAACAGGTGGGCTACTGGATGAGACAGATGCTGACTACGGTAGATATAGGCCTGATTCTGCAAGACTATTCTTGTGTTCCTAAAAAGTAGTGTGCTGTGTGTGTGCACACAATCACACATTACTAGAAGTAGCCACAATGATGTATGCACCAAACTTAAGAAAATATATGAATTACTCATGGTGGAATCCAAAAATATTCCAAGACTGTATTTCTATTCCTTTCAAGAATGCAGTTAATAATATGGAACAATAAGGAGAAATCAAGAGATTGTAACAAGGAACAGCTTGTCTGTCTCCTGGCAGAGATCTTTACCCAGAGTAACTAGTACAATTTATGTTCATAATCGTTTAACCATAAACTAGAGTGCTCAGGATCTAGATTAGGCCTCCCCTGTTGTCCTCTAGATATGTTAAAATCTTAGATTAGAGAAGGCTGATCCAGATAATCTCAACCACTCAATCCTTATTACTTGCAATAGATCTGCATATTTATTACATTTCTAACAAAGCCTTCATGTTAGATTAGGATTTGAAACCGTGTATAATTCAAGAGGTTTAGTCTATATAAAGAGATGTTTGTTTGATCTTCACTATTAGCTAATATTAAAGGGATTAAAGGTTTCTCCTGTCAGTCGTGACTGACTCAAGGAGATGGTGCTCATCTCCAATTCTCAAACTGAGGGAGCCTGTGTTGTCTGAGACGGTTCTGTTATCATGATATGGGCCAGTATAAAAATACAGAATGCAGTAACTTTCCAGCCAAAGCGGTGCCTATTTATTCTACTCACATTTTTGCATGCTTTCAAACTGCTAGGTTGGCAGGAGCTGGAGCAAGTAACGGGAGCTCACCCTGTCATACAGCGCTCAGGTCTCAAACCCTGGTCTGCTTTCCGGCTGAAAAGCTCAGCCTTTTAACCGCTGAGCTAACGTGTCCCCTATTAGCAAATATAGCATGACATAAAGTTTCCCTAATAAGAACCTAGTTTATCAGATGCCAGGGGACTTAAGTTTAGTTTAAGTGGTTGATTAAGCTTCAGCTTAACGATTAAGGATATTCTGTCCAATAGATTTATCTGATAGGTTCCATTCTTCTCACCATCCTCAGGGAAACCAGTATAAACAAAGAAGAAGTTCTCTGAGATGTAAAGTAAATCCTTCCTCTCTAAATGAAAAGAAAATAGTAAAGAACATACTGTATTTTTTGGAGTATAAGACTTTTCCCCCCCTAAAAGAGGGTGGAAATGTTGGTGCGTCTTATACACCGAATACAGCCATTTTTGGCCTCCCGAAGCTCTGCCCCGTGCAAAAACGGGTGCGCAGAGGGTTTGGGAGGTCTGCAGAGTGCTCCTGGGGGCTGGGGGAGGGCAAAACCGTCCCCATTTTGCGAAAAACGGCTCGTTTTTCACAAAAACAGGGTGGGCAGAGGGTTTGGGAGGTCTGCAGAGTGCTCCTGGGGGCTGGGGGAGGGCAAAAACACCCCCGTTTTTGCAAAAAACGGCCCGTTTTTCAAAAAATGGGGTGGGCAGAGGGTTTGGGAGGTCTGCAGAGTGCTCCTGGGGGCTGGGGGAGGGCAAAAACTTTTTTTTTTCCTTACTTACCTCTTCGAAATCTTGGTGCGTCTTATACACCGGTGCGTCTTATAGTCCGAAAAATACGGTAATAGAGGAAGGACTATATTTCAGTAGTAAAACAGATGCTCTGCATGCCAAAGGTTTCCTGCTCTGTTCCTGATATTTGCAGGTAGAGTTAGGAAAGCATGAAAACCTGCTAGGAATTAGCATAGATCACATGAAGTAGATGGCCAGGAGTCTAACTTGGAATCAGCCACATTCCCATTTCCTATCTAGGACAGTCAAAAACATACTGTAGGAGCATCCTTAGGGGCACCTTGTACTGATTCAGTCATTCATCGCATTGATAATGAGGATGAATGAGGAGAAATTATGTACATTGTATGGAGGAAACAAGAGCAAAACAACAGTAGAAATTTCTTGATTAAAAAAAAAAAGTCAGGCTGGATGAACTCTTAATTCTAATTCTCATTTTTGTTCTGAACACATATTGCCTGAGTAATATGACTTGAAATTAAGAAATCTTAAAAACTGAGCCTGGTTCTCTTGGGCCAGACTGCTAAGGAATGGTCTATTCTTTGGGTGGGGGTGAGTCAATTTCAATTAGGGCAGAAAATATCTGCCCTAAATCTAGATTGACATAGTAAAAAAAAAAAAAGGAATAGCCTGTTTTTAAAATGCATGCAGCATGGGGAAAGAATTTTATACTCGGCTATTTTTTTTCCTTCTATGGATGCAACAACACCAAGCGATCTCTTGTGGAATTTGCTTGCAGAAAATCATATTTGGGCTGAATATAAGTATGAGAAATTTCAATAAAACATTCCCTCAAAAGGAGGATTTATTTGTAGTACAGGTTGCCTTTGAGCAATGTTTGCTACTTCCTCAGAAAGGAAACTCTGTTATGTTCTTTTTCAGACTAGTCCAGAAGAGTTCCAGTTTATTTTTAGTACAATATTCCAAAGCAAATATTTTTTTTCTAAAAAGTGAACAGTCTAATTTTGTATGCCTGAAATTTTCTCATGGACTCTTATTTTCTGCAGGATGAAACTACAGTTCACCAAATAAGGAGTTTGGCACTGGGAGACTTAAATCATAAAATGCTTTACTTCTGCATTTCAGTTGAAGTCAATGAAGAAAAACAAATTCAAGTTCACATTTGTTTAAACCGTATTTTTTAAATCAATACACATACATATGGATACATATTACAAAATGGATATGTAATACATGCATTACAAAATAAATCTAGTTAAAATCATGTTCCATTAAACTTTGTTGCTATTTAACAATGAAATGCTATTTAACTTAAAAAGTACACTGAGAGCATATGCACCAAAGACAAATTCCTTGTGTGTCCAATCACACTTGGCCAATAAAGAATTCTATTCTATTAAACTCACAACCTCATGCTAATCATAGTTTGATTAATAAATGTCTATTTAATAAGACAACATTTTTGGCTCCCAGAAAATAATAATCCATAGCAAGAAAACCATGTTGTGACTGGTCAGAATCCAGTCATGCAGCCTTTACTAAGTTACCGAGTTGTGATTAAATTGGTAAATCTAACAATTTTTTTCTGATTTTTTAAAATTAATTTAGTAGAAAAGAATCCTTTGGATTTAGTTTACCACACACATTTGCATGAGGTATTGGCAGATGCTAATTCTCAAGGGACATCCTTCTTCAATCTAAGATCAATGTCAGAAACAGCTTTCCATATCTACTGTGCATCTATATCTTACATAATTCTTTGCTGAAGGCACATTAAGATGCTTTCAAGGGAAATTGCCAGGCAGCTGTGTGGCAACCTACAAGGAAATGAGCATCATTTGAGGGTTCTATTTTTTTTTTTTTTACTAAAACCCTGTGGCTTATTAGACAGAATCAGATAGAAAATTGTAACCCAAAACTCTAAAGCAGTTATTAGCCTTCATAGAGAAAGGTTATGAAAGATCAGGGCGATCTTCCTCACTTAAAGTTCACATTCTAAAATTTGAACTTCTGATCTCATTTATAAATAAATAAGAATAAAAAGAAGGATAAGTTTTATTTGGTTCTAAAAGGTAGAAACACCAGAAACTGTCTGGCACAATATGATACTCCTGAAAAGGCCCAGTTCTTAATAACCAGTTGCCTCATCAGATTTGTCAGCGGTATCTGGAAAAGGGTTTCCAAAGAGTTTGAGTTGGTCAATATATGGGACAAGATCTTTGCTCAGATAATCAGGCCTCAGGCTGTTCAGGGATTTAAAGGTTTGAGATTTTATATAATATTTTAGTGGGACTTATTCCTAAATGGCCTAGGCTGCAGTATTAAATACATTTATTAGGAAGAAACCCCAATGGAATTCAGCAAGGCTTTTGCATGAACACATTTAAGATTGCCTCCTAAAATATTTGTATTATTGCCACCATTATTAGTGTCAGTGACTTTTAGAGGTTACCTGAAAACTGTCACATTAGCTCTTAATGATAAACTTTTTTTCCTGTTTTATTACTTTTTACTCATGTATCATTTTGCTAATTAAAAGTATACCTGAATTGCTTCTCAGTTCAAAGGCTCCTACAGAAATTTGCTCATATGATCTTTGTTCTTTTAGAAAAGAAAAAAATTGCAAGCAATATGTACAGTATAAGTAGTGAAAGAGAGAAAAACAGAAATGCCTTTAATTGTGGGATATTTAGATATTCTTGCAGTAGAGCATGGTGTGGTACTCCTAAACTCCATGTAGCTTTGGGTGGGAAAGTACACATTTTCTTTAAACCTGGGGCCTTAAACTTAAGAAAATTCACACTTGGAAAGAAACTAGTCTTAAGGGTGAAGAACAAAATATTTATTTTCTGTTTTGGATCTTCAGAAAAAAATACCATTTGGTTAAGTGAGTTTTGTTTGCCAAATAAACAAGCTCTTTTTCACTCAGTTATACCTCAACACTCTAATTATTTATAGCAGCCAAGTAGTTTACTCACAGGAATGCAACTTCTGTTTGTAATGATTAAAAAAAGGAAAAAAGATACACTACCAAATGTAGCTTGGACGATTGGGTCTTAAAATGGTACCCGGTTTGTCTGAAATACAAAATTAAAATACTGTCTGGCAAGAATTTATCCACTTACTAGATGAAAATTTTTAATTTCAGATTCATCATTATTTTGGCAGTTAAGTAAAAATGATAAACAGTAACATTTGAATCTCTGTTTTTGGGGAGGCAGTTTCTCATTATAAGATATATAAAATGTGGTATAACATAAGGGACTAAAAATTGTCCTTGTTAAACATTGTATATAATACTTTCATGGAGGTACTCTGGTTTTGCATTCTCTAATTATCCCTTAGGTAATAAGATTAATAAACCATTGTGTCCTTATTTTGAGACTATTTCCAATATGCAGATTAAATCCTCTTGTAAGACTAGATACTCTTATAATATAAAGGAAATGCCCTGTCCAGAAATTTCTGACACACGGTACAATCATAAAGCTGGATGGATACACATTGAACACACATGTGAACATGTGGTTTGCTATTTTATTTTTAAAAAAAAGCAGGATGTCCCCTCCCATTCTTTAATACTCAGTGATCAGCCGCTTTGGAAATGAATGAGAAAAATATATGCACTGCAGAATGCCCACATTTCTTTTGACTGTATCAAAAGCCATTGAGTAGAATGTAGCAGGAACACTCAAATGCATGTTATGATCATCCTTCATCAGCAGAATGCCAAGCCAATGCCAAGAAGAGTTTATTCTCTTTTCTGAAATGACCCCTTCCGTGCTAGAGGAATAAAGCCACATCAGGGTGGGACGGAGGGGTGGAACCAGGGGTGGGTTCCAACTTACCTCGCTGCCGGTTCGCTCCTTCCCACGCCACGTGGGCGCGCGCGCACATCACGCGCGCACGCATGCGCAGTAACAAAAAATCCGGAAAAAATAATTTTAAAAAGCCAAAAAAAAGATGGCGACCGCATGCACAGTGCCGGAAGTCAGCTTCTGCGCATGCTCAGAAGGGAAATTTTTAAAAAAAAAAAATTCAAAAAAAAGATGGCGGCCCCCACGGACCGGCACCGACAGATCCGGTTCGGTTACGTCATTGTGACGTCACCAGCGGGCTGCTACCAGTTCAGGAGAACCGGTCCGAACCGGGAGGAACCCACCCCTGGGTGGAACCAGTTGGTAGATGCTGTAAATACAAGACTTGTAAGATTCTCTGGTTCAAGAAAGTAGACTATCACGTTGCCGCATGTTTGACATTGTAGCTGCATGCAAAATACAAAGATGATTGACATGGAGGGAAGTGTGTGGTGGAGAAAAATGAAAGATTAAAGTTGATCCCTCTCAGATCATTTTGTAAATGACTGGGCTCCAGATCAGAATATTATGAGAAAAGGCAAAGTAGCTCCCCATCTGTCACGTATTTGTTGCATTTTCAGTAGAGTTATGTTATTCACATATGCCAACAAATTTATTTGGGGAATTGTGCAAAATATTTCAGCTTCATAATCCTCTGCCCTCTAAAATGCAGCCTCATACCACCACTTTACAAAAAACCAGAGCAGGTGTTTGGATCCCAGTACAGGTAGTCCTCGACGTATGGCTACAATTGAGCCCAAAGTTTTTGTTGCTAAGGGAGACATTTGCTAAGTGAATTTTGCCCCATTTTACGACCTTTCTTGCCACAGTTGTTAAGTGAATCACTGCAGTTGTTAAATTAGTAACACGGTTATTAAGTGAATCTGGATTTCCCATTGACTTTGCTTGTCAGATGGTCACAAAAGGAGATCACATGACCCCGGGACGCTGCAACCGTCCTAAATGTGAGTCAGTTCCCAAACGTTTGAATTTTGATCATGTGACCATGGGGATGCTGCAATGGTCGTAAATGTGAAAAATGGTCATAACTCACTTTTTTCAGTGCCATTGTAACTTTGAATAGTCACTAAATGAACTGTTGTAAGTCGAGGACTACCTGTAACAGCCCCTTCTGTGATAACACGTTGTAGCTCATTAAAGTTATTGCAAGCTTGTGGTTTCTCATTGAAATGCCATGGCTGTACTTTCCATAGCTTGTTTCTACCATGATGACACCTGTAATGGATTTCTTTCCTAGGTGGCAATCCTAATTTGAGAACACTGTGGCTCAACAGGAGTGCTGAGGCTGAGAAGCAACGTCTTTGGACATTCCTGGCATGCTTTCAACTTCAAGATTCAGCAGAGGACCTCCGGGCTCTGGAAACTCCTTTCTTTGTTGTCTGTTCCCTGTTACTCTACCTTATTTTGCAAGTAAAGAAAACCCTAGTTCTTCCTTGCATGTTCAACCTGTTTTTCTATGTACTCTGGGCAAGCGGCCCCCAACCTTTTGGGCACCAGGGGTCAGTTCTGTGGAGAGAGGTTTTTCCGCGGACCGGAGGGGGCGTGGTTTTGTGTGCTGTCTGCATCCCATGGATGGGGCTTCGCTTGTTTATGTGGACCGGCTGCTGGCATGCAGCAGACCGGTGCCAGTCCACGGACCGGGGGTTGGGGACTCCTGTTCTAGAATAAGTAAATTGCAAATTAAATTACTTGATGTCTTGGATTGGGCCTGTCTCTAATCATAAACTGAATTATTGAAGAGGACATGGAATGGGATTTCCCTATCTTGAAATTATGGCTTGCACACTTTATATCTGCGGAAGGTTGTGTAATCTGAGATAATGGTTATGATACCATTTCTTTTCCTGAAAGATACCACCGCCCATTTTTAATACTAATTCTAGCTATGTATCCACCTCACATCTTTAGAGCCCAGAATGGGATTAGAGTAATGAAGATGGTTTATAAAAAGAAAAACTATTGGAAAAAAATAGGTTGTAAGGATTTTGTTAAGGGGTTCCATTATTATTATTATTATTGATATTGATATTATTATTTCAGTAACTAGAGCACTGCCAGACAAAAACAAGTCTGAATACAAATAGTCCTTGGAGATTACAGGTGAATTTTTCACACATGAAATCCATTGGAGGGCTAGTGAAATAAATGTTGAAAATGTAAGCTCTGCCTCTTTTTCAGATTATTTGGTATTTATTTGCCACACTGCTGGGTCACAATGCTTACCATGTAATTGTATTTTATCATGTATTTTTAATTATTATTATTATTATTATTATTATTCATTAAATTTACATGCTGCCCAACTTCCAGCTCACTGGATATTCACATTGGAGCTGTGAATCCCAGAATTCTTACCCATCCCAATCTTCATACTAGGTAGTTGAAAATTTTGCAAATTTCAGTTCCAACACATCTGAAGAATACTAGACTGGGGAAAGCTAGATTCTAGTTCAAGGCTGTTGTGATTCACATTCATATCCCCAAACTGTAAATTCCCCTTGCCTACTGCGAGTGAACTAACTAAAGGAAATTGCTGTGGCTTGGATCTTTGCTCTTGCCTTAGTAGCGAACATTCAGATCAGATTGCTTTCACTCCGTCACCCTTCTATCATGTATTAATTTAGTCAAGACATTAAGGAAGTTATTTTTCAAAGGTAACTCCTTTTTTAATGTTGCAGAAAATAACAAACCTGGTTAACAAAGACCAAACCAAAATATTTATTTATTTTCAAAATAAAGCTACAATTGAGCAAAAGTAGTATTTCTAAAGTGCTTAATGTTAGATTGTACTTCTCCTGATTTACAGCCAAAATGGTGTGTCTCCGTGTATGGATGTGTGTGGATGCACATACTGTATGTATTTAAAGTTTACTAGGACCGTAGGAAAAATGAACGTACAGCAGGGTATAGCAAATGTAGCTGTGAAGACCTCTGATGCAGATGCAGATTTTAAAAGCAGCTTGTACAAAATAAGATAAGGTATAAGACTGACATTCCCCTAAAAAGGAATGCAGATAATGAACAAAGCAAGAATTTTTCTGCTTATTTGTAACAAAAGCTAAGCTTCTGTCTTAAAACTTTGCCTCTTAGGTGGACAGCCTCTCTTCAGAAGATCTGCATGCATTTATGGCTCAGGCTCTGTGCCTCCAGGAGAAATCAGCTGCTCAGCTTGCAGACTTGCAGGTATAGGCTTGACCCAACTCTTAATGTAATACTCATGATATCCCTAAGGTGAACATTGCATGGCGTTCTCTTGAGTTAACTCAGATATGCAGGAGATTAGATTTGGGGGTCAGGAGGTCTCTCCTGCTTTGTCTTGCTGATGAACTATTTATCTGAAATTCTTATTTCGTTTTGATCTGGCTAAAACTTTAGAAAGATCTGCCATATTGGAGCCCTTGCTTCTGAATGACTGTGATGCAGATTGTTTAGTTGGAAAGTAATTCAGACTCTCATTTCTCCATTATCTGTCAACACTCCTTTGTATAATATTTTTGGACAGATCAGATATATCAAGCAATAGAAAGCTCAAATACTTTCACTTGCATTTTGATAAGGGCAACTTTTTTTCCAAATTTTCATCATCCTCTTAAGGTAGGTTTCTTAATTCTTCTAGGTATATTAAGGTAGGTTTCTTAATTCTTCTAGGTATATTGGATCTTGGTTCCCCTTTACCTGCACAGAATTCTCAAATGGCGTGGCTATTATTATTATTATTATTATTATTATTATTATTATTATTATTATTATTATTATTATTATTATTATTATTATTATTATTATTATTATTATTATTATTATTATTATTTATTAAATTTGTATGCTGCCCAACTCCCAAGGGACTCTGGCCGGCTTACAACAAATATAAAAAACTTATTAAAATATAGAAAGCTTGTT
>QLTV01001839.1:3156962-3177230 GCA_003457575.1 Thermophis baileyi
GGTAAGATCCCACAGGGTTGGGCTCCTCCAGGTCCCGTCAGCTAAACAGTGCCGGCTGGCGGGCCCACGGGGGAGGGCCTTCTCTGTGGCTGCTCCAGCCCTCTGGAACCAGCTACCCCCTGAGATCCGGACCACCCCCACACTGCTGGCCTTCCGGAAAGCGGTGAAGACCTGGCTCTTCCGGCAGGCTTGGGGCCGTTGATCTCGCCTCTGTAATTGGCGAGGTCTGGCCATGAAACAGTATGCATGAGTTTTTAACTGTTTTTAATTGTTTTTATTATGGTTTTTTTAACGGTTTTTTGTATTGTTGTGAGCCGCCCAGAGTCCCTTGGGAGTTGGGCGGCATACAAATTTAATAAATAAATAAATAAATAAATAAATAAATAAAATGTAGTGAGTGACTTCCTAGCATTAGGTTAGAAGTGAACATTGGGGACTTGTCATTTCTGCATCAGCTTTCTCTGATCTGAATGCCCTCCAATGTATGAATTTCAGTTTCCAGAATTCTTGGTAATGACCATACTGGCTGCAGCTCACCCAAATGGCAGGTGACACGTGACTTCCTTTTTTACTCAAGTGAAAAGGGACTTATTCCTGCTTGTAGTTTGAATATTCCACTTGCCATCTACTGATCTTCTGCATCACCTTTGGTCAAAACAGGAGTACAGGAAACTCTTCTGTGGGTTGGTTCAAACAGAAATCCTTTTGAACTTTGAAAAGGAATTTAATTGGCTTGAGTTTGATGAATAAACATGGCTTTATTTGTAGTGAGTTCCTTGGTCTGTTTTGATTTTTGAATTCTTCTTCGTTGGGACACTGAAATGTAAAGCGATATTGGGTTGTCTGTTTAGGTTCACTCTGAGCCTTGGCTTACAGTAAATATGAGTTTTGTCCTACCGAAGTATCACTTTACACAAATCTGCCTTTGTGAAGCTCAGCAAATAAACCTTTCTAGCATATAAACCCCAAACTGCTGATTTGTTTACTGTTAAATATTTACTGTGAAGCACTATGGACTTTTAAGAACTGGTTATTCTAGTTTGTCTCTCCCAGCAAATGCTGTAGTTTGTAAGATCTTTCTTATTTTTAGCCCTCTTGTCTGTGCTACTTCTTTGATTAGGCAGGAAGGACTAACATGTGCTCTAATCTTTAACACACACATAATATAACTGTATTTTCAAAATAAATAGCACTGCATTCTGGTGGGAAAAGGGGACACAACTAATATTCTGTATATTTGATGTCACTTAAACTGACTGAAGGGAACTGAACTTACCACCTCTTTGGAGGAACTGGTCAATCAAAGATATATTAATAGCCTACAAATTTCTATGGTCTTAGGCAATGGGTAGGATTTTTATTTTTTTTAAAAAAGGACATTAGGAACAAAATAATTATTTTAAGATGTTTCGCTTTCAGCACAAAGTGAATTAATTTTACCAGAATGTCCAAAGCAGACAAACAGTACCTTAAAGCTTTCTATCACCGTATCCTTGCTTTTGCATTCTCCTTTGTTAACATGCTCATAATAAATTAAACTCAGTTTCTTCTTTTGCTAGATAATTTGGTAAGGTAAAATTCAGCTGTCTCTACCTAGGGAGTTTCATAGCTAAACAAACATCTTTATCCAATTATTGGTAATCGGAATTCAGTTCTGCCAACTATACCATGCTGGTGCTGCCAATAACATCAAAATTGTATGTGTTTGTAGTAAAAGTTCTTGTAGGGCTCATTGTGCTATCATTATCTGATTGCCTTATGTTGACTGGAAATGGCTTCTACATCTACCATTCTGGGTTAATACAACTCTTCTATTTGCCAGGTAGATGGGCCTGTTCACCACTACATTTGGAAACAGCCTTATATTATGTGGTTTTATTAAAAGCACACCCATACCGACATCCAGACAACTAAATAATAGGAACATAGGCCATATGTCATATTGGCCTACATATGTCCTAGGTAGGACATACAGGTAGTCCTCGAGTTACGAATGTAATGGAGCCTGCCCATTTCATTTGTAACCTGAGGATTCGTGGGAGTGAATCTCATACCTTGAACGCGATCACTACCTCCTTTTACCCACGCATTCGATAATTGATTGCGCAGCTCGTTAAGTGCACATAAAGTATCTCGAGGTGGGGAAGGCCAGGTGGGGGAGGGCTAGTGATGGAACAGGCCACCTGCTTCAAACCTGTTCTGACCTAGGCTTCCTGATACAATAATACAGCACAAACGGAGTCCCAAAAACCTCTTTTTATTTTTAACGGCTGTGAATTAAGTTCATTCCCAGCCGTAATAAGTCCCAAACAATGATAACTAGTCTGACAGAAGTCTTTCGGAAGAAGGCAGATAAGCACGAACCTTTATATTTCTTGACACGCTGCCAAAGACCTAATTGGCAAGAAACTTTGCAAGGCCAAACAGAAACACGGAGTCAGAACCGAAATGCTGAGAAGTGAACCAGGTTGCTTCCTGCAATGAGCACATCCATTTGCTCTACTTTTTTAGCCTATGGGAGGGGCCAATGATCTCCAAGCCTTATTCCCGAGTAGTCCTTCTCCTCTGTAACTGTTCTTGCCTTCTGGCAGCTCTGCGCATGCGCGCATTGGGAACAGGCTCCCCCTGTTCCTCTGCCTCGCTCATGTCAGCCTCTGGAGGCTCTGGAGTCAGCACAGACCTCCCAGATGGCCCGGGCCGGATCCCTGCCTCTGGCACTGAGCCTTCTCCAGACTCCAGGCCTGGCCCATGTTCCTCCCCAGCCTCCTCGCTGTCCGACTCTGCTGCCAGCTGCACAGGCCGCTGGCGGACCACAACAAAACCACCCAAGGCTTCCCCTGACCCAAAGATACCTCATTCTCCCTCCCTTGGGGTCCCCACAATTGCTTCCCCTCCCCCAATCCTGCCATGCCAGGTGACTTACTTTATGAAGATCTGTCTCCTCTCCAGCCTGTTTCTTTGCCTGCTTCCTCCCTTCTCATCAGCAAAAGGCTTGACGAGGCCTCCAGTGATGAAAAAGGAGGCCAGGAAGGCCGTGCGTGGCCTTCCGGGTCTCCTTTCTCGCCGGCGATCTGCTTGATGAGGCCTCCGGTGACGAAAAAAGAGGCCCGGAAGATCTTGTTGCAAAACATGGAACTACTGCATTTTTCTTTCATGCCAAGCCATCAAGATTAGAATGTATTGTATTAAAATATAAGATTCTACCATTCTTACCTACAGGAACTGTATTAAATGCCAATAATTATGCGGCTCTCCCTTTCTCTTTTTAACAGCTTGCCCAGATTGATTCAAGAGCAGTACAGCTTGGTTCTCTCTTTGTCCGGGGCCTAGGCGTGTTGGTGATGGCTAATAGTGCCTGCGGTTTCCCCTTTCAAATGGATGATTTGATGCCATGGCATGTATTTGATGGAAAACTTTTTCAAGAGAAATACCACCAAGCTCATAGAGGATGCCCTTTATATCAGCTCCTGGAACACAATGCAAGTATACAGTCTTGGTTTTAGGTTGAGGAAAACCTTTTTGTACTTAAAAAGATGAATAAAACATCTATATATTTGTATATGTATGATGTATATGTGACATTTAGCCCCTGCAGCCTCCCAGAGTTTCCTGACGTAACGTTTGGTTAATGTGGAGAAATGGACCTCAGCTTTAGTCATAATTAGAGGTGACATAATTAATTCGGTGGGACACAGGTTTGTCACAATCTTCTCTAAGAATTACTAATCAAAACTAATTCTAGTTTTAGAAGTACTGTACAGTCATGGAATATTTGCAATCTCTTCAGATACTTCGAAAAGTACTCTATGTTTGTAAAGGATGTATTAGATCATCATTTCTCAACCATGGCAACTATAAAATGTTTGGACTTCAACTCTCAGAATTCTAGGAATTGGAGATCTTAAAGTGGCTAAGATCGAGAAACACTGAACTATATAAATGCTGAAATGTTGATGCAAAGATAACTATCCACTGAAGAGCTGATATGTTGATATTTCAAAACACTTCTATCTGGAATAACTCTTCGGTTGAAAAAGCCCAGGCTTTTCGAAATTAAAACTAGCTTTCTAAGACACCAGAGGCTGTTTGTGCATAGTTTGAAATTATGATTCAGCAGTTGATGAGTGACTCTAAGATTCATGCTCACCATTTCAATCTTTTCCTTGTGCCTGAGGAAAATTTAAAAACTGTTAAGTTTTGATTCGTTCTGTCAGGTTTGTCTTGACTTGAGCATTTAGGAAAGAAAGACCCTCCACTCCTTTTTTGAAGTGAAAGGTTTACTTTTACTAAAGTCAAGCGGTTACAGCATAAGCGAAGCAGGATCTGAATATTCCCATACAAAGCCTGCATTTTTCCCTCTACCCTGGCCCTCCCCCCTTGACCAGTCCATCAATGTCCAATGATATTCGAATTAGATATTTTGGAAACGGCTTTGAGGTTTGGCGCCTCTTTGGTGGAGCTTCGCATTCCATTCTCACGGCTCCATCCTTCATTGGCCAGTCTGTTCTGGATTGACACCTCTGGTTCCTGTCATCCCCCCTTCTACCTTTTACCTCCCCAATCTCCCCCGTCCATGCATTTTATGGCAGGATGCCAGTGAAGCGAAGTATCCTGAAGATGGCAGACCTGACACATTCATAATTAGACAATAAGCCATTTTTTTAAATGAAGCCATACCTTGAATTTTTTTTCATCTTTATTTTATTTATTTATTTATTTATTTATTTATTTATTTATTTATTTATTTATTTTGTCAAGTACGTATTTGATAATATACATAAGTATAACATTATTTGAATACATAAGATGGGTACAAATAAAAGGGAACATTTGGACAGGGATGGTAGGCACGCTGGTGCGCTTATGCACGCCCCTTACTGACCTCTTAGGAATGGGGTGAGGTCAACAGTAGACAGTCTAAGGGTGAAGTTTTGGGGATTTGGGGAGGAAACCACAGAGTCAGGTAGTGAGTTCTAGGCATTAACCACTCTGTTGCTGAAGTCATATTTTCTGCAATCGAGTTTGAAGCGGTTCACTTTGAGTTTGTATCTGTTGAGTGCTTGTGTATTGTGGTGTTTGAAGCTGAAGTAGTCGTTGACAGGAAGGACGTAGCAGATAATTTTATGAACTATGCTTAGGTCATACCGAAGGCGACGTAGTTCTAAGTTTTCTAAGCCCAGAATTTCAAGTCTGGTGGCATAAGGTATTCTGTTACGAGCAGAGGAGTGGAGGACTCTTCTCGTAAAATATCTCTGGACACGCTCTATTGTATTAATGTCCGATATGCAGTGTGGGTTCCAGACAGATGAGCTGTATTCAAGGATTGGTCTGGCGAATGTTTTGTATGCTCTGGTTAATAGTGTAATATTACCGGAGAAGAAGCTACGTAAGATTAGGTTTACAACCCTTTTTGGTGATGTTGTTGCAATGGGCTTTGGCACTTAGATCATTTGATATGAGTACTCCAAGGTCTTTGACAGAGTGAGGGTCGTCTGCGAGGTCGTGTCCATTCAGCTTGTATTTAGTGTTCTGGTTCTTTTTGCCTATGTGTAGGACAGAGTTGTTGGTTGATATTTGGAGTTGCCAGCTGTTAGACCATTCTGACACAAAGTAGAGGTCTTTTTGTAGGGTAGCAGTGTTGTCGGTGGTGTTAAAAAGTTTTACATCGTCAGCGAAGAGAACGCAGTTGCTTATAATGTGATCGCAAAGGTCATTTATATAGAGTATAAAGAGTGTTGGTCCTAGTACGCTGCCTTGGGGAACACCGCTGTTAACAGGTACGGGATTTGATAGGGCGCTCCCTGTTTTGACCACTTGTTGTCTGTTTGACAGGAACGCAGATATCCAATCATGTAGGGGTCCAGAGATGCCGTAGGATTTTAGTTTCAGAAGTAGTTTGTCGTGTACCACTGAGTCGAAGGCTTTACAGAAGTCTATGTAAATTGCGTCTATTGTTTTGCCCTGATCAAGTTTTGAAGTCCATATGTTTTTGCAGTGTAGTAGTGTAGAATTGGATGTGCAGAACATGGGAAGAGAAAAGTAGACAAGCTGCTTTAGTCTAATCCAGTGTTTCTCAATCTTGGGAACTTTTTAAGATGAGTTAAAATGCCCATGTTGGCTGGGAAATTTTGGGAGTTGAAATCCACCCATCTTAAAAAATTGTCAACCTTTAGAAAGCCTGATCTAACCATATTTTGCCCTTTTCTTTGAGTGGACTGGTAACTACGATTACTAGCACATACTTTTATCTTTAACATCTGAACCAAACTTTAATGATTTCATCTTAATTTGACTCAAGTGAAAATTTCTCAGTTACCAATATTATTTCACCTATAGGAGTTACGATGCACAAAGTTTCAGACTCTGATGGACCTGATTTGCAAAGCAAGCTCATCAAATGGGAGGAAAATCCAGAGTAGACCACGACCAAGCAGCTTCATGATAAGTAGGTGCTACCTGAATTCTTCTGAAAATCCACTGCATGTGACTCATGAGAATATATCCACCTTTGCCAAGACATAAGATCCAATGATACAAAGCTTCGCAGATAAAACGTTGATGCGCTGTAGTCCAGCAACATTTGTTATAAAAACGGAATAGTCATGGAAGATGTAAATTGGAAATAAATGATTTCCTGTGTAAATTGAATTTCCATGCAAAAGAACGAGTGTGCTCCGTGTACATGTGAGAATGTATTCTTTCAGAAAAAGATATATGCATTCTTCATGTAGGATAGCATGCATTCAGAGTACACCAAATCTTGCTTATACAAGAAATTGATAAAATCTTAATTTGCTTGAAACATGTGTATAATAAATCTCAACTCTGTTGCTTCTATATTTTAAAGAGGTAGTAGTTACATATTCCATATTTTTTCCATTCTAGCTTAAAAACAGGATCCCAACTGTTTTGTCTATAGAAACTTCATTTTAAACGTAAATATGGGGCAACCTTTTCTTTAGTGTATTATAACTGTCCAATATTTTCTTTAGGGAAGCATGGAAGGGGCAGAGGTTCTCACCAGAGGCTTCTGAACAGAAATCCATCTCATTCTTATCAGCGTCAGTGCAGGGAAAGCCAGTGGAGAGAGCCTCAACAAACTGGTTCCTTCTCTGAATTTCAGCCCTCAGGTAAAAACAAAATCACACAAAACTGAAATACCAAGCAACATTTTTTAAATTATGTAGTTACACTTTTTTAAAGTTAAAGTATGAGTCAAGGTCTTGATCGTAACCCCTGAGAATGGTCAATTGATTTTTATACAGTGAAAATACTGAGTAAACAAGAAGAGGGTTTATTTTCATTATAAGGCAAAGCTAACTTTTGTACGAACTACAGAAATAACCACATCAAAACAAAGTTATCTTATTCCAGCATATCTTTCTTTCTCACATATCAGCAGGATTTCCCTGTTTAAGCAAAGACATTCTGCGTTCGTTTTATATCAAATTCTTAAGGAATTTCACTAGCCAGCCCACCAATTGCCTGTCTTCTCTTGTCCTAATTTGTTCCTCAGTTCAGTAAAGCTTTTGTCCAAAATCTCTGTTGAATGGTTCTTGGACATACTTGAAAGTGAGTTCTGAATTGCAATAAAGGCGGTTCCCACTTTCAAGCTTGAGTTTTCTTCAGTTTTTCAATGGGACAATTAAAATATCACACTTAATTGTCTGCAATTTGGCTCTATAATTGTCTGTAGTTGGCAGCCTTATATTAGTCCTCTTAAAACATCAAGCTTAGAGCATCTGTTAATTTATCAGCTGAAATGACAAAAGTGTGATTTACTATTTTAAACAACTGGTCTAATCATCTCTCTCTCTCTCTCCCTCCCTCCCTCCCTCCCTCCCTCCCTTCCTCTTATCTATCATAACACACACTCTCTCTCTCCCTCCCTCCCTCCCTCTGTCTCCTATCTATCTATCATCTCTCTCTCTCCTATCTATCTATCATCTATCATATCTCTCTCTCCCCCTCCCTCTCCCCTCCCCTCCCCTCCCCTCCTCTCCTCTCCTTAGCTGTTTTATGGGTTGAGAGAGAGATGCAGTGGCAGAAAATGATACTAGTGAAAATATTTTTTTATAGTAACATTAGGAAGGCTTTTTAATGGGTATCACTTTTTAGCTTAACCTGCCTTCCAGCTCCTTGGAAGAGTAGTAGAATTCATTTGGGATTTCCCAACTACTTTACCACACACAAATCATTTTGAAGACAGATTATCCCTCTGCAATATTTTTGATAGACATTTATCTTACTTTCTGAAACAAAGGCCATGCTGATGGCTAATTCCAAGAGTTGCAGTGTCAATGTACTTATATGGCCCCAGAATGAAGAAGGGTGATCTAGAACAGAGGCCCCCAATCTTTTGGGCACCAGGGACGGGTTCCGTGGAGAGCGGTTTTTCCACGGACCGGAGGGGGCATGGTTTTGCATGCTGCCTGCATCCCACGGATGGGGCTTCGCTTGTTTGCGCGGCCCAGTTTCTGGAATGCTGCGGACTGGTGCAGGTCCACACACCAAGGGTTGGGGACCCCTAGTCTAGAGACTTGCTGGGTAAGAGGTGGCGCAGTGGTTAGAGTGCAGCACTGCAAGCTACTTCAGCTGACTGCTAGCTGCAGTTCCGCGGTTCAAATCTCACCAGGCTCAAGGTTGACTCAGCCTTCCATCCTTCCAAGGTGGGTAAAATGAGGACCCAGATTGTTGGGGGCAATATGCTAACTCTGTAAACCGCTTAGAGAGGGCTGTAAAGCACTACGAAGCGGTATATAAGTCTAACTGCTATTGCTATTGCTATTGCTATATGTGGAATATTGGCTTCATTGTTTGTTATGTTACTTCCTCAACCTCTTTCTCTCTCTCTCCTCCCCTCTCTAAAAATGAATATCCTTTTGTCAAGACTATAGATCACATGAGCCATGATAAAATCTACAATCTGTCCTTCCAGTTTCTTTTTCCACTCGTGTCATTATAGTTCTGAGATGTTTTGTGACTGAAGGGAAGGCTTTCAGTTACATATGAGTTAAAATAGCAAGGACTGAAACAGAAGGATTGCATGGGTCAAGAATAGACATCACTCTGAGCATTTTGAGGGACTATCACTTCCTAAAAGAAATAAATAGTATTTGCAATATTGTTTAGAATATTTCTTCATTTCTTCAATATTTGAAGAATACCAAATATTTCTATCAATATCAATATTTCTTCAATATGAGCCGCGGCGGCGCAGTGGTTAGAGTGCAGTACTGCAGGCTACTTCTGCTGACTGCCGGCTGACTGCAATTTGGCAGTTCAAATCTCACCAGGCTCAAGGGTGACTCAGCCTTCCATCCTTCCGAGGTCGGTAAAATGAGGACCCAGATTGTTGGGGACAATATGCTGACTCTGTAAACCGCTTAGAGAGAGCTGTAAAGCACTATGAAGGGGTATATAAGTCTAAGTGCTATTGCTTTTGCTATTTCTTCTGTTTCTTCATTTTTTGTGCATGTTATAAGTTAATCTGTTCCCACACTTCAGGTTCACAATATAGACCAAGACACCAATCATTGAGGGGACAATTCCAGTTTGCTCCTCGGTAAGTGATTTTTTGATGGAAAAGGGATAAGGGAAGAAAAGCCCACTTCAACATTTGTATAAAGCCACTGGGAGAGGTCATCTGTTAATTCAGGTGAGATATCATCAATGCTCTGATGATACTCAGCTGTACATCTTTATCCTGGGCCAAGCTGCAGATGCTATAAGAATCTTGACCTGGTAAATGGAGGCTGTTCAGAGCTGGGTAGAATGAAACAGACTGAAAATGAACCCATAGCTGTTTCTGAAAGTCTTTGAGGAGTGAATGGTCACCTATGTGCCAGTTGTATTATGGAAGATTTATCCAAATTGTGGTTGCTAAATGAGGATTATCTGTATTGTTGTTGTTGTTTGTTATTTCCCATGCAAATGATTGCAGGGGAGAGGTTCTCTCTTACTAGAATGAATTGTTCATTTTTGCTTCATAACTATTTCCTTTTGCTTTTTAGATGGCCAAGATGACACTCCTCAAGGCTATGAATGAATAAGATGAGTTTGAGCAGAGACGTTCTGTTCTTATAATGTATGCAGTTAATTGTTTAAATAAATGGGGTTTTATTATTGGTTCTTATGATTTGCAAAGCTTAATGAGGCACAATATCTCTTTCACAAAATAAGATGTAAGATGCCTTGCCCTTTAAAGTTGCATGTTACCATATTGTTGCACCATTGGCAACAGGCTTTCTTTCTAAATAAATAGTCTTTCAAAATCTACCGTACAACTCAAATATACAAGTACAGGTGGTCCTTGACTTGCAACCATTCATTTAGTGACAGTTTGAAGTTACAACAGCACTGAAAAATGACCTACGACCAGTTTTCATGCTTACAACTGTTGCAGCGTCCCCAGGGCCACATGATCAAAATTTTGGCACTGGCAACACATGTAAGGTAATCTTCGACTTACAACATTTTTCATTTAGTGACCGTTCGAAGTTACGATGGCACTGAAAATAGTGACTTATGACCGTTTTTCACACTTATGACCATTGCACCATCCCAATAGTCGCGTGATTTACATTCAGATGCTTGAATTAGTAACCATGTTACTAATTTAACAACTGCAGGGATTCACTTATCAAATGTGGCAAAAAAAAAGTCGTAAAATGGGACAAATTCACTTAACTAATGTTTCAATTAACAACATAAATTTTGGGCTCCATTGTGGTCGTAAGTTGAGGACTACCTGTATTTACAGCAGTCAGACTCCCGGGGTCAGGAGATTGTCCTTTGCGACCTTCCCAGCCAGCTTCCGAAGCAAAGTCAAATGGGGGAAAGTGGATTCACTTAATCATTAAGTTATTTAACGACTGCAGTGATTCGCTTAATAACCAACTGGTTATAAGTGGTTGTAAGTTGAGGACTACCTGTAATCCTCAACTTATCATCAATTGTTTAATGACCATTCGAAGTCACAACAGCTTTGGAAAGGGTGCCTAATGGCCTATAGCAGGGGTCTCCAACCTTGGCAACTTTAAGACTTGTGGACTTCAACTCCCAGAGTTCCTCAGCCAGCTTTGCTGGCTGAGGAAATCTGGGAGTTGAAGTCCATAAGTCTTAAAGTTGCTAAGGTTGGAGATCCCTGGCCTATAGAGCATTTCTGGCCGTCGTAAAATGTTGCGCTGCCTCCCCGCCCCAGTGTTCATGTCACCATATTTTGGGCGCTTGACAACCGGCTCACATTTACAATGGGTGCAGTTTCCCATGGTCATGTGACGATTTGAGGGGGTGGGTTAGGCTGGTTTCCAGGTTTTTTGCTGGTTTCTGGCAAAAACCGGCCATTTGGGAGAGTGCATTTGATTTACATCCACTGTAAAGAAAATGGCAAAAATTGGTCTCCGGTGCCTCAAGTTACAACTGCTACAACTTATATCCAAATTCCAGTTCCAATTGCAGTCATAAGTCAAGGAATAGCTGTACTATGGTTAAGATTAACCACATTTTGTTGTGTTTGGATAATAAAACAATCCAAGCTTGTCCAGAACATCTTGTTGTGACTATCAGATCAAACATGGGAAAGAATAGGCAGGAACTATTTTTTTTATTATTGTAAAAAAAATGGTTTATGTGACTTGTGAACATAGACATCAGGAAAAAAGATGCTTTAAAACCAATGGGATTTCTGAATCAAATACAGCAAATAATATGATTTTTTCTGTTTTTATTCTTACTTGCAACAATTAGTCACTCATAACTGATCTTGTAGAAATAGTTTCATTTTTCTTCTGCCAAATCGGTCAGGAAATAGCTATGCCATTTATAAATACAATCACTTATATGTCTATACATTAACATACTCAGAAAGCACCTTGGATGGATGCCAGTTGGCAATACCCAGGAATCAAAGAGATGCAAATGCAAGCTGTGTCTACTATCATTTTTTTTTCTGGCATACTTAGCTGATCTCTGTCATATGTCCATGTCAGTATGGCCTGTACCTAGTAGTTGTCCTTGTGGACATAATTGCAAAATAAGAATTTTAACTTGATGTCACTCGTACAAAAACAGCACTTAAAATTAATTAAACTACTGTAGAGTTATCAAATACTGTAGATTTAACTGAAGATAAGTAGAGTATTCAGTTCAGATAAATTGAGAATATGATAAAGAAGTTCTTAGGAATTGTGTCTGTACTAGATTTTTTTATTTCATGATAATTATAGCTTACCATCTGAAATATTCCTATAAAAATCCTTACCTATCTATCGCACCTATTTTGTTTTATTTTTCCATGAATCTATGTGGAAATACCTATTTTTACTTATTCAGAACTTCAACATAACTTTCAGGATCAACTCTTTATGTTGTTATTTTTGTGACTTTTATTTTAATTGCCCCTGTACTTCAGGCCAAATTAACTTTTTTAATGTTGAAATGCCAACCTAATTATGTCATGGACAGTTGGTCTTCATTTTAATTTCATTATTATGGGTTCATCTTCAGTTAGTTTACATATTTTAACATGCTTTTATAATTTGACATTTATGTTATAAGCTGCCATGGGAGGCCAGGGTTTTTAAGAAGTAGCTACGGTCATCACCAAGTATCCCAATTTCCAGTTCCCTTTTTTTTTCCCCTTTCAAAAACCAATCCACCTCTAGTGATTTGCAAAGCTCTCAAGTGCTGAAAATACCATAAATCAATCATAACTCCCTCCATCTGACAGGTTGGAGACTGCTAATAGCAGCATTCAGTTAATGTTCTTCTACCTCCACCTATCTTTATTGCAAGTTGTGTGCATCTGCTTGGTATTTTCCCAAAAGAAAAGAGTGGTAGGAATGGGAAAGGGCTGCCAAGGCATCATCTGATTGTTGCATTTTGAAGAGTGGGAAAATATTAACGTTTTAACACAAAATATTGTCTGATTTTCTGTTGCTTTAGTGGGGAACATTTTGGTAGCCAAGAGGTACACTAATAAGGGGGAGGGAGGAAGAGAGATGCAAAGTGGGCAGGGTTATCACACAAGGGAGGTTGGGGAGGAATTGGGTGAGTCTTATCAGCCCTTTGAGGTTGTCCAGACAGGAAACACAGACCATGAGTACTAATACTACCTTATTATAATACAGAATTCTCAAGTCTGAAAGGCCTTACCCCTCCCCTGCCTTTATTTTTCTGAGAACTAGGGAGGGTCCTTCCTGAAATGCTTTCTCCATCCCCATTCCTCATTTGGACTCAGATGTCCCTTATCAGATTGTAGTCTAGGCTACGGCTCTTCCCCCTGTCTCCCAAGGTTATCCACACAGCTCATTACATCATCTTTGTTTTTAATTGCAAAATGCTAGCTTTCATCTTAATTAAAAGAAGGACTAGGGGAGACATGATAGCAGTGTTCCAATATCTCAAGGGTTGCCACAAAGAAGAGGGAGTCAAACTATTCTCCAAAGCACCTGAGGGTAGAACAAGAAGCAATGGGTGGAAACTAATCAAGGAGAGAAGCAACTTAGAACTAAGGAGAAATTTCCTGACAGTTAGAACAATTAATCAGTGGAACAGCTTGCCTCCAGATGTTGTGAATGCTCCAACATTGTAAGTTTTTAAGAAGATGTTGGATAACCATTTATCTGAAGTGGTGTAGGGTTTCCTGCCTAAGCAGGGGGTTGGACTAGAAGACCTCCAAGGTCCCTTCCAACTCTGCTATTCTATTCTATTCTATTCTATTCTATTCTATCTGTCCACCATCTCAAAAGGGTGGGAAAACAGGACCATCGATTTTCAGTTGTCTTGATCCAAATGGGCACCAGGAACGTGACAAGAAGTTTCAGGGGCTGTAGGCCGTTCTGTGTATAAAATGCTCACCTCTGTCCTACATCAGGAACAAAGGAACTCTGAAAGTGCCCATAGAAAAATTGCCATTTGATTTTGCAGGATGCAGTCAAATCTTCACATGGATGCTATTAGTTACTGAAGTCTGAAGCTATATCATACTGTATATGCGATTATTCACGCCTGCAGCATTTGAAAACTATTGCCAACTGAGGGACTATTGTTTAATTATAAGTTTAATTTCAGAATATACTGGAGCCTTAGAACCCCTCATTCCCTTTTCAATATTCCACAAGGAGTATTCCATTCACAGTAAAAGCTACATGAACTCTGTGGAAACCATTTGTAACAAACCACTTGTTAGCCTAAGATGAAAAGCCTTCTAACATTCATGCTATCTATGTATGCTGATAAAGACGAATAAGAATAGTTCAAAAAGGCAGATCACCCTGGGAGTCAGAATACAAGACATTCAAACAAAAATATTTCTAATGTGAAGATGACAAGGTAACATCCAGGTGAAACCAAAAGGGAAAGAAAAGCAAACCCAGGGAAAATCCACTTTTTGAGTCAAATGACAGAAAAGCAAGTGATGGCCCAAAATACCATCCCTGTTGCCGGGCAATTATTCTGATTTTTAAAAAAATCCTCAACAGAAAAATGATAACATTTGTAAATTGCCTGGCTCCATTGCCACAAGTGAGTCTCCGTTCAGAAGGGGATTATATCCAAATTATATCCAATTTCCCTTATCATTAAGAGATTGTACTAGGCCTTGCACTCACAAAACCTGAAGGAAAAAAATTAAACATTGTTTAATTTGTGCCAAACTAGACCTTATTTTATAATGAGCGCAGTGATTAGAATGCAGTATTGCAGGTAACTACCCACCGCCTGGAGTATGATCCTGACCAGCTCAAGGTTGACTCAGCCTTCCATCCTTCCAAAGTCAGTAAAATGAGGATCCAGATTGTTGAGGGCAATAGGCTAACTCTGTAAACCGCTCAGAGAATGCTGTAAAGCACTATGAAGCAGTATATAAGTCTAAATACCGGTAGCAATAGCACTTAGACTTATATACCACTTCATAGTGCTTTTACAGCCCTCTCTAAGCGGTTTACAGAGTCAGCATATTGCCCCCAACAATCTGGGTCCTCATGCTATTGTTATTTTCAGTTCCTTTGTAGCAGGATTCTATATTTCTGACTGTGGCTCACATTTATTCTCTCTAAATCCCAATGCTATATGTATTGTAAGTTAGGCCATTATTGGCAAGCAAGGTAAGCTCCTTCACTCTGAAATACAGTATTATCATATTTACATCATTCTAGCAATATAGCCTTAGATCATTTCTTTGAATCTGAAGTAATGCTCTTCATTATTTGAGATTTGGGATCAATGCATGTGATACATTATGCACCAGTTACATCGAATCTTAAGCTGAACAAACGTGGCATGCAGTTTTGCTTAATTTACACATGAACTTTGCATCACTTTGAGTCCTGAGAGTGAGTGGGACAGCCATATAACTTTTCTTAAATAAATACATCTAAATGAAGAGCAGAAGATAGTTGTATGGAGATATTTTCATTCCCAACTAAGATCTGATCCCAGCCTTCACCTTCTAAATACCACTATTATGATACTCCATTATGGAGTAAGGCCACTTTAAACAAGGCTAAAGACACATTTTCTTATAATGCACATGAGCTTTGAAATACAAATGATTTGATTAAAATTGGGTACCACTAATGCCTCAGTTTATACAGATAAAGGAGCTTTCTAAGCCAGATCCTCTTCAGATACTTTAGGGGTAGAATTGAGCTACTAAATCTGGATTGCAAAAATACAGTTGACTGGTAAAGAGTGGTATTTTGCATCTTTTGTTATCCTCCCAGTATTTGCAGCCTAGGACGGTTAGCTACAAATTCAAGCTGTTGGGGAAGCAATGGAGGTCACCAAGTTGGAAAGACTAGTAGAAAATGTGGTAAGGCAGTTTCAACGGTGGGTCAAACTGAAGAAGAGGAGGAAACATTTAACACTGCAAATACCAAGCAAGAGCTGTGAATTGTTTTGTTACCAATAAGCCAGGAGTACTTCTGAACCTGGGAAAGTTCGCTATATAAGGTCGGCGCATAGAGCAGAGCTGGATCAAACCATGATTAGAAACTCTGCCAACAAAATGGATATAACTGTTTAAAAACCAATTTTGGGAAAGATGTTTAAAATTGTTTCTGGAGTCCTGGAAAGTGCAGCTGGTCCATGGCCTTTATCTTGAACAGCAAAGGCTCACTCCCAATTCACAATAACCCTCCTATTTATCTGGGCTCTACCAGTAGCAATTTGCAACAATGGAGGAACAAAGCTGCCATTTGACCTAGAATACAATTTTCAACTAATTAATAAAGTGACCATTAGTGCCCAAGGGGATAATAACAGGAGTAAGAGCAAATTACTGTGCTAACTAATGCTTGCTAAGGGGGTGCAAAGGAGACCCTGCCATTGTATTGCAAATGTCTTGAGGCTCTATTCTTCTTTTCTCCCACCCCACTAATACTCTTAAAGTGTTCCCACTCAACACTTGCTCCTTCTTAGGACCCTTGCAAAACTGTGTAAGAATTAGCTCTTCAAAGATCAATCAGGATCTAATTGTTGCTAACAAAGTGCCACCTGGTGAGAAATGTTACAATATACCTTCATTACAAAGCATTCAGTCTCTTAGCCCTATAACTGCAGTAAAGAGCTGGTTAGTGGGAGGGAAGGTCTCTACACCCCCCCCATTGCTGTTTTCAGGCACCTGCAAGACTTGTAAAAGGACTTCAAGGCAACATGCCTTTTATAGGATCAGGGCAAAAACAGCTCGGTTATGTATGCAAAATCGAGGAACAGTTATTCACAGGGCTCAGATGCATTTTTCACCAACCAGCAGTGATGCAGCATACTAAGCATCTCCCTGTCAAGAAAATAATTGCCTTCATCCCTCCAGGAATTAAATAAACACTTCTCATCTCTCACCTCTTTACCAGTGCTGGAATATCAATAAAAAAGCCAATTGCAGCATTATCAGCAAATATATGTTAGGTTTTGCAGATGTGTTGTGCTGTATTGATACATTGGCTAATAATGCTGATATTTTAAAAAATGAGATTCAATTACGAAGGAGAAAATTACATCGTTGAATACAATATCAAATAACATAGGGTAGGCGTACGTATAAATCTACTTCTTTGAGTTTAAACCACAGAGATATAACTCATACCAAAGTGGCCCTAATACCTTCATTATCTAGTTATAAGCCCCATAATTACCTTTGAAGCAAAATACAATACTATTTCCTCCCATGTTGCTGACAAGGAGACTGAGACTGAGAGATAACTTAACCTAAGACCAACTAATGTGTTCAGGGCCTAAAATTCACAGGTTCTAGTTGCAGCTTGTATTAAGAAAGTCAGCAACTTCCTCCTTGTTGTTATTTGTATTTTAGATTTCTCTGTAAACATCAACCCTGAGTAAGAATAATGGAAAGATTCAACATTACATAGACAAACCTTTCACAGGAACTGCTGGGGAGAGGCCTACTTACTAGGCTTAACATTGGCATAGTTTAGCTAAGGTCCTAGTCCCCTTGAGCATTCTGTAACAGCAGTGTTTTGATTCACACAACATATAGCATTCATTTTGCCAAAAATTGTGAATCTGCCACAAAGGAAAGGCATGTAGAAGATGAGTCAGGTTCATCAGAAACCAAATATCTACAGGGTCTGCAGGGGTGGGTTGTGGATCCTGTTGCTGCCGGTTAGCTCAAGGTTGCGCCACGGGCACGCTTCACGCACGCGGGCGCCCGCAGCAATCAAAAAATCGCTTCTGTGCATGCGCAGAAGCAAAAATTCACTTCTGTGCATGCGCAGAAGCAAAATCCAAGATGGCCGCACCCACGGAACACACNGCGGGTTCTGGATCCTTTTACTGCCGGTTCGCTCAGTGTTGCGCCGTGCGCGCACGCCCACGCAGCAAAAATTCACTTCTGTGCATGCGCAGAAGCAAAATTCAAGATGGCGGCGCCCACGGAGATTGCCGAAAGAACCGGTTCTGTGACATCATCACCAGTTTACTAACAGTTCTAAAGAACTGGTTAGAACCGGTAGGAATCCACCTCTGAGGGTCTGAGACTACACCAAGAGTTTGCCCCGTTACAAATGAATGATTTCTCACAGGTAAAAGAATGAAAGAAAAAGAGAGAAAGAAAAAAAAAAACATAGGCATCTTTTGGACATAACCATTGGTCTATTAATCATATTATCATAGAGTTTCCTGGAAGACCCAGAAAAAGAAAATACTCCTTTGCAATACAAACTGTTTTCTATAAAACAGGAAAAGGTGGATCAGGTTGTTGAATATGGGTTTTCAATGGTAATAGAATGGTACAGTTGTATCTCATATATGATATTCCCACCGTTAAACAACTGATACTATCAATGATTAATTATATCAGTTAATCTGTTCAATAAAAACCATAATAATACTCATTGTAACAACACAATAAAATCGGTTGGAGTTTAGTAAACTCTTTAATCTCCTTGCTCATAGTTAGTGTCTGATGTATCTTGGCTGAAAAATAAACTTAGCCAAGAAATTTCCTTGTGTATCTTCAGGAGAGTGAAACAATAATAGGCTTCCTGTCACAATTACTATACCAGTAGTCCTCGACTTACAATAGTTCATTTAATGACCATTCAAAGTTACAACAGCACTGAAAAAAGCAATTATGACCATTTTTCAACTTATGACCTTTGTCGCATCCCTATGGTCACATGATTTACATTTGGATGCTTGACAACTGGTTAATATTTATGACGGTTGCAATGTCCCAGGTTCATGTGATCACCTTTTATGACCTTCTGACAAGCAAAGTCAATGGGGAAGCCAGTTCCACTTAACAACCGTATTACTAATTTAACAAGTGTAGTGATTCACTTAACAGATGTAGCTAGAAAAGTTGTAAAATGGGGCAAAGCTCACTTAACAAATTTCTCACTTAGCGACATAAATTCTGGGCCCAATTGTGGTCATAAATCAAGGACTACCTGCATTTTGATTGAAGGTTTCAGATATCCATCTACAGACTGAAACATATTTTTCTGAATAGACTGGTGTTTCTACTCCAAACTATTTATGGGGATTTTGATCACTGCACTCTTAATATATTGAAGAGTTTGGAGTAGTGACTAAGGCACTGAGCTAGAAACCAAGGCACCATGAGTTCTAGTCCTGCCTTAGGCACAAAGCTGTGACCTTGGGTAAGTCATACCCTCTCAGGCCTAGGAAGAAGGCAAGGGCAAACCACTTCCAAAATCTTGCCAACTGCAAGAAATTGTTCAGGCAAGTCACCAAGAGTCACCAACAACTCAAAAGGCAAACAGACACTCTTAATGCATGTGGGAGGTGCTAGGTTGGAGAAGACTCACCAAGAATTCTTTGAAAGGGCAAGTTTTCATTTCTATATAAACAGTCACCACTTGATCTGCAGCTCATCAGGTTCTCAGTGTCAGCCTAACACCAAATAGCCTTTCCAATATTGACTTATTAACTACAGAGTAAGCTGTGAACGTGGGGTAAAACCAGATATGGACAATTGTCCCTGACTTTTGCAGAATGCTCACCCATATCGCTCACTCTATCAGCCGTCAGAATTCATTCCATAGAGGTCCCAAGGTTGGCCTATTGCTAGGTTGTGTGAACGCCTTAGGTCTGTTCCCCTACTGACAGAAAAAAAGATGGATGGAGATCCAAGTATCATTAGCATTAGAGAAAAGCACCTGTGAAAATCTCTCACACCCTGAAAGGCATCACCTACGGGTATCTATTATAACATATCAGAGGGGAAACGACACCTGAATATTTTACCTCTTTTCACCGTTATTTTCTCAGCGTGTTTCAGCTTTGTTAGGAAAGGCTCTGCAGCCAAATAAGCCACTCGCTTTCATATTTTGAAATGAGAAAAGGTTCAAACATGGATAGGTGTCTCTATCTCGGAGTTTCCTTGATCTTCACTGGCTACAAATATGTTGCCGCTGGAGGTGTGTTGGGTGTTTTCTGCCTTTCTGATACTGAGATTTTGTATTTTATGTTTTCGACCTCTTTTCCCATTCATTACATTTTGCATCTTCCCAGATCATTAGCAGGGTTTGAGGAAATCTTGAGGAAAGTCTCGTTGCCCTTAAAAGTTTTGAAATGGTGACATTGAAGCAGATGGCTTCTATTACAAAGAAGAAACCCAGAACCAAAATTACAATTTGGGTTTAAAATTCTCTCTCTCTCTCTCTCTCTCTCTCTCTCTCTCTCTCTCCTATCTACTATCTATCTATCTATCTATCTATCTATCTATCTATCTATCTATCTATCTATCTATCATCTATCTATTTATCTATTTAGCTATCTACC
>QLTV01001839.1:3195115-3206268 GCA_003457575.1 Thermophis baileyi
AAAAAAAAAAATAAATAAAGCCAAAAAAAGATGGCGACCGCCTGCACAGTGCTGGAAGTCACCTTCTGAGCATGCTCAGAAAAAAATAAAAATAAAATAAATAAAGCCAAAAAAAGATGGCGACCGCATGCACAGTGCTGGAAGTCACCTTCTGAGCATGCTCAAAAAAAATAAAAAAAAAATCGGAATTTTTTTTTTTTTTAAAGATGGCAGCCCCCACAGACCGGCAACCACCAATCCGGTTCGGATGACGTCACTAGCGGGTCTCTACCGGTTCGGGCGAACCGGTCCGAACCGGTAGGAACCCACCCCTGGAGGGGATGTTTGTATAGAGTTCCACAGATTCAGGAGGAGAAAGTTCAGCTTTTTTTAATAAAATAGAATAGTTGTCTTGGACATCATAAAGGCTAACACAAGATACTGAGAATTACACTGATTTTTTTTTACTCTTCATTAGCAAAAAAATGGAAAATATACTTGGAAGTATGTTTTAAGTCATATATTCACTTGTTTATTCTTAGTCATACCATCTAAAAGGCAATTATTGTCACAATTGTTATCTTTTTCTTAGCTCCTTATAAAACAGTTGAAAAGGTAGTGCTTCTATTCCCTCCCCACTTCAATTCCAGAGATCCTAGAAACTCCATGAGTACATTATTTTTACTAATTTCTCACACTGGCAAGGGCTACATGATTCCTTGTTCCATGCCCCATGAGTTTTCCAAGTCAGAGCAACCAATGAATTTGGAGAGCAAAGATCGTTACCAGTATAGTAATACTTTTGATATTTAGAGCACGATGTTGATTGTTCTAGCATTGGATTAAGACATTGCCATTTTTATTCCCCTGTGATTTATTACCTGAATTTTGATCATTCCCTAAAAATCATCCCTAAAAGTCATCAGCTCTTTGGCTGCAGCTTCCATAAACCTGCAAAAGCATTTCTTCAAAAGCCATATCGAGAGGCAGACAAACATGACCTTCTATCAAGAGCTGAAACACATCTGAATTTACACAGGCCCTGTGACTCAATAGCTAGAGTGCCATTTTTAAACATGGGGATTCCAGATTCAAATAATGGCCTGGCTTAACTACAAAGTGGTATAAAATGGCAACTATGCCTGAGGTGCAAAAATCCAGATGACCACTAGATAGCAGGGGGGGGAATCATTTTTTTGAATGTCTTTGTAGCTATCTAGTGATGATCTTCATTTGTGTGGCCCAGATTTGATAGCTCTAATGTGTATACCTAAAACAAATGAATTAATTGTGTGTAACGGTGAGATTAAAATATCATTTTAAGCTTATTTTAGGAATGGTGCAATAGAAATGCAATTCAATTTGGTACTACAGGTAGATCATATGATCCTACACTATATGTTCCTATCAGTTGCTCATATCAAAGAAACTTAACTGTTTCCTGCCATTACATACTGATATATTTGTTAGGTTGTAGGCCTATTTCTAGGCCCTGTTCACATCTGGAGGAATTTAAAACAAATGCAGAAGAAAACAGAACTGTCCTTGTGTCTACGTTTGTGGTGGTACAGATCACCATTATTGGAAGGTGTTAGATAACATTCTTGTGCTGATGACTTCTTTTTGTCCTTTGGACTCACACCAGTGGAATAGAGGACTTCCGGAGCTTTGAAATGCTCCCAGTTGCACCTCCCATTACCCCAAGGACCAATAAGCTATTGGAAGTGGAAGTTAAAAAGTCGGTAGCACAGAACTGAGTATCACACTTTCAGAAATATAATGTCTTTCTGACCTAGACAAGATATATCAGAACTCAAGCCACATAGAATAGCCAACTTGAAGCCGACTCTTCCTTTCAATTTTTTTTTTCAAAGAGCTAAACAGAAAAAAGAAAAAGAAAAGATACCAGCTTGATTTGTTGAAAGGAGGAGCATGAAAGAAGCAGAAATGCTCTGGAAAAAAAATTGTGAAAATAATTGACACAACCTGTGTATTGTCAGATTACATTGGATAGTGCTGGTTAATCTAATAGATTCATAAGCTTCTGCAATAGAGAGACTACCTGACCTAGCAATGTAGGCCTTTTCCTCTTTTCTGAAAATTCAAGGCAATTTGTTTGTTTGTTTTGTTTATTTATAAATTTTATGGTCGTACATCTTAGAGGACACCCCAAACATACATTGAAGTCTTCCTGATGCTTCCCACTAAACAAAGACCCATTGAGGTAGCCTGCGTTGTGAGAGAATGGAGAATTTGAGAGAGAAGAGAGAATTTAATTCATACATGGACTAGAACATGGACTCATCCTGGAGAATGTTAAATCACCTCACTCATATACCAAAAAAAACCCCCACATTGTGGAAAATTCCATCCTAAAAGTAACAGTAACATGTTTACTTTCTACACAAGCTGAATCTGTTTCAGAGCAGAAAAAAAATCTAATTTTCTTTTCCTTTTGTGGAATGTGGAAATAGTATTCAACAGGGATCACCTGTTGAAAGCAACTTCTCCATAACTTTCCATGATGAGACCTGCACTATATCCACACCAGGAGCATTTCTGAACAAGAAACAATGCTTTCTCACCGCTTCTGGTACGTCTTTTCTTATTCTACGCCAGATACAGAAGAGTTTCTATTGAGCATGTTTATGATAGGTCATTTGGCCTTAAAATCCCATTTTGAAATGAGAAATGGAAACAGAACACTATATTTAAATTTAGTAAAAAGAGCCTCATGCCGGCTTAGAAGAACTGTTTCATCCCTCTCAATATGAATTAAGGCTAACACAGGTTCATCAAATCTTCACTGTGTGAATTTCAAGGGAGGGATGCAAACTGGAAGAAGTGTCAGGGCATTATAACTTTATCTTGACTTTCTAACAACAGAGTTCCCTGCTGAGGGGCTGTTCTCACATCAGTGTGAACAAGCAACATCTCATCACCTCCAAAGCTTAAAGGTGAGATTCTGGTGACCCTTCATTATTCACAACTTTCCTTGGGAGAACCAAAGGGGACAGTGATGAGGGGAGGAAGAAACACAGAAAGAAAAGAAAGGTGCAAGTTAATTTCCCCCCCCCCCCTGTTCTCCTTTTCATACTAAGAGGAAAGTGGCAGAAACTTCTGAAGGGGCACAGGATAGTTTCACGTGTCATATCTCCCAAAATTCCTTTGAGCAATTCACTTCTGGAAATGAAACCTGAGGCGTCCTGGGGTATATGAGATGTGAAACTGACAATGCTGAGATTCAAACCTTATCTTAGTCAGGAGAGACCCATGATCAACCTTGACTGGACTTGGAGAAGGAGAATATTACAATTCTTGCATATTTATAAAATTGTTGTGAAAAATTGTATCTGGATTTTTTTTTTTAAAAAAAAAAAAAAAAAAAAAAAAAAAAAAAAAAAAAAAAAAAAAAAAAAAAAAAAAAAAAAAAAAAAAAAAAAAAAAACCACCTAAATAAAAATACAAAAGGGAAAGAATCTTAACTCTGTTTAACATTCTAATTAAAGAATAAAACAAATATAATGAACATAGCCATTAACAAACAGAACCAATTAGAGTCAATTGCCCAGAGCACAGAATACTGATAAAAAACATTCTGCTTCTTTTGAACACCCCTTTAACCATCCAAACAGAAAAGAAAAAGTCTCTTGAAGCAAAGTCTGCTTTGCTTAGCTCAACTTTCAAGGACACCATGTGGGACTCGCCCAAGACATTTTGCTGCTGCAACTGGGGTCCAAGCAATGCTCCAATTGGTACAGGGCCAACCATATTCAATTTACAGGGTTGCCGGAACTACGTCTCTTCAAATTGCTACCAGTTGGGTGTAGGCATTTTTTTCCTAAGTTCATTTCAGACACACTATGTTTTAACTATAACTATAACTAACATTTAACTATAAATGTTAAGATGTATGGTTTAGGGTTTCTTCCTTTAAATTTTTGCAAAAAAATAAAGAAAGAAAGAACTTTTGCACTGCTATAGAATTTGAGAATATATTTTTTTTTTAAAAAAAAAATCTAGTTATCTTCATTTTTCAAGGTAAATTTAAGAATCTTCCTCCCTAAAATGAAAATTCTGTTTCTTCTCTCTTCATCTGTAGGCATTTATTTCTCATGCCTTTCTCTTCTTCTTAGTGTGGGAAAAAGAACCCATGGTTTGTCAGGGTGCTGCTTGCATTGTAAAAAGTAATTCAATTTTACACCATAGCAATGACATGATCAAGGGAATTCATAGAAAGCTTTGTGGTCTGAAGCATTTAACAAGGATGTGAAAAGTTCTCCTACCTCCCCAAAGAAAGACTGATTATGACAACAGCAAATAACTAAGCAAAGCTAAAAAGATGATAAAGGAGAATATTTGTAGCTCAGGGTGGAAAAGAGGGGTCCTTGGTACTCTCTGAGCTCAGAGAGGGCCAAAGATCCCTGAAAGCTAAAACGAAAGGTTTATGAACAAAACTGAATTTAAAAACACAGTATTTTCATACAATTATTTCATCCAAGACACAAAATCCAATTTAACAATTATTAAGATTAATTAATGACTCTGTGATCCTTTACTGATACTCTAATCTGATACTGGAGACCATAAATGAAATAGATACAGCCCAGTACAACTGTTCCTGAATATTAAAGGTACATTTAATGTAGCGAGTTGCATGACTGGTCTGAATTAGAGGCATTGGGAGAGTAAGGGCTAGCTGTCAGTCCCTTGAGTCTACCTATTATACATATCAGAGAAATCCACTGTTGTGAAGATTAATACTGCGATCCTAAGCATGTTTATCCAAAAATAAGCACCATGTCCATTTGGTGGAGCCTTCTCAGAGAAAGATGTTTAACATATCACCTCGTCCTGAGATGCCTCAGAATTAAAAGATTAGAAACAGCTAACCAAATGTTTGTGACTAAAGACAACAAAAATGTGTCCATAATCTACTAGATATATGACAGCAAACTAGATATGTGACAGCAAATGCTATATAATTGGGACAGTTCTGTTGTTTGCTAGCGGGCTATGGAATAAGCACCATGTAGCACCAGAAGGGGCATACAAAAATGTTGATCAGATCACTCAGCACCCTAATCAGGACTTAAATCCTCTTGTTTCAACCTGAATATGCCAATATTGTAAATAGGGGTCCATAAATTCTACAAGATTTCGAGCCTCTTTGCTAGCAGCTCTGAACCTTTGTGTTAGAAAGATGAGTTGATTTATTTCAGCTGCATTGTGCTTGGTGTGGGATTTGTTTTGTTTTTAAAGGTACTATATGGGGGTTTTTTTTTCACCATTGGAGGAACTCTTATCTTATCCTTCCTTCATTACTATGAATTAGTATTTAGTAGCTGCATTACTATTACGATCAGTCTTCTCATTGTTCCTATCACCCATCTCCTCCCACTTATGACTGCAGGACTGTAACTTGTTGCTTGTATCCTTACGATTTATATTGATACTAATTGTTTCCTGATTGCTTATTTGTACCCTATGACCATCATTAAGTGTTGTACCTTATGATTCTTGATGAATGTATCTTGTCTTTTTATGTACACTGAGAGCATATGCACCAAAGACAAATTCCTTGTGTGTCCAATCAATAAAGAATTATATTCTATTCCATTCCATTCCATTCCATTCCATTCCATTCTATTCTATTCCAGCACCTCTAAGAGAAATGGTAGTTTGATGGTTTTGCAAACTACTCTCAGTAGCCTAGCTGTAGCAAGCAAAACTGAAAGTAACAAGTGTGTTGTGAGTTTCGGCAAAGGTACCTGCCTGCCTTGTGCAGAGCAGAGGTGAGGGAACTTGGGCTGGTGCAGCACCTGCAGCAGGTTAGTTTCCTTTAAATTTGGGTTTGGACAGTAAAAAAGTGTGGAAATACTCTAAATTATTAGACATAATTTCATGCAGCTATATGAAAAATTTCTGACACATGGCCGAAAGCTTTCATTCATATTTAAAGCATCACTATCACTTTCTTGTATGTAGTTGTCAACTCCATTCCATAAGATCAGACTTCCTTCATTCAGAAATAATACATTTCTCTTAGAGCTGCTGAGAGACACCCAGCATCTCTCTTATTTCACTTCTTTCATGTGTTAAATCCTGCTCTTTATTCCTCATACATTCCAAACTTCAAAAGAACCAGTCAACTTTGACGTATTTTGGCCAGCATGCCACAAGTTCAACCAAAATCCTTTTTTGCTCATACTATTCCACGAATCTAGAACCTGGGACCTCTAGTCTTCGTAGACCCCTTTACACACTGACACACTGTTGCCTACACCCCACCAACTAAAAAGTATATGCAGTATACAACACATATTTAAGATGCAAGGATATAGTTAATTCATCTATATTGCAAAGTTTATTGATGAATGAAACTGTGACATGCCTTCTTGGCACAGCTTCAAGCTTGTCCTATAGTTTTCCAATTTTGGTTTAATACTTATTCTATTTTTAAAGGAATTTTGGAAATCGCTATATAATTTGAATCTAATATAATTTGAATTGTATATGAAAAACATGGATAATGGCACTGAACATCTTTCATAATAGAAACTTTTTAATTGCTACTTCAGCAGTGAACTCCTCTACCCTTTAGTCCTATTGAACTTAATAAAATTAGTATTCAATTGACATGAATACGCTAATATCTTTCTATCCTGGCTTCTATCTTAGGCTGTTTCTTATTTTATCTTGAATTTTCACCTCTCTGTTTGAGGATTTCATCAACTTGATCCACCCACAGCCTTCCCTGTCTTCTCCTTCTCCTTGGGCTTCATACATTTATTTGGGGAAACGAGCCTCATTCATTGTTTCTATATAACCAAACCAACTCAGTATCTTATCCCCCCCCCCTTTTATATTTGGTCCATTCAGCACCATTTCGCCTTGATCTTACCTCTTCTTAGTTTTCCTTCTATGTTTTCACTATCCTATCCAACTCCTTCCTGTTGCATTCTATTTAATTCTAAGTTTGTCCTGAAACACCCAGCTTTTACTTTCCTATATCAACATGAGAAGAACCATTTTGTCTCTTTCAGCAAACACTCATTGCTCACAAAAGACCTACTACCTCTCCACCAGTACCTGTACATCTTTAACATTTCTCCACCCATTTTCCCATGACAGAAGACATAAGTATACACTTACGCTTTCACATATAAATTATAATGAGTTGTCAGAGGCGGCCCAGAATAAAGAAGGTAATGTTATCATTCCCTCTTTTTAAGGAATACAGACCCAAGAGGCTAAAGTTTACATATTATTTACACATCCATCCTTTCCAGAGCCCATTAACAATGTTAATGCTGGGCCGGTCTTTGTTTTGTAAATATTTTCCCTCTATTATGTTCCCAGCCTATCTAAAGGCCATCAACACCTAACTGAGGATAAACTGGGAATGCTCACCTTCTATAGTCATTGCCTCTCAAATGAACCATGAAAGAGCCTTTGGAGATCAAAGGATCAGCTTCTACCCTTCCTCCACCTTTCATACTAATTTGGCTGAGATACTGATGGGGTTTAGCACCCATGTGAGATATGGATATGGCCCAGGAGCTGAATGATCTGAGAGAGAGATGGCAAAGGAAAAGGTGTTGGATTTCTTAGGGTTTCCTCACAATATAGTTAGCCAAAAGAGAAAGCTGCAATGACCCCAGGTACCTTTTGTTCATGCTCAAAGGAATATTAGTCTATTTGTGAGGTGGTCTTGCTAATTAATAAATCAACATTTCTCAGTTCAAATAGATTAGTCATATATACTCTAATATACATGATTTATTCTCCACGGTGTAATGTTTCTTTGCTAGAAAGTTTCTTTCTCCTTTGAGAAAATGATGTGCATTTTTAGAAGACTTTTTAGGAGAGAATGTGCAATCTAGACCTATTATATCAGAACTTTATAACCTTAGTAGACCCTAGTTGAAAAAAGATACATAATAGTTTTTGCATCCCAGATCAGTAACCTAGTAGAATTTCCTTGCCAGGATGTTGTAAGGAATTCTTTTCCAATGATTTTACTATATATATATATTACTTAGTTTAACTCAGGGGTGAAATCCAGCAGGTTGAGTAGTTTGGAGAACCGGTAGCGGAAATTTTGAGTAGTTCGGAGAACCGGCAAATACCTCTGGCTGGCCCCAGAGTGGGGAGGGAATGGAGATTTTGCAGTATCCTTCCCCTGCCATGTCCACCAAGCCACGCCCACCAAGCCACACCACGCCCACCAAGCCACGCCCACAGAACCAGTAGTAAAAAAAATTGGATTTCACCACTGGTTTAACTGATGTGAGCTTTTTATATTCTGCAAGGGCACTTTTAGGAGAACATCTTTAATGTTCATTTTGGAAATTAAGAAAAAAAAATGCACATCACTTGAAGCAAATTTCGCCAACTTAACATCCTTCAGATATATTATACTATAGCTCCCATTATCCCCAGTCACCAACATCAAGAAATGTGGAATGTGATAACTATTACCAATCAGAGCTGCAGGGACACAAGGCTGAGAAGACTTGAAATATAGGCACAACAAATTCAATTCACACTTAAGTTATTACTCGATTTTCACAGAGCAATGTTCATTGCATAATAAAATGAAGAAATTACTGACACATTTATTCAAAGTATTGAATTCTTCTTTATTCTTCCTATTTTGTAAAGAAAGAGATGTTTTGGAGTCCTGAAGAATGCAATGATATCCCATTCCCATTGATAAGCTCCAATATGTGGAATTAAATTGGAATTACTGTCCCTGTCTGAGATATATAGGATTATATTGTTATGGAGCTGGGAAATCTGAAATAAGGGGTCTCCATCATCTTTTGCAAAGTTGCCACAGTGCCAGTCTACCAACTCAAAGAAATAATGACTGAAGGGGAGAGAAAGTTATAGGCAGAGGTGGGTTCTTACCGGTTCTATCCGGTTCTTTAGAACCGTTAGTAACTTGGCGATGACATCACGGAGCCAGTTCCGTCGGTGTCTCCGTGGGTGCCGCCATCTTGGATTTTGCTTCTGCGCATGCGCAGAAGCTATTTTTTGATTGCATGCGCGCGCACAGCGCAACCCTGAGCGAACCGGCAGCAAAAGGATCCAGAACCCACCCCTGGTTATAGGCCAAGTAAAGAATTAACTAAAGAAAATTCAAGGGATTAAAAAAAATGAAGAAATACATTTTACAAGGTAGGAAGGCTTTGAAAAGTATATACCAATTATTAAATGTGCAGAGAGATTTTTAGATTGCTGGGAATGCTGAAAGATTGCTGGGAAGAGAGATGTCCTCTCCTAAATATTCCATTCACAATGAGGGCTTTTTCCATGGGCTTTTCATTGGAGAATGGGACTGAGAGCATTTTCATTTCCCAGCCCAGCATGATAATTTTTTTGCTATGTGCCCTCACCCATAAAAGAGGACAATGGCCCTCTTACTGGTGAATCCCTGGTGACTGACAATTCTAGCACAAAGCTGAACTTTAAGAAGTAATTCAGTTAGGAGTCATCCATTTTTGCCACTTTTCCTTTATACCATCCTCTTCCTCACCTCCCCCACACATTTCCTCCCTGCCCCCTTGTTGGCACAGGGTTGCCATCTACCAGCTGTTCACAGTTCCTTTATTCTTTTGCCTTTCAACTACCATGAAATACACTTAAGAGGAATTGCTTCCAGCTCAGAAAGCTCCTCTTTTCTCTGCCTTGGTTGCTGATTTAATAATAATTTAAAAAAAAAAAAGCAAACCAACTTTTCTAGCTTCCACAAAAGTCACTTCCTAAAGTGCAAAGGAAGTTATTATATATCCTATCCCACCACAGTTCAGATTTGCCAGTCAGCTGTCTTTTAATTGATTTAGACTGAACTCTGAAGTGTTTTTCACAATCTGTATTTCATTGTGAGTTGATCTTACCCACAAAATAAAATTAGCATTTTCTGGAAAAGGTTTTACCCACCAAATTAGATGTAAACAAAACTGTGTTTCTTGCAAGCACAATAGCTATGAATGTGTAGGCAGGCTAAAGTAGCATCTCTCATTACTATTTACTCCTGTAATATAGGTAGTCCTCAACTTACAACAGTTCATTTAGTGACCGTTTGAAGCTACAACGGCAGTGAAAAAAGTGACTTATGATAGTTTTTCACACTTACAACTGCTGCAGCATCCCCATGGCCATGTGATCAAAATTCAGATATTTGGTAACTAATTCATATTTATGACATTTGCAGTGCCTTGGGGGTCATGTAATGAGCTTCTGCAACCCTCTGACAAGCAAAGTCAATGGGGAAACCAGATTCACTTAACAACCGTGTTACTAATTTAACAACTGCAGCAGTGGTGAAATCCAATTTTTTAAATTACCGGTTCTGTGGGCGTGGCTTGGTGGGCGTGGCGTGGCTTGGTGGGCATGGCTTGGTGGGCGTGTCAGGGGAATGATACTGCAAAATCTCCATTCCCACCCCACTCCAGGGGAAGGATACTGCAAAATCCCCATTCCCTCCCCACTCCTGGGGGAAGGATACTGCAAAATCTCCATTCCCACCCCACTCTGGGGCCAGACAGAGGTGGTATTTGCCGGTTCTCCGAACTACTAAAATTTCCACTACCGGTTCTCCAAACTACTCAAAATTTCCACTACCAGTTCTCCAGAACCTATCAGAACCTGCTGGATTTCACCACTGAACTGCAGTGATTAGCTTAACAACTGTGGTAAAAAAAGGTCGTAAAATGGAGCAAAATTCACTTCACAAATGTTTCACTTAGCAACAGAAATTTTGGGCTCAATCATGGTCATAAGTTGAGGATTACCTGTAGTTGAGCTAGCCTAACATGGTAAGGATCCAAATAAATAAGTTCCATGCATGTCCTATCATTGAACAGAATGTAATGACTACCCCAGACTGGATAAAAGTTGATGGATAGCAGAGACAATGGGTTTCATGAAGCCTTGGACAACAGAACTGTGTTTTCCTTCTATAAAACATTTTATACATATTCTCTTTATAAGCTGTAGACATGGTTAGTTTGTAATTCCTTTCCCACATTTGTTGCCATCTATCCAGTTCTATTGTGTATCCAAAATTCCTCATCCATATTATCATTGTTTCTTTTACTACTTCCTCCTCTAATTCAGTTTGTAACAAAAAAATCATATAGTTTCTTAGTCATCTAATTCTTAGA
>QLTV01001839.1:3213248-3250016 GCA_003457575.1 Thermophis baileyi
GGGTGGCGGGGCGGGGATCGGGGCTCCCCTGCTCTTCTCGGAGGCGGGAGCGCGTTTCAAAGGCGGCCATAGGCAGAGCCCAGAGGGGCCGAGCCAGTCTCGTGGGGTGTGCGTGCACCCGCCTCTCGCTTGCTCTCGCTCTCCCGGCCAAAAAAGTGCCCGCCGCAAAAAGAGCGCCTCCCGCATGCCCCCCCCTTTCCCCCGGAAAGTAATGGGGGGGGGGCTTATTTTCGGGGGAGGGCTTATTTCAACGCATGTCCCGAAAAGCCCTGTTGGGCTTATTATCGGGACATGTCTTATTTTCGGGGAAACACGGTAGCAATTTCAATCAGTAGAGTTGATTTAACCTTGCATTCATACAGTATCTGCATCTTAGCTCCTTTGCACAGTATTTCCATTGTTCTTGTGATGCTCTCATAAGCAGATTATTGTACATTTTTATAGGTCTGATATTGTAGAAAGATATTATAGTCATCGTGACTATCTGGACTATCTGGCAAAGATTACCTCATGGAGTCCCAATTATTTCATCTAACCCAGTGTTTTTGAAACTTAGCAATTGTAAGCATGCTGGGGAATTCTGGGAGTTGAAGTCCACATATCTTAAAGTTGCTAAGTTTCAAAAATACCAAGCTAGCCCATTCAGATTTGGCTCTACACTGGATCACTCAGTATTATTCAGTTCCTATGGAATAATTGGGTTGGTTCTATTGACAATAACTATATATCAATACTAGTTCAGTCTACAGCAATTCATCTATGCGTATAATCTTTGCCTGATCTTAGCCCATGAGGTGATAACAATATGAATCAGATTTCAGAATCTGATCAGGTGAAACATTTAGCTTGGCAGGCTGTCGAACAATCCCAATATAGTTGAAGGTTGTATATCAACATGTGAAATGAGCACCCATCACACAAGAATGGAAAAAGAAATATAAAGAGAAAAGATGGGTGACTGTACAATATTCCCATGGCTACTACCATAATTAAAATAGGAGTAGCCTATTTAACATTGATTACAAAATCTCAGAAAATTGATAATTGTGGAAAATATTTTTCATGGGACAGCAAACATATTTTGTTCTTTTAAAAAAAACATTTTTTTTACTAATTCATTTTAAAACCTAATGACATTGAATAGAATATCAACTGCTGACTTTCTGCTCCTGATATTTGAAAGTTGGCTCATTTACACAAATCTGGGCATATGGTAAAGCAATTCATGACCTGTTTCCTGGATGTGTTGAGGGCTTTTTTTTATGTCTCTCTGCTGCTGTGTGTTTTATTTCTTGTTTATTTTGTATTTGTGTATATTTGTATTTGTTTTAATGTTGTGAGCCACCCAGAGTTATAGATGGACGGCTCTGCAATTTGATCGATTAAATCAATCAATCAATCTAGGTAGCTATATAGCATAGCATGCCACAAGGTATTCTCACAGTAGCAAGATTAGATGGATGGGTGAATATTAACGTTACAGGACCAAATCTTCCAGGTGTTTCTATTTGTCCCATCCAATCTGGCAGGAATGGCATGTTGTAGGTTCCATCAGCCAAAGGATGTTGGCTGGCAGAATCCTGAAGACCCTTTTCTGCTGATCTGCCTGACATCTGGAACATCATTCCTCCTGAGATTAGGTTGACCCCCACCATGCTTGCCTTTGATAAAGCTTTGAAGACCAGGTTCTGTGCCAGAGCCTGGGGCCCTAGATGAGTGACAGAGTCCATCTCTTGGCTAAAGAGCCAAGGTGGCGCAGTGGTTAGAGTGCAATACTGCAGGCTACTTCAGCTGACTGCTAGCTGCAGTTCGGCGGTTCAAATCTCACCGGCTCAAGGTTGACTCAGCCTTCCATCCTTCCAAGGTGGGTAAAATGAGGACCCACATTGTTGGGGGCAATATGCTGACTCTGTGAACCGCTTAGAGAGGGCTGTAAAGCACTATGAAGCGGTATATAAGTCTAAGTGCTATTGCTATTGCTATTGCTATGTTGAGGGGTTGTTACAATGTCTAGTTAATGAAAAGAAGGACTAGGGGGTGACATGATAGCAGTGTTCCAATATCTAAGGGACTGCCAAAAGAAGAGGGAGGCAATCTATTCTCCAAAGCACCTGAAGGCAGGACAAGGAGCAATGGATGGAAACTAATCAAGAAGAGAAGCAACCTAGAACTAAGGAGGAATTTCCTGTCAGTTAAAACAACAATTCGTAAGGAGGAATTTCCTGTCAGTTAATTCAGTGGAACTGCTTGCTTCCAGAAGTTGTGGATGCTCCAACAGTGGAGGCTTTAAAGAAAGATTGGACAACCATTTGTCTGAAATGGCATAGAGTTTCCTGCTTGAGCAAGGGGTTGGACTAGAAGACCGCCAAGGTCCCTTTCAACTCTCTTATTCTGTTAATGTTCTGGTTGCTGTTGGTTTGGGTTTTCTTTTAATGTTTGTATATGCTTTGTTTTAAATTTGTACTTGATATTGATATGAGCAGCTATAGAAACTGAGCAAATAAAGTAAAATAAACAAGGTTGTTCCAAATCTCTATTATAATTTTAGCAGATATTAACTTTTCCTCAATATCCTGACTACGATCTTCTCTGAAAGAATGATACCTATCTGGTCTTTCTGACTGACAGTGCTAGATGAGTAATTTCTCTGACCTTGAAGGAAGTTGGACTTTTTCTCCCTAACACATCCTTTGAGGCGTAAAACTGAATCTAATTTTAATGTTGCACAACAATGGGGAAAAATAGTTGTGAGAAGAGAGGCAAAGTCTTTTTTAAATTTATTTTGCAAGTGTATTCTGCCTACTCAAACATCATAGAGGTTGCCACTGAGGAAGGAGTTAGGGAAACTTTTAGTCTGGGCAGCAGTTAAAACTGTCCATTTTCCTCTCCATTTGGCTGAAGGAGTAAATGTAGCACCAACAAGATTGTGAGTCTATTCTACAGCTAGCAAATAAACACTTATCACCCCGTATGTTTGTTGCCACATCTGCTTAAGGGATGGGATTAACTATCTGCTTAATGTCACACATCATTATCCTGCATTTAAAAGATCCTTCCAGCCAAATTTGAGAGGGGGGAAATCAATTGCTAAGCATGAGATTTGTGAGAAGGGTGGCTTTCCTGAAATCTAATCGGAACAGAAATACCCCATGCATGGAAGGGACGGTAATAGCTTTTGTTACTGGCATGTACCGTAGGCAATATCAAGTTCCCCCCCCAAGTCCCTTCAGATTAGAAAAACAGCTTATTTTCAATGATGGTAGAGATAGAGATCAAAACTGACCAGGATCTGAAGAACTGAAGGACACGGGGGGGGGGGTCATTTCCTGTAACTTTTAATACCTTCCATAGTCATTGTATAGGGTAGTTCAGAGCTCTGGTTTCCATTTAATCCTTCTGCATGTTTGGATCACATCCTCCCATATTAAGATTTATTATGGGACTGAAATCACTTCAATTTACTATTTCTAAGAAAAAAATATGTAGAGGAAGTCTGGGAGGAGGAGGAGGAGGAGGAGGAGGAGGAGGAGGAGGAGGAGGAGGAGGAGGAGGAGGAGGCGGAGGAGGAGGAGGAGGAGGAGGAGGAGGCCTCTACTGTGGAAACATGACAGACTCAAGGATGGTACATTCTACCTCCCATTCTCAGTTCATTTGGATCAGTAGTTATCAGAACTTTGTATACACATAAGAATATGCTCTAAATGTATGTTCAACCACAGAGAAGAAAACATGATTCAGTGACACAGGACATGCTCTGGAAATTGAAGATTTCAGACACAGTAGTGCCATCTCAGAGGCATTTCTCACGGTATCGGAAAGGATCTGATAGCAGATGACAGGAGCTATTAGTCAGGGAACTATTGCCACTCTGAACAGGCAAATCAAGTTTTCTGCCTCGAACATGGCAAGCAACAGAAATAGAAAATGGGTGGGTTTTTTTGTGATAAATTTGAAAAAAGGGCTTTTTTAAAATGTTAGTTTTATAGCTGAGATCAAATAGACTGTAAATCTAACTATCCTACCCTGTAAAAGACTTGCCTTGGGAACCTTATTTAAAAATGAAGTTGAAAAAAAGGAAAGGCATTTTTATGTGAGATTTTTAGAAGTGTGCTTTATGTATAAATGTCATTAATGTGGGATGGAACAGGAAGAGAAACTGAATATGCATAACAAGGTGATACTCTTAATATCAAACAAATTGAGCAGTAAGCTTTCAGGTTCTCTAGAACCTGGAGATAAAGATACCAAACCACTATGGATTGATTGGTTGATTTTTATGATCACATATATTCACTCATTTAATTATCAAAATGACATGAACATATGGATTTTTTGTGTGTGCTGAAGCCACATTTAATTTTAGTCCAGATTAATTCAGATTCAGCTAGCAGAGGGGTTGCTGCTACTATGGCATAGTTAAAATACAACTGTTTGCTCAATAACAAATAAATACACCTTCAGGGGTGGGGGAGAGAGAGGGAGGGAAGGAGGGAGGAAGAGAAAGGCAGAGCATGGGTCCACCTTCTGGTGTACTGAAATCTCATCAGCTAAATGGCAAACTGCCCACTGGGCTAAACTTAAAAACTCCAACCCGAAGAATGAACCACAAAACTCTGAGGAGTATTGAACAATGAAGAGTACAAATGAACCCATTCATTGCTCTGGATTGTTTTCAGATCAAATTTAAAGTGACAATTGCCTTCCCATTTGTGGTGACTATGGCTTTCAAAGGCTACATTAAAGTATTCATGTTCCCTTCTTCCCATTTATATCTAGAAATAAACGTTAACCTATGTGGAAAAGAGATGATAGGCTACTGATTAAATTCTTAGCTGGTACTGTACTGAAGCCCTAATGTAGACTTCTGGGCATCATAAAACATGTATATTGTAAGACTTTCATTAAAGTTATACAAAATATGAGAACTATGTTTAATCCTGTACATAACTTACCTTAGAATAATGCTTGAAAATCACACACTTATACTTAGGATCAAGGATATGTTATGCAGTAAAAGCAAATCGATTTCAGTAGCTCTTCTGAGAACATCCAATTCACAACTGACAGTGAGAACATGGCCAAATTGTAAACCCTTTTCGAAATTCTAAATTATGCACTGATAATTGAACAGTCATGTGTTTGAATGAAAACTACTTAGGATTAAAATTGGGTATCTCTATGGGTTGACATTACCCAAACGTGAAAGAGCATTGTATGATTGCTATACCAGATGGCCTACTTAGGAAGATGATCCATGAATAAAAAATAAACCCATTATCCAATTAAAATGAGGGATTTCTGAATCCTCTGGTCCAGAATATGACTTTGCCTTGGTATTTACACAGAATAGATGGACTGCTGAACTTTCCGTCATTCAGGGGCTATCAGCTGTGTTTGATCATAATGGCTGAGCTTGTTTGAGGAGGGACATTACTTAGGTGATGGAGCTTGTTATGTTTAAGGCTTTATGACAGAAGCAAATGTTAACTTCCAATCTTCTTACTAAATAGTGTGTGGTAAATAGACCTTTACCACAATAAAACAAAATCAGGCAACAAGATGACTGTATGAATTGCAAAAAAGGGGATGTCCCTGAAATATGCATACCAGCCTTTCCCAATTTGTTGTCACTTCGAACTGAAAGCTTCATAGATTTGCATTTACAAGGGACCAACTCTAATTAAATTAGGTAAGCAATATTCAATAAGCCAGTTTGATGTAATAGTTAAGGCATCAGGCTAGAAACCTGGAAACTGTGAGCTCTAGTCCCACCATAGGCACAAAGGCAGCTGGATAACCATGGGCTAGTCATTCTCTCTCAATTTAAGGTTTGTTTTGATGGCTGTACAAGTAGTCCTCATTTAACAACACTAATTGGAACTGAAAACTCCATCATTATATGACAATTATTAACACAATCATAAGTGGGAAAACCTTGTGACAACAGGTTGGCAAAGGTTGGTATACATATTTCATGTAGTCCTGGTTGCTGTTGTTAAGTAGCAATAGCAATAGCACTTAAGACTTCTATACCGCTTCACAGTGCTTTACAGCCCTCTCTCTAAGCAGTTTAGAGTCAGCATATTTCCCTCAACAATTTGGGTCCTCATTTTACCCACCTCGGAAGGATGGAAGGCTGTCAACCTTGAGCCTGTCAGGATTGAACTGCTGGCAGTTGGCAGAATTAGCCTGCAATACTGCATTCTATCCACTGCGCCACCACGGCTCTCATGTAACTTGCAACTTCCTGCTAGCTTCCCCATTGACTTTGCTTGTGGGAAGCCGGCAGGAAATATCATAAACTGCAATCATGTGACTGCAGGAAACTGCAAGAGTCGGAAGTGCAGACTGGTTGTTGAACACCCAAAACACAATCACATGACCATAGGGATGCTGAGATGGCCATATCTTTGAGGATCCGTTGCATGTACTACTCATTCAGCAGCATCATAGATCACTGAATGAGTGATCATTAAATGAAGACCACCTGTATGACGTTTTGAAAATATGCTTCTCTTATTCTAATCAATAGTTTAGACCCACCTTCCTCTTTGCACTGTGTTAGGCCTGCAATTGCTGGAATTCCCAACCAATGAGAATGAGAAGGAATTAGGTTAGGAAATGCTATGCATTTGGCACTTTCACCTTTCACATAGCATCCAGTTATCCAATTGTGTTAAAAATGAGGATTTAAACCTATCCATGACTGTTTGGCTAGGACTGGGAGGAGGTATTATACAGCAACCTCTGGAAGGATTGCTCACTCTAATTTATATCAGGGCCTAGGTCAGTGATGGCTAACCTTTTACGTCACCGCATGCTGACCTGCGTGCCGGAAATGGCACGCAAAACATCCCATCTGGACTGTGTGACCTTGCTGGCCTTCGCGCGCGCGGGAGCGCCGAAACCCGGAAGAGCAGCAGAAAGCGAACTTCCAGTTTCTGGCGCAGACACGCACCTGACGAACAGTGACGGAAACCCGGATGTTTGGGTGCCGGCACGCACATGCGCACTGGAATGCTGCTCTTCCGGGTTTCGGCACTCCTGAGCGCGCAAAGGCCAACTGACCGGCACGCATGTGTGCACAGGAATGCAGAAGAAGAGCCAGCGAGGTCCCGCGCAGGATGGCTCTGTGTGCCGCTTCCGGCACGCGTTCCATAGGTTCGCCACCACGGGCCTAGGTTTTCATGGCATGGCTCACAGGGAACATCACTTTTTTTTATTATTATTTAGGCAAAAAAATAAATAAATCACAAGATTGTTAGAGTAATTGCATCCTTCATCAGTGATCAATAGCAATAGCACTTAGACTTATATACCGCTTTACAGTGCTTTACAGCACTCTCTAAGCGGTTCACAGAGTCAGCATATTGCCCCCAACAATCTGGGTCCTCATTTTACCCACCTCGGAAGGATGGAAGGCTGAGTCAACCTTGAGCCGGTGAGATTTGAACCGCTGAACTGCTGAACAGTCAGCTGAAGTAGCCTGCAGTACTGCACTCTAACCACTGCGCCACCTCGGCTCTTGTAACTCTGCCTATGTATCACTCTGCCTATGTTTCAGAATTATAACTTACAGCAAATTCAACCACCAGGAACAATAGAAAGTGATGTTGGAAGTGGAGACTAGCTACATCTGATGGGGCAAAGGCTTAACCCTAGTCAAGGTGCTGGAGATGTAACTCCTGAATGTTGCCTAAACTGCTGCATAAAAGAAGACACATTTGCTGTGATCCTAACAGCAGGATTTAGTATGCAGAGGAAACGTGCCAGAGCTGAAACTGATTAATCTCAGACATGATAGACACTTAGCAGAAACTCTGTTGCTATTCTGGTGAACATGAGCTAACTTAACAAAATATCATATTAGATTAGGTCCATTGGAGTTTTCTATATCATTTGGAAAAGCTCTTCACTTACCCACTTTTCCTCCTAGCACCTTGAATTTATTTCTCTTTTATTTTTACAATGCATACAAAGCACTTGAACTAGTCAAGTGAAAAGCAGGCTGGGGAAGAAAACCCAATATAAAATCATATTTGAAGTACTGTGCTCAGGTCTGGCTTTCTCCAAATCACCAAAAGATATCAAGTACAGAAAAGAACAAGGTATAAAAGGACAACATCTAGCAAGGAAAGGTTGGAGAATTTGTAATGTTTTGATATTTAGACATATTCATAATGAGAATATACGGCAAAGGAGGACAAAATCTTACATACTAATCAGGCAGAAATTTGGACTTCCATTGCCATATTAAAACTTGGGGTCACCAAAAAAAAATTAATGATAGGCAATTCAAGGGTTAGGGTTGTATTTTTATCAACCTCATCCTAAATTCTATCTATGAAAAATAAAGCTATTATCTATATTCTCCTGATAGAGCTTAATGCTAAGACAAATATTCTCATATTATAAAAATATCTGCCAAGGAAGATGTTAACAGTGATATAAGGACATAATATGTTAAATTTTCATCATCTGTTTAGATAACTACCATTCAGATTTTTCATGCTTCTTAATCATAGGATCTCTTCACTTTAAAATAACAATGCTGCCACCTAATGGCCACTAATGCAAGAGCTTTGCCAAACCCTTTGGTAGAAAAACACTGTCCTTGAATAGCAACACAAGATGTTTAAACAAGTCAAAGAATATGGGGAACCTAGCATTTTCTCATCCATCACTTATAACCCAACGGGGAAAAAAATCCAGGTTGGTTTTTTTTTTTCATAATGAGATATACCAATGTATAAAAACTGCTCATAGACTATCTTTTACTGATTTTGGTACACAAAAATGACTGCACTTTCACCATTCCAGGTGGACAAGTGAAATTGCCATGCAACGTGGATGAAATACATTCATTTTAAATCAGATTATCTAGCTTCAGATGAACCATTTTTGGACCGGAACGTCTAGTTTCCAATTTTAATGAAAGAATCACCTTTTTAGAGAGGCACAGATCTTACTCTCTTCTTTCATGTACAGTATCATAGGAGAATGTAAGTTGAAGTTCCAGGCAAAAGATACATGAATTCCATTCATATTTTACTTACAAAAGCAGAAATACACAAGACATTCTTCCGGTTAAATAAAGAACCATCGAGCCCAGCGGTGACCAACTATGGTAATTTTACGCATGCTGGCTCAGGAATTCTGGGAGTTAAAGTCCACAGGTCACAATGTTGGCAGAGTTGCCACCCTAATTTAGCCCATTATCAACACTGATGAATGATGGCATTCGGGCCAGTTGTCCAATTTTGTTCTGGAGATGCTGCAGACTTAATTTGGAGTTCTGCACACATGACATTTATTGCCAAGTTGCAGCCATTTCCATGCACCGTTTAGCTACAATTAGCAATTAGCCAACAACAGATAGCTTATATCCATATTCCTTAATAGATTACCAAAGGTGACAGGCACCTTAATCTCATAATCAGAAGTTTGCTGATAACTTGTAAAAATATTTTGGAACAATTTCCAAGCCAGAGACTGAGTAAGATACATGATTATACTATACATGGAAATCTGGGGAGCGGAGGAAGAAAAGGCAAATGAAGAAATACACAATGCAGTATCACAATGCAGTCTACTCCTTCTGTACTTGCTTCATCACATTGCTTTCAAGTATGTAAGGCAGGGGTGTCAAACTCGATTCCACTGAGGGCCGCATCAGGGTTGTGTTTGAGCTGGGGTGGGCGTGGCCAGCTCAACATCACTCATGTTGGGGGGCACCTGTGGTGGCCAAGTGCTAAGGCAGGTCTTCCCTCAAATCCTGCCTCTCATTATAATCTCCTTCCTTCCTTTTCTTTTTCCTTCCCTCTTCATTCTTTCTTCTTCCTTCTCCTTTCCTTATTTTTCCTTCCTTGCTCTCTTCCCCTTTCCTTCTTTTTGTCTTTCCTCTTTCCCTTTCTTTCCTGTCCCTTCTTGCATGCTCAAATGCAAAAGGGGAAACATTTCTCCTTTTGTTTTGTTTTTAGTTTGTTTTGCTAGCCCTCTGCCAGCGAAAACAGAGCTTAGATCATCAGTATTTGAGAGGAATTATCCATCAATAGTTTCAGTAAGTGGCATCATATGGTTGGAATCTACGCTTAGAAGCTAAGTAAGGTCAGGCCTAATTAGTACTTAAATACCGTGTTTCCCCGAAAATAAGACAGGGTCTTATTTTCTTTTGACCCCCGAAATATGGCCATCCCTCCGCCACTACTCTCTCTCGGCCGATCTTTGCAGGCAAATATCTTGCACAGTAAAGAAAAACTTCTCACGAGTGCGAGTTGTTAATTAATCGCACTCACAAGAAGTTTTTCTTTACTGTGCAAGATGTTACTCTGCACAGCCCGGCCGAGACGCGACAGAGCTGCCAGTCTCCGGTAAGATGTGCGTCTTGCGGTCTGGCCCATCCCCCGCCCCACTTGCCACCCCCAAATTGCGCCCCACCGCGAGACGCGCATCTTACTGGAGACTGGCAGCTCCATCACGTCTCTCGGCCGGTCTGTGCAGGGAAATACCTTGCACAGTAAAGGTCTCACAGTTCGAGTGAGAAGTTGTTAATTGCTCGCACTTGTGAGAAGTTTTTCTTTACTGTGCAAGTTTTCCTTGCGCAGACCGGCTGAGAGACGCAGATCATCAGTATTTGAGAGGAATTATCCATCAATAGTTTCAGTAAGTGGCATCATATGGTTGGAATCTACGCTTAGAAGCTAAGTAAGGTCAGGCCTAATTAGTACTTAAATACCGTGTTTCCCCGAAAATAAGACAGGGTCTTATTTTCTTTTGACCCCCGAAATATGGCCATGGCATTTAGCGGCCCCGTCCCATCCCCTGCCCCATCTGCCACCCCCAAATTGTGCCCCCCCGCGAGACGCGCCTCTTACTGGAGACTGGCAGCTCCATCACGTCTCTCGGCCGGTCTGTGCAGGGAAACACCTTGCATGGTAAAGAAAAATTTCTCGCGAGTGTGAGCAATTAACAACTTCTCACACTCGCAAAAAGTTTTTCTTTACTGTGCAAGATGTTTCCCTGCACAGACCGGCCGAGAGACGCGATGGAGCTGCCAGACTCTGGTAAGATGCGCGTCTTGCGGTGGGGCACAAGTTGTCTGCCACTCCCAAATTGCGCCCCACTGCGAGACGCGCATCTTACTGGAGACTGGCAGCTCCATCGCATCTCTCAGCCTGCACAGACCAGCCGAGAGACGCGACGGAGCTGCCAGTCTCCAGTAAGATGCGTGTCTCGTGGTGGGGCGCAATTTGGGGGTGGCAGGTGGGATGGGGGATGGGGCGGGGTGGGCCGCAAGACATAAACCCCGGCTGGAAGCGGAGAAGAAGCCAGTCGGGCCAGCCGCCTGCTGCCGTCTCTTCTGGCAGCCGGGGCAGAGGCAGCAAAGGGCGAAGGGAGCCACAGCCACACATGGAGCTGGAACCATAGAGCGGGAAGCGCACTCCCAGAGCGGCCGCTCCCGGAAGACTTGGCAGCAGGCGGCTGGCCCAACTGGCCTCTTACCGCTCGGTCAGTGAGTGGCGCTCTGGCCGGCTGGAGGGGGGGGGTTGTCCGTTGGGTGAGCACTACGTGGCAAGAGCTGCCGGGCGGCTGCTCTCTTGCAAGGGGTGTGGGAGTTTGCAGGCAAAGAGGATGGATGGATGGATGGGAGACGGGCGAGCGCCAAGAACACTGGGGAGAGACAGAACGGAGAGGCAGCTCCTGATCAGCTCAGCTGATCCGTGGATCCTGATTAAGGGGCCCAGCTGCCATTAGCTGACCAGGGAAGGGAAGGGCTGCCTCCTGTGCTGGCCACACCCACCCCTTCACTAGGGCTTATTTTCGGGGGAGGGCATATATTTACGCCCACCCCAAAAATCAGGCTTGGCCTTATTTTCAGGACATGTCGTATTTTCGGGGAAACATGGTAGCAGCTCAGTAGGGAATACCAGGGTTTAGTCAAGGCAGGGAAGTTTTTAAAAAAATCCCAGGAGGCAAGACGATGGAAAATTACTTCTACTGTATAATGCTGACAGGAAAACTAGACGTCATCCATTTTCTTTTTAATAAATTGGTACCAAGAAATGGCAGTTCCTCAACTGCTGTTTTTTTAAATGCATATTATATATAGATATGCATATAAGTTCTTCATTCACATGGCTACTTTTAAGCAGGGTGCCCTCTAGAAATGTTGAAATTTCAAGAATTCCCAGCCAGCTTGTCTATAGAAATACACAACAAATAAATCCTGTGGCCTTTAAGAAATTCCTTGTATCCTGCATCAAATAAAATTTTAGATCATTGTACAACGAATACATTCTCTCCACAACCTAAGGTCACATAACCCAAAGTCTATTTATAGAATATGCCATGAAACATTAACAATGAAGCGGGTTTTTTATTCCTTATTTTAATTTATCAAATGTTAACATGCTACCTGTAAACAATCTGCATAAAAATGACTGTTAGAGACCAAGCATTTTAACTTGAATGGTGCAGTGGTTAGTCTCTTCTCAATGGAAAGCTTTCTTCTTTAATTCCATCTTTTGTGATAATGCAGATCTTTAGTGCATCTCCTGTATAAACATCTCTTTCTGCAGCAGAAATGAAGACATCCTTTACCAGCTGCAAAGCCTTTTCCAAGGACAAAGGCAATTGTCTCACGCCCTGCATGTTCTTGAGGCCAACCTTTTAAAGAGAAAAAACATTTTAAATACTGATGTTACCTAGTTAGGGTCTGCAAGAAAACAAGCAAGCTCAGAGAGCACCAAAGACCTCACATTTTAAATAGTTAATAGCAATAGCACTTACTTATATACCGCTTCTAGTGCTTTACAGCCCTCTCTAAGCAGTTTAGAGTCATCATATTGCCCCCAACAATAGCTTGATAGAACAAGTCTACTATGTTGATTACAACAGTAATGATTCAGCATTAGAACAATTTCACCTGTTCAGATGCATTAATACAACTATTATCTGAATGTAGCAAATCAACATACGTACTGCAAAAGCAAAGGTGTTCATATCATTTAAATAAAAGTAGCATTCAGATCAGTGAGGAGTATCAAGAGGGATGAAGCTGCTGTTCTTCACTTGTACATGAGCAGATTTCCAATGTCCATGGCTGAACACAGCTCATTAGATTGCAACACAGTTTTGTAGGAACACGCACACACATTCTACCAAATGACTCTGCAGAAATGATTGGCCTCTCACTTATTCACAGAGAACCTGTCAGGGAACTGCACAGCCGGTGTCCAAATGGAGTCAGCGACGCTGATACCAACCAGTATTATATAAAAGAAATATGTGTAGAGTAAATAAGGTAGGCAAACAGGAGCATCGTCAGGTAAATCAACAAAGAAGGAACATCAGGAGGTAAATCACAGAGAATACATAAGGCACACAGAGGAAACAAGGAAATTCCCTCTTTTCACTCACAGCTCAGATTCCCTCATGCAGTGGCCAGCTCTCTTCAATCAATAACTATAACTGTGTGTTGTTACTCATTGTCCAATCCTTCACTGCTCCAGCTATTAAATTTTAAGTATCTTAACAGGACCTAAAGCTAGTGTCAACCTGCAAAACGACTTCAACTGAAACCATGCTTACTTCTGCTTCATTTCTTGGTTGCCATTCAAGGGCGGGGGGGAGGGGGAACTTAGGAATGTGGTGCCTCAACTGGCTAGTCATAACATCTACCAGCTGGCATGTGAACCAAGGTCATGTCATCGGACACCTGTCGGAGCCAGGCGGGCACATATGACTGGACTGATTGGCCCATGTGAGAGACCTAGGGGGGTAGAATAGGGGGTCCTATTCTTTTAACTATCCCTATGCGCGGGAATAATTTATTATTATTATTATTAGTTATTATTATTATTATTTGTATTTCTATGCCGCCCAACTCCCAAGGGACTCTGGGCGGCTTACAACAAATACAAAACTTATTAAAATATAAAAAAAGCATTATTAAAAAATACATAATAAAAAGCATTTAAAAATAATTAAAACCCATACACAACTTTTAGAACTAGCTTCATCTTTCTAAGTGCCAATATGATGTAGTCCCGTGATGGCGAACCTGTGGCACGCTGAGCCATATCTGAGGGCACGCGAGGCGTTGCCCTGTCAGCTCCAGTGCGCATGCGCGCGCTTGGCCAGCTGATTTTTGGCCTTGGGAAAGGCCGTTTTCGCCCTCCCCAGGCTTCAGGAGGCTTCCCTGAAGCCTACGGAGTGTGAAAAATGGCCCAACGGGCAAACCGGAAGTCCGTTTTTCCGAACTTCCGGTTTGCTCATTGGGCCATTTTTCGCCCTCCGGAGGCTTCAGGGAAGCCTGAGGGTGAAAAACCGCCCCACCGGGNCCTCCCCAGGCTTCAGGAGGCTTCCCTGAAGCCTACGGAGTGTGAAAAACGGCCCAACGGGCAAGCCGGAAGTCCGTTTTTCCGAACTTCCGGTTTGCTCATTGGGCCATTTTTCGCACTCCGGAGGCTTCAGGGAAGCCTCCTGAAGGCAAAAAACGGCCCAACGGGCAAACTGGAAGTTCGGAAAAACGGACTTCTGGTTTGCCCGTTGGGCCGTTTTCCACGGTCAAGGCTTCAGGGAGGCCGGAGGGTGAAAACCGGCCCACCGGGGGGGGGGGATGCGCGGGATGCACACATGCACAGTGTGGTAAGCGTGGTGGGGGTTGTGTGCTGGCATGCGTGTGCGCTAGCGCGCACTCCCATTTTTGGCACGCAAGAAGAAAAAGGTTCGCCATCACTGATGTAGTCAATAAAGGGATTCTTGAACCTGAGCCAAGCTTCAGAGTTCTGACTTCCCGGAGTTCATTACTTGTAATCATGATAGCTAGTAGGCAAGAGAGAGAAACCAAGTTGTACAAAACTATTCAATTGAGGCTTATAAGGCTCATTTTAAACTACCATAAGCAGAGTGGCAACAAAATGTCAGTGGTTATGAATTTACTTTTCTTATTCCTACATTGTTTTCACAAGATAGAATTCAAAATGAACAAATCACATTATGGCTTAGGGTGATGGATCCTTTCATTGTCTGAAAAATTATTTTGATAGCTCCCAAATAATTTCAAGTATTTTACAAAGAGTTAAGGCCCCAGACATCACTATATCAATAAATGCACAATAATTGGAATAACACTTACCTGATTGTCCAGCAGAGGTTGCAGCATGGCACTAGCTGATCCACCAGCTTTGAAACTATCTCTCTGGTAGGATCCTACTGGATCAAAACTGTATACTGCACCTTTCCCTAGAAAAGTAAATACATTTATAGCAATGTCAATTGCTGGAATAAGGGGACTTGACAGTTAAGTGTAACAAAATTGATTCAAAATGATAACCACTAATAAAGCGAGGACACAGTACAAAAAATATGAACCAGGTTAAACCATCTAATGCAAACGGAAAGATTTGTGTTTCCTAGACAGAACTTTAGTTTAAACAGAACTTTAATTTAACCTTGCATTTTTAACAGGTATATCTGTTGAACAGGTGTAATATATTTGAATAGGTATGACTCCTGATTGAACAAGAAAGGCATACAAATAAGGAACTAAATAAAAATTTTGCACTATGTAAAAATATAAAGTCTATATCATATTTCCCAAAATTTTGCCACAGAATTTTTACTGTAAATGGAGAAATGAAACAATAAGAATCTCTTTCTTTTCTTAACATACATAATCACAATGACTGATCTTCCCCGAATTTTTTTAAAATTAAAGACTGGTAGCAATAGCTAAGATGCTTACTATTCAATGATAAATATTAAATATTTCTACCTATTCTTTTAGATCTTTTGCAAAGTCTAGATTTACTTGCTTGTTTACAAAATAAAAAATAATTGGTTCCAAAGAGGAATCATCATATCGATAGAAAGAAAATTCTGAATCTGTCCTTGTGAATGTGTAACAATTCAAATGGAAATCTTTGTTCCTTGTTTAGAGTTCTTCTTTGGGCCTGTTGCAGGGCATAACACTCCATGGAGTTCTTCAAACTTGGAAGAGGCTTTTCAGGGGAGAAAAGCTGAGGATAAAAGCCAGCTGCACTTTGTTGAATGCTTGTCACAAATCTTATATTTGTGTGTTTGAACTGTATGTCTAGAAAGATGAAACTCTCTTCAAGAAAACAAAAACAAAAATCTTTCTTTGAAAATTGAACATAAACATCCAGAGGGTGTTTTTTTTTTTTTCATTTTAAATTCCCAAAAATTTAAAACGTATTCCACTATGGAATAAGTTCAAATGAACCTGTTTAAACATCAGAGGACTGCACTTTAACCACCAACTGTGATTTATACCACAATAGAAAACTATTATGGTGAAACTATATGCTCTACTAAAGATTTACACATTTATAAATATGCAATTACTATCCTGAGATTTACATGTTTGGGGAGGTGGAGTTGTCATGCTTTATTTTCATGGTTGTTATTTAGTCTAGGCTGCCTTGTTTTGTTTTTAATCATTTTCATTCAATATTATATTTTGTAAGCACTGAGAGTCCACTAGAGTGGGCAGCTATAATTAATTTAAATAATCTTTATATTATAGTATATGTGCTAAACCAAATACTGCTATATTCATATTAAAATACAATCCACATCATAAAAGATTTTACTACTGAAATAGTGATTTTAGAATTATATTGTAAGACTTGCTTTATTTTCCCAGTTAAGGCTATTATCCAATATCTCAGGGGAGGTGATTTCCTTGCACTTTTACACAAATCCAAACACAACTTTACCTTCCTCATCCAATCCACCAATTATGTTGTAAACATAATAAGGGAAGAAGCGTCGGGAGTACAGGATTGTAGAAAGCATGGCTGCAATTGCGCCTGAAGTCATGGTCTTGTTATTGGAATGCTTGTACATCTGGAACATATTTACAACAGAAGTAAGCAAATGTTCTTGCTGAAATTGTTCCTAACACAAATTAACCAACAAGCTGATACCCACTGAAAAAAACATAACAAAATAGAAACAGCACTCATTTGTTGTAGCCAGGAAAAATAAAAACATAATTCATTAATGAAAAAACAAATAAGGCTGATTATTTATTATATTGCACCCTCCAAGACAGAAGATTAATTTTCTTCTTCTGCTACAGCTAGCACTGAATTTCTAATTTTGGTTACAAATTCAGCTCTTATATACAAGTTTGAAATAAGCTGTTTAAGCAACCATGATCACTCATTATTACATGTTTACTACATTTCATTTACTCAACCACGGTTAACAAAAAGAATGCAGCAAATTCATTTTGTGACTTGCACTATCTTTTAACAACACTATACAAGTGAAATATATTCTAGCACCTTCCTTAAATAAACATTCATTTGAATGCTACATGTCAATTTGAAAGGATCTCCTAACAATTTATAGAATAATAAACCAGATAGTTTACAAAATATAAAAGATGAAACTTGGAAAAAAGAACAGTAAGAAACCTTGTCCCAAAAGTGCTTTTTCAAAAGCCAATTTGAATTTTGTTTTATGAAAAACAAAGTCCAGTTGCCTTGAAAAAACACCTTTGAGACAATCATGACCTGGATGACTGAGAATCTCCACAGACAGTAAGAAACCTTAGACATTTGTTTTGTATATTTTCTGTTTTTTTAAGGGTTTACTGTGATGCAAATTATATGTAAATTAACACTAGCAGAAAAAGTTGTAAAAACACTTATTAACAATCTGAGCAAGCAGAAATACAGAGTTCATTATGTGTACAAGGATGAAATGGAGCTTTAAGTGTTAAAAGTATCAAATTAATGTAACAAATGAGTACAACTTCCAACACTAAGCCATATATAATAACCTACCTTCAATCTTGCTTCAAGGATTTTAGTAAGGGTAAGACAATCTCCATGAAATCCACTGCAGCCAATAACTGTTGTATCTGTCCTGTACAAACACCGTATTGATAAGATTGTAAATAATCTTGACAGACTACAACAATATATTTTCCTAGAGTTATTTTATTTATATATTTCTTTCCATACTGCAGTAATCCATGTCAAATATAAAAAGTATTTGCCAATTCCTCCTGTTCAAATTTTCATAAACCATTAAGAAAGTTAACTACTTAAAATTCTAGAACTAAAAGTTGGCCTTGGACTCAAGTGCTACCATTCTACACATATAGGATCTGTGTTCACTAATGCATGGTGACCACAAAGTGTGAACATGTGCCTATATATAGCAGTTCACAATATGCCATTATATGATTATACGGACACACAATGTGATTGTATTTATTTACTTTGATGGCTTAGGAGGGATGGTTTGACCATTTTTATTGATTATATGTTCACTGGCAACTATCATTCATTTATTCATTCGAGTCATCAAAATGATTCTGGGTGATGACCAAAATTAACAAATTGGTAGCATCATCATGAATTTTTCATAATATAGCAATAGCAATAGCACTTAGACTTATATACCGCTTCATAGTGCTTTACAGCCCTCTCTAAGCGGTTCACAGAGTCAGCATATTGCCCCCAACAATCTGGGTCCTCATTTTACCCACCTCGGAAGGATGGAAGGCTGAGTCAACCTTGAGCCGGTAAGATTTGAACCGCTGAACTGCAGCTAGCAGTCAGCTGAAGTAGCCTGCAGTGCTGCACTCTAACCACTGCGCCACCTCGGCTCTTTTGTTTGATATGTAATACTGACTGTGTAGGGGTGCTGAAATCTATGGTTTCAAGCCCTCTGATAAAAGAATACACTTTATCTGGAGTAACTGAAAAATGTATTATCTTAGTAGAAGTATTAAAACAGGCTTTCAGTAACGCATCTTATTTTATCTAACATTATTCCATTTAACAGATAAATTTAACATCAGATTGTTTTAACACAATTTTAGTACTTCGACATAGAAATAAATGTTTTAATGGGTTTGTTCCAGATATGAGTAAGTCTGGATCAAACTCATCAAAATATCTACCACTTTAAACTTACAGTTTATAACATTTAGGGCTCTCCCGGCTATGAATTGCATAGTCTTCACTCAGTCGGGTGTCTGAGGCGACAACAACAAAGTCTTCACCAGCAATTGCCAATATGGTCCTAAGCAAAAGAAAATAATTGTGTTGTTTTTTTTGTAATTGTTTAGCCTTCATTCATTTAAATTTACTCTGAAATCTTGAAATTTGAGCATTTTAGCTTTAGCTGTGCATTTTTTTACTTTTTTCAAAAACAAGAGGATTATACTCAGTGGCTCATAGCCATAAAATGAAAAAAAAATCTGTGGTTTCAGTCAGAGTTCAATAGCTTTGGGGAAGCTGGGGCAACACTTCCCATTGATGATACATATGGGCACACAGTATGAGCTGGGGAGAAAGGGTTGTCTCAAAAACGTTTACTTTTTAGAAACATTAGGGAACTTCTCCAACACTCATCCTATATAAAGTTAGTCCTAAGTGCCCATTTCTCACCTCAAGAAGGTAAGAAACTGTTCTTCCAATTTGCCACACGTATGCATGGATGGAGATTTCAGGGTCACATTGCCCACTGATGCCCCAAGATGCCCTCTTTTAGTTTAGATGCTATTTAATTAACTTGGACGTTTCCCCTAATATTTTTATCCACGTTTAAAAATTACAGAATCCACTAAGAAGGAAAGCTTTTAAGGAAAACTGTTGCCTTTCTTTTAAAATGTATGTGTAATATTTAAAGCTCCTAATACTTGGGGTTCCCTCTAAGTAAGCTGGATAAGGAACAAGAAGTAGCATATAAGAAAACTGAAAGTGGAATCTGAAGCAGGATAAAATTTCTTCCACAAATAAAACTATTAGTCAGTTTCCAAAAGGCAAACAAAAATTACCCTACACTCTTACTTTGTACATTGATATTTGTGCCAAGGAAGCTTCTCTTGAAGAGTGCTAACTATTTAGGAATTCGTAAATCAAAAGCAAAAATTGCGCTGGCTTTAGAAAATCAATCTTGAATTATAGCCCTGGCACAAGATAATTTAAACCAGTTGCTACTGGTAATTCAGTCTCGTTTAAAATTCTGGGTCGCCTTTGGAAGAATCCTTACATTTAATGCACCACTAAACCCCACCTTGTTATGCTCTGCTGCTACTTCTAACGTCAAGGTAAAGCCTTTGCGGCTCTAATGATCTTGTGGAGTTTTACCACCCTTTGTATCCATTTAGTTAGAAGCCACGTCGAGGCCTTTCAGGGGTTTATAGACGAGTTTTTAAGTTATGAAAGAAACACGAGCTTGAGGAAAAAACAACACTACTGTTGTTTTACTACTTCGCAGGGAGATGAGAAAAAGAAACCAAAACCATTGGTGTGGGGGGGGGGAGAGAATGCTTTGTTGAAAGGCAGGATCGGTCTTAAAGGGAGAGGAAGTATCCAAAGAAAAGCACCGGCGCGCAACAAATGAAGCGCTTACCCGCCATTGAAAGTATACGGAGAGAAGCGACGTTGCACCGCAGAGCTCTGTCTAACCTCTCTGGGCAACCCGAAAACAGGTTCAGCGTAGGCAGCGGCCGACAGCATCGTTGCTCCAAATCCACCAGTTGCCCGCTTGCTGCTGTCTCACGGCAAGATGGTGGGAGCGGGAGCGGGAGCGGAAGCGGCTAATGTCGCCACCCGGCGCCGATCGCCCTGACTCGTCACAGCGCCCCCTCTGACAAGGAGGGATATGAAAAAGCTCAGGGGGGGGGAGGGAGGAAGTTTCCCTTCGGTTATTAGTCCGAGATGCAGAACTTGTTAACGACGGACAAGTCCCGTGAAAGTTGGGTTTGCACAACACGCGTGGCTAAAGCGTGGTCGGCTGGTGGTGTGAACGCTTTGGGCAACTGGTAATCTCCGGAGATCTTGCTGGCTGAAAGCTGTGGGGATCAAGGTTTAGGGGGACGGCGTCAGCCAGGGTAAAATTGAATTGGGCATAATTAGAAAATAGAGTATTTTGGGAAAAGGAAGAGCATGCACTTCCAGTCTTTCCAGCAATTGTTGGCTTGTGAATTAAAAACGATGCCATAGCCCTCCAGGATGGGGATCAGAGCACAGGGGGCTGGACTAGAAGATCTCCAAGATCCCTTCCAACCCTATTGTACTATGTTCTAGTTTAAGAACATAGTGCATAGTACAAGTTTATGGCTCACATGTAGGCATTCCTTAATGCCTGTGGTAAGCCATTGGAATAAAATGATCAAAAATGGAAATTATCCCGGCAAAAATTCAACTGCTGGTGTATATTCAGACTTCAACTGATTCATTACTCTTTCTAGAAATTCTTGAAATCTGCATTTTGAAATTAGAACATGGGAATCGCTGATAGAAAATTCATACAATAGGCAGAACTAAGTCACACCATAGCTTTTCTGAACACTGAAAGCCAGCCTGCCTGAGTAAGGACTACAGGTAGTCCTCCACTACGACCACAATTGAGCCTAAAATTTCTGTTGGTAAGTGAGACATTTGTTAAGTGCGTTTTGCCCCATTTTCTTGCCACAGTTAAGTGAATCACTGCAGTTCATAAATTACTAACCCAGTTGTTAAGCGAATCTGGCTTCCCCATTGATTTTGCTTGTCAGAAGGTCCCAAAAGGTGATGACATGACCCCGGGATGCTGCAACCATCATAAATATGAGTCAGTTGTCAAGCGTCTGAATTTTGATCACATGGCCATGGGGATGCCACAATGGTTGTAAGTATGAAAAATGGTCACAACAGTCACTTTTTTCAGTGCTGTTGTAAGTTTGAACCGTCACTAAATGAAGTGTTGTAAGTCGAATACTACTTCCAGAGAGAGGAGCAATTCTACCTGCCTGTGCCGGGGGGGATCTTTTCATATTTTGTGCTCTCCTTCATTGATCCCTTCAACTCTGCGTTTTAGCAGCCTCGTTGCACCTGGACAGTCAAGTGGCGCTTAGAAACTCGAGGCACAACTTTGGAAGGCGGCTTTCACGCCCTCGCTGCCGCCCTTAAGAAATGTGGCGCCCGCAGTAACGGCTCGTGAAGGTTATCCGCGACTGGCTTGATGACGCACAAGAAGTGCGCCGCCGGATGAGGCGAGCGCGGGGGCACGGCTCAGGTCGGGAGAAGTTCTGGAGCGGTAAGTCGCCGGGCCCGGCAGCGCTGCGCCTTTATTTCTGGCGGGGGGCTCAAGTCTGCCGGCCTCGGGCCCCGAGAGAGGGTCTTATTTAGGGGGCTACACAAAAGCGGAGGAGGTCTGGCCCAAAAACGGTTGCAAACCCTTATGCACCCCGTTCCCGATCACTTCGGGACGTGGAGTCAGCGTGTCCATTGAGTGTTGCTTGGGGGTTGAGTTGCTGCGAGTCGCTTCAAAGGGAAAACTTAGGAAGGGGAGCTTTGCTTTCTCTTCCCTCCCCCCCCTTTTTTTTTTCTCCGCCAAGGTGCCAACCTTGAAGAGTCAATGCAATTAGTGTTCCCTGTAACTCCTCGGATAGCTGTTGTGTATTCACACAGACCGATCCCTGGGCACGGGTTGTCTGAAAATTGTCCGGTAGGGCTGATTTGCAAGAGTTGCTCGCCCGTGAAAGAATATCCCTGGGCTGAACAAAGAGGTGTAGTAGAGTAGGTATGAATATGTGTCTCTGAACAACTCATTCGGGGTAATTTGAATGGATTTTCAGCTTTCTTGAGATGGTTGAAGGGCTTTGGCTAACGCGGATCTATGGCGTGGGCTCTTAAGAATGGCAGTTTTGCAGTTTTAGACTTTGCCCTTATGCAAAGTCACCCCATATTTAGGTGGCGATGTATGTAATTCGGCTTATTCAAAACTTGGTGAGACAGTCCTGCTACGAAATTTTCTGTTAAATGGAGCTCTGGAATCCTGTTCCAAAATTCTTCCCTTAATGGCCCCAGTAGCCATGAACTTGTTTTCAGTGGCTCTATACTAGTTCAAGTACTTAAATGTAAATGGGTTGACCTAACAAAGAAATCAGGTAATGCTTTTACATTGTTGTTCTAAACAGTAATAGTAAAGGAATTTTTGAAGTTCAGTGTATCAGACAAATCTGCTTGATGCCTTTGAGGACCACCCATTTGCAATTTTCCCCTAAATGCACTTCAAAGGTGTAGTGATATTTATAGGCATCATACCCACCACTCAAGCTTATTATATTCATGCTAGGATCTGTCTGTGGTGGCCGCCTATTTGTAATGGGGAGGAAACAAAAATCTTATACCACTTCTGTTGCGATCTCTTATCCACTTCTGCAATCTGCTATACATTAGAGACATTCTTGTTATCCTCTTGCAGTATTTTAGAAATCACTGCAGAGAAATGGTCACAATGTAGAGATTCTGTGGAAAATGAAGGGGTTAGTTATCCCCAATGAGCATAGTCATGCTTTGTTTTCTCATGAAACTGAGAATTAGAGAATAAATTTATGTTTTAAAAGTAGAGGAACTGTAGACTTAATTGTGGCAGTTTAATATTTGCTCTGATTTTATTTGTGTTGATAAAACCAGGAGAAATAGATGAGATTTCTTAATCCTATTTATACTACTGACATATTAGTTTAAATATTAATACCAGTACATACATTCCTCCAAATATTGATAAAATGTAACCAAAGTGTAACAACTCTTGTTTATAGTTCAGTCCTCTGCATGTATAAATTCTATAGTTAATGTTGCTTATAGACACAAAACCATACATAAACCACAAAACAGGAAATAAGTCCTTTTGAATTTAGAATATTTTGCTGATGGGTTGAAATAAGTCCTTTTGAATTTAGAATAGTTTGCTGATGGGTCTTTGGTTTTTTCTTGGTTGTTTTTCTTGGTTGTTTTCTTGCAGAGGTCTCATTATCCAAACTAGTAACATCATCCTTGCTTGCCCTATCTGTGTTGGTGGGAGTGGTCTTGGAGGGTCTTTGGTTGAGCCCTTTACTGTTATCTTGTTTGGCAGTTCCTTGATTGGGGTATTGATTACTTCTTGATTGTAAGTCTGGTGTTAATCTTGGTGTTAATCTATGCTCTTCAGGGTACCGATTGCTGGTGGGAAGGTATTTTGGTCTTTTTTTTTTTTTTTTTTTTTGTGATTGGTTAAGACTTATTGTCATAGTTTCAACAGGGAAACTGACCATCCTAGACCAAGCCCAGTCCAAAAATGCTAGAGAATTCTTAGAAGCCTGGCACTCTAACAAATTGGCCATCAATAGACATAAACAACATCTACATGTGTGCAAAAGAGACAGTCGGAACAAGCCAAAAAGGGAACAAAAAACCCAAACACCTCCTCACCATCAATCATCACTCTGATGAGCATAGATTAACACCAAGATTAACATCAGACCAACAATCAAGAAGTAAACAATGCCCCAATCAAGGAACTATCAAACAAAATAACAATGAAAAGTCCAACTAAAGAACCTCCAAGACCACTCCCACCAACTCTAGTTCTTACTATTACTGATAATGTTTAGTTTGGGTAATGAAACTTCCACAAGAAAACAAGCAAGCTCAGAGGACACCAAGGACCCCTCATTTCAAGCCTGAGCTACAAATATTCTCCTTTATTGGAATATTTGCTGTTTGTCACACCTCCTTGTTCACTTTTGACAGGTAGAATATTTAGACCTTATCTATTCTGATTACAATTTTTGCAGGTAAAAATTCTTATGGAAAGAGAATTTCTTAAGTATTGATTTATGTTTTTAGTTAGATAATTTTAGATTATTGAAGTTATGCGTCCAATTGAATAAGCATTAAATTTTATTTTTCATTTTCACTACTGCACTGTTAAATCATAATTCTTAAAATAAATGACTCCTCCTAGTAGTGGGAATGACCATTAGTGTAACTTGGCTTCTCTAGTGGGGATGACTAAACAAAGTACAGGATTTGTGGTTTATTTAGTGTGTGCAAATAGAGAAGTCTTATGCTACTTTTGTAACAAATTAGAATTTGATAACCATGTTCTTGATTTTTTATAACTTGTTCTTGGTGGGAGAAAGTGACAAGTATCCTCTTTTCCATTTGTGCTAAATATACAATGAAAGGAGATTGCATGGATTCTTTATCACCTGCTAAAAGGAATACCACAAAGAGACTGACTGAACTAGTCATGGTAAGCTAGAATTCTTCAGAATACTAGCTAAGAGTGACATACAGATGACTTATTTAATTGAACTATGTACAGTAATCCAAAGGTCTGATTAATTGATTCTTGTTTATTAAAGGTGTTAGAATCTTAAGAGTAGGATGGATCCACATAGGCCAATTCATGATTTGTGCAGGAATTCAAATTTAATAATCTCCAATCATTGGTTATTTAGGCTCATCTTAAAATACATTTAGTGAAGGGAATCAGCAGTTTCTCTGGCAGTCAGTTTTCCAGTTGAACTGTTCTTACTGTTAGGAAGATTTTGTAAGTCAAAATCAGTCTTTCTATAACTTAAATCTGTTATTCTATGTGCAGTACTCTGGACTATAAGTCTTAACTTTCTTCTCTGGGGTATACGTCCAGGTTTTTGAAGAGTAGTATTGCATTGTTTTGTAGTCCTCTCATAGCTCCTTCAATCTCTCTTTATTAGTCTTAATTCTAGCCTTGAATCATCCTTATTATGCTTCTGTAAACCAATTATAATCAGTCTAAATCATACTTTAAGTGTGCTTTCTAGTATGGGTCACATAAACTCAAACTCAAAGTGGAGGTTACCTTGTGTAGAATAAAGTATGTAGAACACATACTTACTTCCCTTTGGTTACTACATTTCTATAAATGCACCCTCAATATCAGGCCTGCCCAACCTACCGCCCATGGGCTGCATGTGGCCCTGGACAGTTAGTAAGGTGGCTCCACAAAATCATAAACTCTTCACATTATGTTATTTATATACATTAATTGTATGTTTTATATGTGGCCCATGACAATTCCTTTTAATGCAAGCCAGGCAAGCCAAAAGGGTGGACACCATGCTCAATATTCATTTGCCGTTTTTGCTGCTATATTTATTTCTTCTTTCTGGACTGAATCACTCTTGGGATAATTCAGCAGTGGCAAAAAAGACACCCTTCAGAACAGCAGTGGTTCAGTGTGTTCTGGGAGTGATCGAACACCAAAGCAGACCCTTTGAGGCCAGAACAACATGTCTTAAAACAGTTACTGCTAAGAATATTTTGATATCTTGTTTTACTCAGCCTTTGCATTAGGATCTTATCAATTACTTGGAGTAAACAGGCATTAACTTATGAGCCAGTGTTTCTTAATTTTTTTGTAATTGAAAATCATCCGATAAAACAAACCCTCCCTCTACATTTTTGTCTTTAAAAGCATTATACATATCTGGGAAGAAATAATTATAGTTGCATAGTTGCATAGAATGACTAGGTTCCCATTCCAATGAAGCCCCATTTTTAGATATTTATCATCCTATTTCCTATTTGTACTTTTCTTTTGGAGCTGCTTGTGCAAAATCATAGTGCCACTTAACACAGCACATGTGGATTCATTGTCAGGAACTGTGCTTGAGACCTTTTTACTATAATAAGTTTTCCAAATGTTAGTAGAAGTGGTAGTGTGAATAGTGTCTCTTGTTGTATGTTTCATTAAACCAGTTTTTAGCCACTAATCCATTTTTCTAAGCCATTGACTAGTCCTGAACATGGGGAGGTGGGAGCTGAGGTGATGAACACACTCTGGCTTGGCAGGCAATAAGCTGAGGCAACAATTTGAGGCAATACGCAGGCTGGTGAATGGAGGAAGGTTGCAACAGGCCACCTCCATGAAACACGGTTCGAGAATCACTGCTATTAAATCGCTGGCACAGGGTAAAAACTAACAATATTTTGTTTTACCTGTCTTTGGATATGTTTACCTCTCCTTGATAAGGTTTCTTCTTTTTAAAGAGGATTCTTGCCTTATATTCTTGCTCAGGACTGTATCCATTTGAATGTGAATATCCATTTGAATACAAACGTTTCTTTTAAAATAAAGTGTAACTGTCCTGATTTTTCTGAGGCATTTTCTAGCTAAATGTATGCAAAGGAAATGGGTGTATGCAGTGATATAAGTGAAAGGACTAGGCAAAATCCTTTCTGTCTAGAAATTTGCTTCAAGAGAAGGTAGATGACTTTCTTGTGTGAAATAAAAAATAGGACAAGGACTAATTTAAGTATTTTTAATTTACTCAGTAAGTTTTGTTTTTTCTTTTATTAGGAATTTACCTCATATTTTTTTAGGTTATTTTGTTTGGTTTGTTCTTCTTTAATAGTTACAATGGAATATAAAAGTAACAAGCTGTGACAAGCTGATTTGCTGTTGCTTGTTATGCTTCCAAAATGTAACTATAAAATATTCCTTAATTCAGGGCATTACTGAGGCAGGAAAAAGAAACTAAAAGTTAAATGTTTTTTCTAAGTGTAATATCCTTTGTTTTCAAAGTTGAATCAAGTGGGTAATGTAATTTCTTTTTTTGCCCATTTTCTGGGAAAAAAGCTTGCCACAAACTCTCGTTATGTACTTTTTGCTATAATTTTAAATGTTATATTGCACTAATACATTGTTTATTTAAGTGAAAGCTTCAAAGGTAAGATTTATCATTGCAGATTTTTAATTGACATTTTGTTATTTAACTATATTTATGTAATTAATTTCTGAATCACATGCCTGTCAGCTGGAAACAGCAAACCTGATAACATTAGTTCATCTGTGGAAAATAGTTACTGCAACACAACAGTAATATATGTTATGAATTTTACTTGAACACAGTAATGTGAGACTTTTTCTCTTTTTCAGGTCTGGAATCTTTATTTTATATACTTGATGTTTTATCAAATATGTCAATACAGACTGCAAACTAGTTTTTGGGATGCTTTAAGAAAAGCTACTTCCTTAAGGTAGATGTTGTGAAGCTTGATTTCTGGATTGAATTTCTGGAAGTAGTCCTCATTTGACTGGACACTTGATTGCTGCAATGGATCAAAACAACAGTTTACCACCCTATGCTCAGGGCTTAGCATCCCCACAGGTAAATATATATATAAACTAATAAACTTATTGAAAAACAAAACTTTCAAAACAGTTTTTAGAGACCTGCAGTGTTGGATGGGTTATGGATTCCATATTTTTTTACCTTCCTTTGCTGTTTGTTTTCCTTGAATTTTAAAACAGTCGTGTTTATAACCTCTCTACCTCAATACTAGATTGGTTGCTACTTGCCATGCCGGCCTCTGCAGGTTAGGACAACTTTTGGTTAATTCTTATCTCTATCTTTTCAATGGGATCAGTGATGGATATTAAGGCCGTAAGATCTGTTTATTGTTATACAATTTTCACTATGGAAACTCCTGGCATGAACAGAACAGTAATCGTTTGACAGATTAACTCTTCAGGTTTATCTGCTTGAGATATACAGACATATTTCTTGATTTTGTCCCTCTATTTTAAGGCTTTGTAACCTTACTGGAACCAGAACAGAAAGCATTTTCTCCTCCTTTATTTTTTGTTATTTTTTCCAATAGTTTTTATTAAAGATTATTTTAATCAAATAAAACTAATTCAAAAGTCTAATACAAATGTACATTAAAAAAGAAAAAAGTGAGAGAACTCCCCCCCCCCAAAAAACCTAAACAATAGTAAAAAAAGAGAGAGAGGAAACTTTCCCCTTCATCATCAGCAAGTATTATTCAGCATTAACAGCTTATCACTGCCTGTTAAAATATAATCAAATACATCTACATTCCATACCTCAAGCCCTTTTCTATCTATCTACTCTAAACCTTCAGCCCTCCTTATCCAATCAACAGAGGTCCAATAACAAATACCCAAAATACCTAATAACACAAGTATATAATCCCTCTTTCCATATAGTCTGAATCCCCTAAAATCTATATTTTGCTTCATTCTGTAAGTTGACTGTTCTCTAATTGTAATCTTTAATTCCCTCTAGTATCCAAGTTTTAAAGTTTTATGTTTTTTCTTTAAAAAAAATATCAAAACAGAAGCATTTTCCCACAGAAAGGATTCTTTATAAATTGATTCCAGAATGAATTTTATCTGAAGCCTTAGTCCATTTTTAAGATCAAAGTTTTAATCATCTTTTTGCTGTTTGTCTCTCCCTCCCCCGCAAAACAAAAAGTTCCTAAACCTGTAGTTAAAGCTTCTTCTGTTAAGGATTGAAGGAAAATCATTTTGGTCCTCTAAAACTTGTTGATCCAAGGGTTCCTAATAGCCGAAAAACAGTTAACAATTTCCAAAAGCAATTTGAAAGAAAGTATGTGAACATACTGTGTTTTGAAAGCTGCTGACCATAGTTTGAACGAGATGGCTGCTCTTTCATCTCTCAGAGCTGTAAACCTGCTGGAGACTGCTGTCTTGGGGTTTCCTTGCAAGGAGTTGCTGTCTGAAGCACTTGTGGGCAATCTCACATCCTCTCCTTGTCTGGAGAGGAATTATCATAGAGCCAGTTTGCTCACTGGCTCTTCATTCCACTGCAGTCGTCAGATCCACTTTTTCTAGACCTTCAGTTCATTTCTTCCCCGAAAGTCCCTTTCAATTTTTGTGGCCCACTAGAATACTTTTAAATTGTGCTACTTAATTTGGCAGCAAAACCATCCATTTTCACGAAACCAATAAATTATTGGATATGTGCATAAATTCTAAATGAACAGTGTAATGTGAATGTCCCTTTTTCATTTAACGGGGCAGTGTTCTTGCTAGCTTCAACTTTGGAAATGTTGATTTAAAGACATTGCAGGATTAGTTAAAGCATATCTGGTAAAATCAATTTTTGATTGTTTGTTGAAAATTTGATTGTGATACTTATGAATATGAATTACCGAGTAGGATCCAAAAGTAAAATATGGTGGCAAAAGCAGCTTGGTGAATATTCATCTATGCTCTATTATATCTTGAACAAAATCCGCTGCATGGTTATTCAGAAGCAAATTGCTGTGCAATTGAACTTGCTTCCAGGATAAATATACATTGGACTGCAGTTGTGTTTTATGAGCCATGATGGCGCAATGGTTAGAATGCAATATTGCAGGCTAATTGTGCCGACTGCCAGCAGTTCAATTCTCACCAGTTCAAGGTTGACTCAGCCTTCCATCCTTCCGAGGTTGGTAAAATGAGGACCCAGATTGTTGGGCAATATGGTGACTCTGAAAACTGCTTAGAGAGGGCTGTAAAGCACTGAAGCAGTATATAAGTCTTATTGCTATTGCTATGATATCCAGAATACAGCAGCCGTTCTGTAAATAATTCCGTGCATTCCTAATCTTGTTCATGATAGCTCATGTATGTTGCAGTCTTTAACTTTTTAAAATTGTATTCATTTTGTAGAGTGCAATGACTCCAGGCATCCCTATTTTTAGTCCTATGATGCCCTATGGCACTGGGCTCACACCTCAACCTGCTCAGAGTACCAACAGTTTATCTATCCTGGAAGAACAACAGAGGCAGCAGCAGCAACAAGCAGCAGCACAGCAGTCCACTTCACAACCAACACAAGCAGCAACTGGTCAAACCCCACAGCTCTTCCACTCACAGACTCTTACAACTGCTCCTTTACCAGGAACCACACCTCTCTACACCTCTCCCATGACTCCCATGACCCCCATAACGCCTGCCACCCCTGCTTCCGAAAGCTCTGGGATTGTACCGCAGCTGCAGTAAGTGCAGATTCCACTCTGCTCACAAATCCTATACAGGTAGTCCTCGACTTAACAGCAGTTCATTTAGTGACCTTTCAAAGTTACAACGACGGCGAAAAAAGTGACTTATGAATGTTTTTCACAGTTACGACCGTCACAGCGTCCCCATGATCATGTGATCAAAATTCAGATGCTTGGCAACTGGTTCATATTTATGGCTGTTGCTGTGTCCCAAGGTCACGTGATCTCCTTTTGCGACCTTCTGACAAGCAAAGTCAATGGGGAATCCAGATTCATTTAACAACTGTGTGCCTAACTTAACAAATGCAAAGATTCACTTAACAACTGTGGCAAAAAAAGTCTTAAAATGGGACAAACTCACTTAACAAATGTTTCACTTAACAACATAAATGTTCGGCTCAATTGTGGTCGTAACTCAAGGATTACCTGTACTTTTTAACAATGGTACATTTTAAGGGGGAATTCTATATTGATATTTTTTTAGAGCAGCGGTTCTCAACCTGTGGGTCGCGACCCCTTTGGGGGTCGAACGACCATTTCACAGGGGTCGCCGCGTGCGTTAGCCCGCCATTTTGGTGCCACCGTCACTGCAGGGGTGAAAAGGTCCCGGTTCGGCCGTGCTGCGGGTCGCCGGACAGCTGGTAGCCTGGACGCTGCCATTTGAGTTCTTCTACCCTCTGCGCATGCGCAGAATGCTTTGCGCATGCGCAGAGGGTAAAAGAACCCAAATGGCGGCGTCTGGGTGAAGTCTCCTGCTTCCACGCTATCAGCTGTCCGGCGAGCTGCAGGCAAGCCCGAACCCGGAGCATTTCGCCGCTCACCTCATCCCGTGCGGGGAGGGGGCGGGGAGGGGGAGGGGAGGGGGTCCCAGCGGCGGGGGGGGTCGCGGGGGGGTCGCGGCATTAGAAAGGTTGAGAACCACTGTTTTAGAGCAAGGTAGGCAACCTGCATTCTGAGTTCATGCTGCCAAGTGGCTATGTTTCAATTGCATATGTTGCTGTGTTGAATGCTTGACAAGGCCTTTGAAAACAGGTACCTTGCAGCAGCGGTGAAATCTGCTTACCTTCCCTACTGGTTCAGAAGTGCGCGCCCCCGTCGCGCGTGCTTTTTCACCCTCTGCGCATGCTCAGAAGGCTTTGCGCATGCGCAGAGGGCTAAAAACATGAAAATGGTGACATCCGGGCGGGTGGACGGAGCCTCGCGCTGCCACCACTACCAGTTCTCCGAACCACCAGCGGCCGCCGCTACCGGTACGCCCAGAGCAGGCCGAACCGGTAGCATTTCACCCCTGCCTTGCAGGCATTTATTCAGAATGCCAGTGCATTAAGTTGGATTTAAAAATACTTTCTTTCAGTTGTTTAAAATTTCTTTGGTGTCTCTGAGGTTTTTTAGTTTAGATTTTTACTGGTATTGTGGCTTGTAACTAATGCTCACATGGTTACTCTTGTAAACAGTTTTTGTAGAGTGTCTATTTGAAGCTTTTAAGATTACCTAATATATCTCTAAATTCTCTCCAGGAATATTGTGTCTACAGTAAATCTTGGTTGCAAACTCGACCTCAAAACCATTGCCCTTCGTGCTCGAAATGCTGAATACAATCCCAAGGTAAGATATAACAGAGAGGTGACAATTAACGTTACATTAATCAATTATGATTGTTTGCTATTTTTGCTTCTGATAGCTCACATGACTTGCTTCAATTATTGCAAAGGAGATTTCTGAGTATGCTTTTTAAATGTAGCCAAGAAAAAGATCTTTGGGGCTGCAGTAGTAACCTTAAAGAACAATGCCACTGTGCATTCATGTTTTATCAAACCATTTTATACTTAAAACTTTGCAAAATATATAAGCATTTGTTGTGATATACAGTAGTTTTTTGTAAAATTTGACAGTACTACTAGATCCCATTTCTAGTTGGCCATAAAGAATGGTTTACAAAACTGGCTGGGTTCATACCTCACGCCAAGCAACCTACATTGTGACTTTCCCTTTTGGTAGTAATTGTGGGAAGAAAATCTTGTTAACCCTCTTGTAAAAGAAGGCATAAGAACAAGGGCAAAGCTTTGCAATTAAACAAAATTTTTACCAAGTAATGAAGTATTACATGAAAACAATAAGTAATTGTTTTCACTTAAGCATTCATAAAGCAGTCTCTCCTAGAATTAATTTAATGAAAAAGTACTATCTATTCTACTTGAATTCAAACCAAACTTACTGCAATGTTTTGGCTATCAAGTTTGAGAAATGTGTTTTCCATAAACAAACAAAAGGTAATATATTTATTGTATTACATTGTATTTGTAACTGTAGATGTTTTTATATTTTTTTGAAGTGAAGAATGGAGATTAATGCAACTTCAACTTGCTAACTAATGTACGTTTAGGAATTTTTGTTGTTGTACCATAGTTATAAAAGTGTTTGTTCTTTGTGTTTCAGCGTTTTGCTGCTGTAATTATGAGAATAAGAGAGCCACGTACCACAGCTCTCATATTCAGCTCTGGAAAAATGGTGTGCACAGGAGCTAAAAGGTATGCAAGCCGAAGCAAATGTCTGCAGCCATTTAACTTATTAGCATTTGGCCCAACAGATATGGCCATTTGACACAGGTAATCTGTTAAAAGCCAGCTAATAGGTATGTAATTTACAAACTGTATGTATATCATTCAGAGTTTCCTTGATGAAATACAGTGCATCTTATATTTTTTCAGTGAAGAGCAGTCCAGGCTGGCTGCGAGAAAGTATGCTAGAGTTGTACAGAAGTTGGGCTTTCCTGCAAAATTCTTGGATTTTAAAATTCAAAATATGGTTGGCAGTTGTGATGTAAAATTCCCTATCAGACTTGAGGGATTGGTTCTTACGCATCAACAGTTTAGCAGGTAGGCCAAAAAATTCTGTTATCTTAAATACATATTGAAAATATTTTCTTTTGTGTTTCTCAGTTTTATTTAAAATGTCTCATAGTTGTTTTGGGTCATTTATGTACTTTGAATGCAAAAGAGGGGCAGCCATAGGCAATTCTGATATATCTATGATGTATAGATAATTTCAAACAATTTTAAATGTGTATAACATTCTGTGCTTAATTCTTCAATACTGAAACAAAAAAGCTTTTTTATTTGAACAAAAAATTGATCATCTGTTGATATGTATTGGTGTAATATGTATTAGTGTAATTTAAATCCTTAAGAGTAGTAATGGAAAGTAGATAAGATACATTGCTAATTGAGCAACTCTAAAAGTGAAAACTGAATTTCACACTAGCCCAGCCTCTTTAAAATGTTCTTGGCCTTACAGTATAGAATTCGAAATAGTTCAATAATTCTTATGTGCAGTCTAGTATATTTTGTGTGAAACTTTTGTATTGAGGAATTAGCACTAATAATGAAAAAGTACAGATAGGCCCTGGAGTACATAAGACATGACTTAATATCATCTCAGCTTAATCCACATGTGGCAGAAGGAAAAAATGTATTTCTATTCCTGAGCAAATACTTTGATCAATCTACATTAGCTTTACATTTTACTTATATTGAACTTTTCTTTCAGTTATGAACCAGAATTGTTTCCTGGTTTAATCTATAGAATGATCAAACCAAGAATTGTACTACTCATATTTGTTTCTGGAAAGGTAGTTTTAACAGGTAAGCCATATTTGAAATTACTGTGCACTGACTGTAGCAAACCAAAAAGAACTCAACAAAGATTTCAAATAGCTAATTAACAAATACAAATATATTAATGCATTGGTTTGTGCCTTTTTTGTACTTTATTATAATATCCTTATTTGGGTGCATTTTTTTACCCGAATATTTTTTATTTGTCCTGTAGTGTTAACATGTTGCAGCAATTAAATGTGTTAATATGCCTTTAAAGCCCACTCAGAAAATACAGTTGGTACAAAATACAGCCATGTCACGTGCTAACTGGTGCTGGATGCAGTAAACATACTACCCCTGTGCTGCAGGCCCAGTCTTGGCTGCCTATAAGTTTCCAGGTGCAATTTAGAATGCAAGCTTTGTCTGATGAAGTCCTATATGGCTGGGTACTGCAGGACCTGTGGGACTGCCTCTTTCAACAGAATCCTGTTGTTGGTAGCTCCCCATTACCATGGAATTGAGAAGGAGATGCTTTTCTGTTATGGCTTCTGTTTTGTGGAATAGACTTCCACTATCTGGTGGCCTTCGGGAAGCAGGTTAAAAACTCTTCCAGAGGGCTTTTTAACTAGCACCCTAGGAATTGTTCATATATTGCCTGAGTTTAAAATAAATGTTAAGTATTGTTTTATCACCAGATAGTGATGATGAGGGCAAGGGTTACTGCCAAAGGACCTCCTATGGAGTCCAGATTAAGACTACAACTGCTCTATCAGCTGAGCAAAAGTTCTATGAATTCGGTGCACAGGTTTGAATTATGAGCAATTTCCACATATACGATTTGTTAACGCTTTTTTAAGAAAATTAGAAAACTAGTGATAATGGTAGCCACAGAATCTCTTTAACATAGTGGTTAAATATACTCCTCTTTCTTTTTAGGTGCAAAAGTCAGAGGTGAAATTTATGAAGCATTTGAAAATATTTATCCTATTTTAAAAGGATTCAGAAAAACGACGTAACAGTTCCATGTGCTTATCCATGAAGCTGGAGCACATTTTTAAAGGTATTGATTATGGCACAGCAGTAACACACACATCAGGACTTGGAATATTTTCCCAGATAGTGCCTCTTTCCCTGTTTTTCACGGGAAGGGAACATATCATTGTGTGTTTCGCCTGCACTAAGTTACTGTGCATTGCTTCACCGTGTTCTCACACAAGAAAAACTGAGCTTATTTATATTTCTGGCTCTTAAAATGGCTAATTTTTAAAATCTGAGAGTCTTATGCTGGCAAGCTGGCTAAACCGTATTATCCAACATTTAAAACTCTGGGGTTACTTACAGTATTCTTTCAACTGTGGATTTTATAATCAGAAACGTTAATTTTATGCTTTTAGACCTACTTCCACATTCCCTAAATTCCCAGTGTTCAGCAGGACAGAAACTTTGCTAGTGAAGACAGATGGCTGTATATATTTCTCATTTTGTGAAGCAATTCTAAATGTATAATTACTTGACTAAATAATTCGAATAGTAAAATTTGTGGTCAATCTTTGCTTTTGCTGTTTTAATGTGCTAACTGCATGCATATAGCTAAAATAACTTGATTTTTATAAGATTTTTATTAACAATCCAGTATTAAAGTAATGTTTTGCCATTTCAGTTATTTTTGTGTTGTTTCTTAATAGTGTCTTAGTTTGAGGTCCTTATCTCCAAGAGGACTTACAGCTACAGTATAACATTTTTCCCTCCAGTATTAAGAGGAAGAATGTGTTAATGATAAAAATACCGGTAGCTTATTTCCAATTGGTTTTTTCCATTATAAAAAATAAAATAAAAAATGAAGCAGACCAGGTGCTGTAGAAGGGAACATGAATTCTGTACATCCAAAGATATAATGTCAACATATCCCACCCACACTACTGTATTCCTATTAGGTTGGGGTGGAGAGGGATTTATACACATTTAAGTACCAAAGAAAAAAGCATTTCTTCCTCTTCCCTCCCCTATAAAGCAAGTAGGTGAATTCCAGATTCAATTTCTCTTCACCTTCCTCCCCTTCCCTCCCTCCCTCCCTTACAATGGCCAAAAAGAGGTTGAGCCATTCAATACCAAAATGACAAGACTTTACCTCCATCATTATTTTTAGTGTGAATTGATCAATAATTTCAATAAACCATAATGAGTGATTTCAGACCACAGCCAGTGAAAGGATGGGACATACTGTATTCAGAAGTATACAGGTGAAAGTCAAAAAATTAGAATATCGTGCAAAAGTTCATTTATTTCAGTAATGCAACTGAAAAGGTGAAACAAATATATGAGATAAACTCATTACATGGAAAGCAAGATAGTTCAAGTCGTGATGTGTCATAATTGCAATGATTATGGCGTACAGCTCATGAAAACCCCAAATCCACAATCTCAGAAAATTAGAATATTACATGCAATCAATAAAACAAGGATGGTACATAGAACAATATCAGACCTCTGAAAAGTATAAGCATGCATACGTACTCAGTACTTGGTTTGGGCCCCTTTTGCAGCAATTACTGCCTCAATGCCTCAAT
>QLTV01001839.1:3270903-3283398 GCA_003457575.1 Thermophis baileyi
ACATCAGACAGTGCTTCTTGAAACCAGTAAACCCAAACCAGGTGTGTGTTTTTAAAGGGCAGGACAGCTGTCAGCAACACATCCAATATCATCACACTGATTGGAGTCAAGGTTGGCTCACTCCTGGCTCCAATTAGCTCTTGGAGAAGTCATTAGGCTAGGGGCTCACATACTTTTTCCTCCCTGCACTGTGAATGTTTACATGTTATGTTCAATTAAACCATGGCAACATCTAATGTTTGTGTAATATTATTTTAAGCAGACTGTGTTTTTCTATTGTTGTGACTTACATGACGTTCAGAGCACATTTTATGACCAATTCATGCAAAATTCCACGTAATCCCAAGGGGTTCACATACTTTTTCTTGCAACTGTAGCACATAAAACATTTATCCTCTGAACTATTTTATGATGTCATCAGAATCCGTGCCACACTTGTTGATATGGTTCAGGTCAAGTATTGATGTTGTCATTAGTTTAACTATGCAAAATAATTAGATCAATGTATTTTATTTATCTATTAAATTTTATTTATTTATTAAATGTTTATGACTCCCGTTTTCCCTATGAAGTGGTTCTGGGCAGCTTACAAATTATAAACATCATACACTAGAAACTTTGAAGAGTAACAGATTTTATTGTAAAGCATATGCTAATACCATATAATAACGGTTGTTAGTCTTAAAAAATGAAATAAGATGTTTTATGTTACCATAGATTAATATATTGGGCTATTAATACTTGCTCCAGGTATGCATTTGGCCACAATACTTTGTAAATTCAGCTCAGCCTGCAGAAGGTATTAAGCAATTAATTCACCACAGGCAACATTTGGTATCTGATTGAAGGGTTTGGAATACCCTATCTGTTGTTCAGGTCATTTTGATATTGCCTGCCAAGGCAATATTGCCCCAAACTCTATGGGAAATAAATACATCAAGTCTCTGAATTTTGTCCTTCATGACATCATTATATATCTGTCAAATAATGGACATTTGACCTCATACTGTGAGTCATGCAATATATATTTCTATTATTATTATTTATTATTTATTGTATTTCTATGCCGCCCAACTCCCAAGGGACTCTGGGCGGCTTACAACAATATAAAAAACTATTAAAAGAAAGCATAATAAAAACAGTTAAAAACAGTTAAAAACTCATACACACCGTTTCATGGCCGTATCTCGCCAAATTACAGAGGTGAGACCAACGGCCCCAAGCCTTGAGTGTTTGCTCTGGCTTTCAAATTAGGATCACTGAAGAGAGTTGTCATTTTTCCTGACATGGAATTCCCAGATTCTCTACTACATCTGGTATTCCAGATTGAGGTAGCAACAGTAGTGGTAGAGTTTGCAGGAACTTTCCAGCAGTTCTCTTAAATATTTCAGTTTCAGTCCAATCTATTAGATGTGCAACCATACTTATAGGTACAAGAACACCTGCTTCTACGACGTGCCTACTCCTACATACCCAAGTCCTAAGAAGGTATATTCTTATGTATTTGCCTTTAGTGCCAAAAATGGTTGTGTCTTTTTTTTTTCCCCATGATACGAACCAGGCTATAGGACAATTGGCCGGGATAAGCGAGCCCCTCCTTACTACAGTTTAAGATGGGGCGTAAAACCTTATTCACACAGTCTTTTAATGGTTTATTGGAACTTTTATATTTTTTTTATTCAAGTTTGAATAATCATTTTCATGGATGCTCGATTGTACGTTACGCACTCAGACTCACAAAGGGATCAAATGAATATACATCTTTAGAAAAAAAAAACATATACAAACTTGCTACCTAATCTCCTTTGTGGTCGGTATATTGTACTGCAAAATATAATGTCTCCAAAACTGGGTGGAAAGTGAGAACAGGGCAAGGAAAGCTCCCTTCATGGGCAAAAAAATGCTCATGATTTTAGCTACAGCTGTAGGGGACCTGGGCAAGGGCCATACTAGAGTTCTTTTAAATTTTGTATTTAGCACTGAACGCTCTTGTAGAATGGTAATAAAATTACATTCCTTCTACTGAATATTTTCTACTGTTAGGAGATTTATAGTAATTCAGCTTCTTTGTTGAGTTCCAGATATATACTCACGTTTTCATTCTGGCCACCATGCCTAGTCGCACAAAAGCAGCCAAAGCATTTTTCTGCATATCCGAAGACAGGACCTCATAACACTGAGTGCTCCCTAAACAGGAGGAATGGGGACAATGAAAAATGCCGTCCTTCTATTTAAGAGCTAACGTCAGTATAGCACTGTAATGTCCAAATCCCACACCTGTCTCCAGAAGCTGGGAAGCAAGGCTTCGGACTCCAAATACAAAGTGCTTCTCAGTAAAGTCTTCATTTGTTTCATTAAAAAGGTATTTGCAGATTATCTAAAAAAAAAAACACATTTAAACTGATGTTACATTGGTATTACTAAGCTCATCACAAAATAGCCACTGTTCTTTTTTACGGAAAGGTAGGCATACAACAAAACTGAAAACATTTGAGCTGAAAAATACTTCCACATATTTAGAAGAGTTGAAGTTGCTGGTTAAGAGCTATTTTCAAAAAAATATTCCCAGTAAAAATATATTTTTTTTTCTTTGAATGGAAATTTTCCCATACTATATACCTCAATCTGTTTCTGGAACTTTTATGTTACAAAGCACTTTGTAAAGAAGAACTGGAACTGTCTGCGTCATGAGTGATATAAGGATAAGTAAAAAGCCAGAAAGACCGATAGGAAGAGGCTTGGTAAAACGATTTCAGCCCTTCCATTCAATATTCCTTTCACTGCATCATGGATACACTGTAATCCTATAATATAATAATGCTCAATTATATCTAAAATATCAGCTTAGTGAGGTAATGCAATCTTACGTAAAAGGGTGTGCGTGTTTCATTTTCCTTTGGACATATCTGTGCTAATCAGTTAGAGCACATTGGTAATACTAAAGTTGCCTTGCTTAAATTAGAAAAATGGTGGTAGTGGAGGGAAGAGGTTATCATTCAATGAATCAACTTAAAATTTAACCTTTAAAGCCCTAAACAGCTTCAAATATAGCCACGATAGGTCACATGGTGGCTCCCTGGTAGTATTGGGAGTTAAGCTCCAAACCTAGACAGCACAGCATGAAATTGTGAGAATTAAAGACTCAGCCATCTGAAAAGTAACAAAACTACCTGCTCTCATTTGAATATATTGTAAATCAAGGTCATCACTTGGGGGCCCTTCTTCAGGTGCTTTGGCCATCATAAATTAGATAGAAGGAAAGGAAGCAGGTGGCCTTTTTCATGGCATTGCCCTCAACTCTTCCCCAGGGAAATTCATATTCTCTCCTAACTTGATGAACTGTAATTGCTGGGCAAAGACCTCTTTACTTGCCAGACGTTTAACTCGATGCTAGATATAATATTTGCACTTTATCGCTATTATTATTATTTTTTGGTTCATTTTTTGCTTATCCGTAAATCTCTGCAATCTTGTTTTCAAGATGGACTTTGAGATTCTTCATTTTTACGCTCAGAAAGCATATTTGTATTACAGACCCAAAAACTATTGGAATTAGGGAGACAATATATTTACAACAAGAGTTAAAGACAGAAGCTCAGCACTGACATGTAATATTCATTATCACTCCCAACAACAAAGATGACCACTAGTGAAAAGAATGTTGAAAAACCCATACCTGATAACCTTCCACAAATGGCTTAAACATCTCACTCAAGAAAGTAATTACTGTATTTCCTTTCTCTGTGACAAAGATTTGCTGTGGTGTGTCTTGAACGGCTCCACATTTTGTAAGCAAGAAACAACCTTCTTCAAAATCCTAGAGATTAAATAAATCTCTTTTATTTATTTTTTAGTGGCTGTAAACTCAAATGTAACATCTATAATTGGTTCTAATGTCAACCAATATGCACAGAGTGTAAAAAAAAACAAATCTACGGATCATGTTAACATCTCAATATTTTTTATTAAAGTCCAGAGTCATGTGACAGCGAGACGGATGGATGGATGGATGGATGGACGGACGGACGGACAAACAAACAAACAAACGAACAAACGAATGAATGTTACTTAAGTAATTGGAGGGAAGGTGGGAAATAAGGAATCTAATCCTGAAAACCACTAGCAGCATTTACTGTTCTGGGAGCCCAGCTACTTCATATACTCTAAACCAGGGGTCTCCAAACTTGGCAACTTTAAGACTTGAGGACTTCAACTCCCAGAATCCCTCAGCCAGCATAGTGATTGGAGAATTCTGGGAGTTGAAGTCCATGCATTTTTAAAGACGTCAAGCTTGAAGAAAACACTGCTCTAACCTATCATAAACAAAGCCAAGATGTACATATGAGGCAAGATGATACGGTGGAAATAGAATCCAATTATAGATCTCTAAACGAAAACCTGCTTTTCAAGATAAAAGACATTAGACCTGATACACACCCAGACTAGTACAGTCCTTTTGCCAGAAGATGGTATTTGTTTTTTTTTTTTTTAATTTCTATCTCACCTCTGCTAGGGTATTGAACGATTTCCAAACAGGAAATGGAAATGCAAGTTACATAGGTACTTCCAGTTTGCCACACAACTTCATTTCTATACTCAGACTACACACACTTTTTGAATAATTGTTACACCATGTATATATACAACTACATTCTAACAGCACCTTAAAGACTAACCAAACCCTTGTGGACATGATTCAATATATTTTTATGAATTGAATTACAGCATTACAACATAATCCCCAAAACTCAGCAATGCGATCTGTGTTTCGTATGACATGAAGAATTTATATTTGTTTGTTTGTTTGTTTGTTTGTTTTACCCGGCTTATAAACTACTCCAATCCCAACTGATTCTGAGCAATCTTCACAAATTGTATTAAACGGACAATACATGTTGTAATAAAATAGCAAGAATGTCAAATAATAAAAATAGCAATATATTGAAACAGCGAGGACTCTAATCTAATTTAATAATACAGAGATTCAAGACAAAGACAAAACCTTTCAATCAGAATGAATATGAACTACTTTCCAACGTGGGATGACAACAAAAAAAGGAATAGTTTGCAGACAGATAAGATCATGACATTCCTGGCCTCAATGGTGCCTACACCATTCATCCCCTTGGGAGGGGAAGGACAAAGAGAGGGAGAGGGAGAAAGAGAAAGGGAGAGGGAGACTGAGAGAATGCCTATGTACGCCTATGTGCCTGCTAACCGAAGATAGAAGACTTTCTGTAGCTATGAGCAAGATCTGGTTCAGAAAACTTGCTGGTAAATAACCAGTTGCAAGTTCAGATATCAAACTACAAATTCCAGCAGACCTCACCACTAGCTAAGTAGGGCTGCTGAGAGTTGTAGTGCAGCACAGGTTCTCAACTCTTGCTTAAAGGATAAATAATGTACATCTGCTAAGAATCCTCCAAGTATTTTCTAGCTGCAATAGTAGCTGCAACTGTTTTATAGCCAATTATTTATACTGTAACCTTCAATCAGAGCTATTGCACTACAACATTCTTCTTTCCCAGTTAATACCGATTGAAGAATTATAACCCGGGAATGCACCTGACCTAATTGGAACGACCTGATTGTGGGGCGGAAATCAGCTTCAGAATGGCAGGGACTCATATGCCCCACCCTTTCCAATACAATTTCAAGATAGTTACTGAGGGCTTTCCCTGCAGCTTTGAATATTACAGATTATCAGTTCAGCAAACTAGTGCTTATCTAAAACAAGTCCATTTTAATCCAAAGTATAACCAATGAAAGTAGTTCCCTTTAACCAGCTGCAATTAAGAATATTCACAATTTGGGTTTGGATCACTGGTGGGATTCAAATTTTTTTTACTACCGGTTCTGTGGGCATGCCTTGGTGGGCGTGGCGTGGCTTGGTGGGCGTGGCAGGGGAAGGATACTGTAAAATCTCCATTCCCTCCCCACTCCAGGCGAAGGATACTGTAAAATCTCCATTCCCTCCCCACTCCAGGCGAAGGTTACTGCAAAATCCCCATTTCCTCCCGATCAGCTGGGACTCGGGAGGCAGAGAATAAATGGGGGCGGGGCCAGTCAGAGGTGGTATTTACCGGTTCTCTGAACTACTCAAAATTTCCACTACTGGTTCTCCGAACTACTTAAAATTTTCGCTACCGGTTCTCCAGAACCGGTCAGAACCTGTTGAAACCCACCTCTGGTTTGGATGTAGTAGAAGATTAACTTTTCAACTCCTCCACATTTTCATTGATATGCTTTCTGTGTCCATTGCAATTTAAACCACAAGTGGTCAAGCTTTTTACATGTAATTTTTGCAGCCCCCTCAAGGCAGAAAGGGTTTAGGTGGTCACCTTTTTCTACTTGTTTTGGGGACGGGAGGGAGCTAAAGGAATAAACTAAACCTCATGGAAGCTTAATCATCCTATTTTGTATGTTTGTTTTTCTAAAAATTGTGGAAAAACCATATAGCTGAAAATCAGCAGTGTAATCAAGGAATGCTCTGGAATCATGGACATTATCAGATCAATTGTTATTCCCCCCCCCCCCAATTTCTAGAATTCTGGGTCTTCCATTGGGAGTTTTGCTCCCAACTGCTCTTTCAAACAAGCGCAAATAGTTTTTTTTCAGGGCGGAAGAGAAATAATTTATCAAGAGTTTTCCGTATCAAAATTAGGGGGGGGGGGAAAGAACTTGAAACGAACTTGAGCATTTTGGAACTGAGCACTCTGTGCTGCTTTGAGGATTCTTGAAATATTATATTGAGACAAGATGAAGTGCCTTTTCAAACTGAAGAGGCAGAGTAACTGAATTTACACCACAATGTCTGTAGCAAACAATTGTGACTTGGCTTATGCAAGAGTAAAGTGAAGGACCCTTATGGCCCAGTAACCACACTTGGGAGAAAACATGGGCTGAAGCAACCTCTCCTTAAGGGGGGGGAAGCAACCAAACTAGATTAAGTGGCTGTGCACGTACTTTTTTGCCAGCCTATTCATTATGGTTTTCCTCTGGGTCAAAATGGGTATGAATTAAATGTGGGAAGGCCTCAAATCCAAGCAGTGGGCAGAGGAAGTAACACTCCTAGGATAAGAGCAACTGTAGTGGAAATGAATAGGGGCAGTGGAAGCTCCCCAGATTTGCGACAAAAATGAAGAAAAAGAGCACAGACTGTTACATGAGAAGCAAGAAAATTACAAAAATTAGAAGATTACAGAGATGGTTGAGGGCATGCAGGAAGGAGCTCTTGGGGGACAAGAATTTTACTCCACCCATTTAAATGATCCTGAAAACTGATGACCTCTTGGTTCTTTTTTGTTTCCATTTTCTAATCTTTTAAATATTTTCCTATTTAAAACTATTATTATCAGTGGAGCAATTAGGTTACCTGAAAAACACTCACTCTTAATTGGGATATCAATCTAAACAAAATAATTTGGGGATGACTGGACAAAGGTTTATTTAATCCAAAGAAAGTTTGAAAAACTTTGAACATTGTTTACCGATGGATAATGGTTTTTTTTCAAGTGATTAAAGGAGAAGGTATTTGGATGGTGGTTGCGAATTGCAAAACGTTATCTTCAGACTGTTTTGAGTCTGAAATTTCATGAAATGTGTCCCATCTGTAGAACTGCTGGTTCACTAGAAACTCATAGTGCTCTGGAAATGCTTTGAGCTTGAAATTCAGTATTTTTAAGTTTGGATCAGCTTTGTTTCAAGATCAAAATACTCAAAATAGGGGAGGTTTTGTTTATATTTTGTTTTTTGTTTTCATAGAAAAGAATATCAAAAGGTTTTTTTAAAAAAACCCAAACCCCCCAATGTAGAAAACTGTCCCTAGTCTTAATCTCAAGTAAGTCATGACAAATTCCCTCAAATATTAAGAACTCAAGACTTAAGAGTTTACCTTCAGGGATATTCCAGGAAAGAAGATAAATTCTTCAGAAAAAACATCACGCCAGAATGAAAACTGGTTGTAGACCTCCTCTGGAAAACACAATTTTTTTATGAGTAAGACCTTTCTTCAAATAATTTTGCTATTAAAAGATAAATGTAAAAGATACAATTTAATGTATACACACACACATACACACAAATACACAGTGGAACCATTGCTTGATAAATGAAAATGTGCACATTGTGGACATAATTTGGAAATGCATTCCGAGGCTTCTCTTGCATGAATCCACTGAAATGATTCAGAATTCCAGAAAAACAAGATTGTTCCAATGGCAAACAATGGAAATAACATTTCTAGCTATCTACTATCTCCAGCAAACAGTTGTTGCAGAATTATGCTTTGATGAATAAAGCCTGGAATCATGGCTACAGCTGCACAGGAATTATTCCAATTGAATCTACAAGGCTTAGACGTACTTCAGCCCAGAGCCCCAATTAGTCAGGCTATGGGAAGAGTACATGTGGACCATAAAACCCTATCAATGCTACCTTGAAGAGGTTCAAACTTACCCAAGCTTCATATTTTACTTAGGCTAAATTAATGTGTGTGCGTAATGGATGCTAAGGCTTGCTGAAATGGTTTACTGGACACAATTGATTTGATACCATTTATTCACTTGCAGAATAAAGAGAACAAAAAGACGACAGGGAAAAAAAAGATTGTGTCTCACTGTATGTCTCTACTATTAGAATTAATACCACCGAAAGATTTATTTCCCCCTCTTCCTGCAAATCTCCCATCTGCTATAGAGGTTTTAAGAGACCCACCAAAGATGATCTAGGGTGAAAGACAAGATTTAGCAATAGCACTTAGACTTATATACCGCTTCACAGTGCTTTACAGCCCTCTCTAAGCGGTTCACAGAGTCAGCATATTGCCCCCAACAATCTGGGTCCTCATTTTACCCACCTCAGAAGGATGGAAGGCTGAGTCAACCTTGAGCCAGTGAGATTTGAACCGCCGAACTGCAGCTAGCAGCTGAGCTAGATTTGCTCAGAAAGTAACTTGCCTTGCATGAGCTCAAATCTATTTACAAAGTGTTGGTTAGCTCATAGGCTTAAAACCTAGCCCAAGGAAGATTTCTCCTTTATAGCTATTCACAAAACATGCTTATCTAGGTGCACCTGTATTCTCTCCATGCTTTGAGCTCTTGGGCCCAGGGACAGTATTAAAATTCAATGTTTGTCTACTTAGTGACTTATGCAATTGAGCAACGGGGTTTATCTGTGCTTTAGATGTCAGCTTTGTAATTATAATAGAGAAGTGAAATTACCTTTTCTGGAACTGTGTGTGATTTGCAATGCAATTGCTACAAGAGCTGGTCGCACAAAGATATTAAGCAACTGATTCTTATAGGAGCCACACACGAGGCTGGAGAAGGCTCGCCTAAACACAGGGTCCTCTGTAGTAATAAATCCCATTTCTTTGTCATTGAGGATCACTTCCCCATTGACCAAGCTGGCAATGTTGGAATGCAGCGCCAAGGTGGATTTTACAGCTTTGCTGGCACAAAGATTATCTAACAATAACAACAATAAACAAATGCAAAGGAGTATCAGCACCTACAAAGATATGCTTTTAACTCTGTTTTACTATGAAAATAAATTGGTGGGAGGAGGTGTCTCTCAATTAACGTTATTTTCACAATGGTCTTGCATTCAGAATGGACTGAGCCTTTCTGAGTCTTTCGGGGAAGTTCTCAGGGGGAAAAAATCTTTTTGAAAAAAAATGTCCAAAAGACCCAGCTTGACACAGCTCTGTTGTTATTAGCCTTTACAAATTTTTTCCTAAACTTACCAAAGAATGAAGAAATAAAGGAGAAACAGCAGCCAAGACTTCTGGCTAAAGTTTTTTTCCTCAAGTTTCCAAACTTTAAAAATGAGGATTTATCCAAAACAAACATATTCTTTGCTGTTGCTGGCACGCTGGGGAATGAATTTTCAGCTCAAGTGGTCCATGCGCAAGGAAGGGTTTTTTTTTTTAAAGAAAAGCTTCCCAGACTTTATATTAGTTGATACTAGAACATTTTGGAAGCAGCTAAATCACCTCTTATGAAATCTACAAAAGTGCAAGGAGGAAAATCAAAGGCAAACATAGCAGAAAACCTCTAACAAATACAGGCAAAACTGGAAAGAAGAACCACATTTTTGTACATGGGAGAAAGATGTCAGAACTGGGAACTTGCTCATAGAATAATAATGATTTCCCCTTCCCACCCCAAACAACCAGCAAGTACAACAGTATTTCCTGCCCTCAGCAGCTAACCAAAATATCTACAATATTGTATGGCAAACTAGTGAAAAAGAACAAAAAACCCCAAAAGAACTGCAGTTAAGCATCAGGAAAAACGGGAATTGACGAAGGTTTCTCCTCTTCCCCAAGTAATATTAATTCTGAGTTTCAGAACCTTATTGTAATGACAAACTGAAATGAGCTTGGGGGGGGAGGATTTTGCTTAAATTTGCCAGAACACTTTTTTTTAAATGATTTATAAAACATTTTAAAAACTGATTTATAATGTGTCTTCTACTTTTAAATGATAATATTTTTATACATAATTGAAAGTCAAATCAGCTCCTGAACAAGGGTTGGATAAATTCATCAAATCTTATCTCTATTGGGATTTTTACTAGGACATAACTCAATTTTGGTGCAGTAGTTAAGGTGCTAGATTAAAAACTAGGAAACCATGAGTTCTAGTTCCTCCTTAGGCACAGAAACTCTCTGGGTGACTTTAGGCCAGTCCTTTTCTCTCAGCTCAACCCACGGGGTTGTGGGGAAAATAAGAGGAGGGTACATAATTAACACTGCCTCGAATTGTACCATATAAAGATAGGATTTAAATCTACTAATTCTTTTTTAAAAAAATACAAAACGTTCCTTATTCTCCATGATAATCAGACAATCAGAAGAGTTTTAGCTTTCTAAAGAAATAGTCTTCAGCGGTAATTCTAGCCTTTGACTATCCTAAAATAGAAGCAAAGAATAATACAAACTATACTGCTTTTAGAAAAGGAAAAAATGTACAAGTGTGCTTGCATACCAGGCCAGTCTAGGAATCCTCCAAATAGCTGAGTTAAATTTTTCAACCAAAGTGTCTTTTCCACCAGAAGTGCAAAATCTATGGCTGGTAAATTCTGGAGCAAGATAGTACAAATCAACACCCATGGATTCAGAACCATGTTTTCTATTTGTAAGAGCTCTATTTGGTAGGCTACATCAGTGACAAATTTCTGTATTTCCTCAGATGGCTTTTGGGGAATGTGCCTAAGAAGAAAATGTACAATGAGCAAAGCACTTATAATGGTTATCTTGCAAACCCTTTTCAACTTTAATTGAAGCATAGAAGAGTCCTTGGGTTTCCTTTTTTTTTGCAAAGAATCTTTCAGCCCCTCTAAAGCAACTTATCTTTTAATAAACAAAGCTTTTTCCAAGTTTCTATTACACACACACACACACACACACACACACACACACATACACCTTACATTCCAGTTATCCAATGATTTCAAAACGCAACAAAACAGAGCTACCAGATCTGGTTACAGACATCCGAAGAATTACGAGAAGCAAATGAAGAGAAAAGAGTTTCTCTGCATTGCCATTCAATGGTTATTTTTGCAGATAATATAAGAGCTCTATGAAAGACAGATACCAAAGCCTTTTTTTTTCTTGCGAGCTGTTAAAAATACTCAACCATGAAATGTATACCTTGGAACTAAATTAAATGGATATTTATTCATTCTTCCAGCTTCCAATGTTCTGAGTGATACAGGCTGCCCAAAATGCACATGTATGCTTCCAAAATCTTCATTCAGAATTTTTCTGGCTTTCAAGAGTCCCTGAGTAATAAAAATGAAATGAAAATAAATTTTGAAGGCCGATTGATTTTACATAGCAGCCGATTTCACAAATGTGACTCTGGACAACATACAATAAAAGAAAAACAAAAAAACATATCTTAAAATAGCCGTAAAAAAGCAAGAAACAGACATATGAGAAGAACCACAGAAGAGTGTTTAAAAATCCATAAATAATAAAGTCATCTTGCAGACTCCCTGTTCCCAAGGGATCCTTAAGCCTGCTGAAAAAAGCACATCCTAAGAGATATACAGATATAAAATTTGTAATATAATTATGTCTGTAATGTAATACATAATTATATGTAATACATACATAATGATACGTAATATATATAATGCATATATAATTATGTGTAATATAATACATATACAGTATGTCACAGAAGTGAGTACATCCCCTCACATTTTGTAAATATTTAAGTATATCTTTTCATGTGACAACACTGAAGAAATGACACTTGGCTACAATATAAAGTAGTGAGTATACAGCTTGTATAACAGTGTAAATGTGCTGTCCCCTCAAAATAACGCAACACACAGCCATTCATGTCTAAACTGCTGGCAACAAAAGTGAGTACACCCCTAAGTGATAATGTCCAAATGGGGCCCAAGTAGCCGTTTTCCCTCCCTGGTGTCATGTGACTCGTTAGTGGTACAAGGTCTCAGGTGTGAAGGGGGAGCAGG
>QLTV01001839.1:3284107-3295208 GCA_003457575.1 Thermophis baileyi
AAGGTCTCTAACACCCACCAGCCCCATGACGTCGTCATGGAGGAGTGGAAGAGGACTCCCGTGGCAACCTGTGAAGCTCTGGTGAACTCTATGCCCAAGAGGGTTAAGGCAGTGCTGGAAAATAATGGTGGCCCATACAAAATATTGACACTTTGGGCTCCATTTGGACATTATCACTTAGGGGTGTACTCACTTTTGTTGCTGTGTGTTGCGTTATTTTGAGGGGACAGCACATTTACACTGTTATACAAGCTGTATACTCACTACTTTACATTGTAGCCAAGTGTCATTTCTTCAGTGTTGTCACATGAAAAGATATACTTAAATATTTACAAAATGTGAGGGGGTGTACTCACTTCTGTGACATACTGTAGATATAATACATTTATTATTTATCTTCTCATAATTTCGGCAGTACAGGTAGTCCGTGACTTACAACTTTTCTTTTAGTGACCATTCAAAGTTACAATGGCACTGAAAAAAAGTGACTTATGACCGTTTTTCACATTTACGACCACTACAACATCCCTATGGTCACATGATCAAAATTTGGGCACTTGGCAACTGGCATGCATTTATGAGAGTTACACTATTCCAGGGTTATATGATCACCATTGACATTCCCAGCCGTCTTCCAACAAGTAAAGTCAATGGGGGAAGCCTGATTCGCTTAATGACCACGTGATTCATTTAATTGCAGCGATTCGCTTAACAATTGTAGTAAAAAAAGGTCATAACAGAGTCCTTCGGGAGTTGGGCGGCATATAAATTTTATAAAATAAAAATAAATAAATAAATAAATAACATGAGGCACAACTCACTTAACAACTTCCCTGCTTAGCAACAGAAATTTTGGGCTCAATTGTGGTTGTAAGTCAAGGATTATCTATATTGCTTCTGAAATTTGTACAGCATTATGATTCCTACCTCTTTTATCCTCGCAAAAAGTCTATGAGATATAATACTATTATTTTTATTATTTTACAGAAGTAAAGCTGAAGTGGCCCATGAAGAAGAATGGTACCCTAAAGAGAGTAACCACTACAATATTTCATAATAGGAATTAAAACAGAAAGCAATAAATTCTCTTTTTTCTCTTTCTTTTCTTCTTAGATGTAACTGTAAGGAGTTGGGAATCTTCTGCCTTCATTTTAGATTAACCAGTTTTGTATATTGTTCAGTCTCCTAATTATGCCTAGTTGAAATAAACCAGTACCATAAGCTATGGTTTAAAATTGGCTGTGATTAATCTAAATTTTTAGTTTCCTCTTGCGGCTGCATTGGACAAAGAAAAGGGAAAGTGTGGTGACACCTAAACTCACTCCAGCTTATTTTATTTTCATAATGCTGATTTACAGTTTAGTGTTATAATCACCCTAGACCACAGGAAGTGGCAAGACAGTATCCAACATTTCCCCCACAAGTACGCCAATTTGATTCCTTACCGATGTAGACTCTTTTGGTTTAGGGACTCCCAAAAGTTCATATGCATAAAGAAATTCTTCCAACACCCTCTCATAACTGATACTGATTGGGACAAGATATATATCAAAAACCTCCCTTTTAAGAAAAGGATCCATCACAATATTGAGAAGACCTGCAGATACAAAGAACACCTTTAAAAAAAAAAGTACAAAAAACCTTTTTAAAAGAAATCTAAATTAATACCTAATCTTCGTGTAGGAATTCAACCCTAGATTTTAACACTGTGCAAAAGATTCTGCATATGAACCATTTCATGCATAGAACAGGATGTTCTTATCGGTCCACGTCCAGAGAAGTCTTTTTTTTTTAACCCACAGATATATGGGTTAAAATATATGTGTTTGATCCAGGCACAGAACTGGAATATACACGTTGGACAAGGTGTTCCAGAACAGATAAAACAGCAAGTGCTACACAGGATGTAGGAGAGAGGTTAAAACAAGGTAAGGGGAAAGGAAGAAGTGGGACGAGCCAGGGAGGGGCTATCACCACCTGAGTATCTGGAGCAGGGGTAAATATAGTTCCCAACTAAAAGGAAATAAGGCAAAAGAAACTTGGGAAGATTGAGGCAGGTAGTTGGCAGTTGCCATATGCGGTGGGTCCTTGGACAGCAAAGGTGACTAACAAGGAAGTACTGGAGTGCATAACACCAGACATGTCACTGGAAGGCAAAATCACAAAACTGCGTCTCACTTATTTTGACCATGTAATGCAAGGGAATTCACTGGAAAAAGCAATTATGCTTGGAAGAGTTAGTGGTAAAAGGAAACCAGGCCACCAAAGAACACGGTGGATGGACACCATCAAAGCTGACATCAACCAGAGCAAAGAACTCCTCAAAGTAGTGCAAGATCGGAAGAGGTGGGATCTGGTCCACAGAATTATCATGAATTGGACATAACTGAATGGATAACATCATCATATGTGGTGGGATGACAGCAAATGACAGAGAAGGGGAAAGTTTGAGAGGAGGTGGGCACATGCTGAAGAAAGGAGGGGAGGATGAGATGCACAAGCCTAGCTTTACTCACCCAGATGTCCCTACCAGATGTGTCTTAACTCAAACCAGGGAGCAGTATTTTCTGGGTTTCAGTTTGGCTAGACCGCAACCTACACTGGAATGGTCTGGCTAAACGTCCAAGCCACAAGGTGTTTGTTCCATGCAAAGAACTTAACACATCTTTCATTTCAGTCACATGTGTCAGTCCCTAGCAGCTGTTCACAAATAAAGTTAGATTCTCCCAAAGTTTATGAGCCAAAGTTACTAAAAGGAAAAACAGTCTAAAGTTACAGAAATTTGAAAATTAAATGTTCTTTAGCATCTCACTTGTCACTATATTCATTATTGTAAGGGTCCATTGCTTGTAATGCCAATTGCCTCTTGAAGCAGAGAGAGATTGCAACTTACTTCCCTGATATGGAAGGAATATGCACACACTCTGGCCCTGTAATCTTGTGGAATCTTCCAGCCTCCAAGAAGTCCACTAGATGCTCCTATCAGATTAATATAAATTTAAGTGTTCATAGCCACATTGTACCAAAAATAAATCATCTGTGCCTACAGCAGCTATAACTTTTTGACCAACATACCAAACTTTGGAGACAATGTCTTTGCAGTACGGCTTCTAGTACCTTCAAGGTAAAACTCAACAGGGGCATGTCCATTCTAGAGAAAGAGAAAGAGAAAGAGAAAGAGAAAGAGAAAGAGAGAGAGAGAGAGAGAGAGAGAGAGAGAGAGAGAAGTCAACAATTAGCAAAACAAGTGAGACATTTTATATACATTTTTCAGACCAGCAATCCATAAAATTGAAAAAAAAATCTAAAACAGCAATAATCGTAAAATTTAATAAAGAGGAAAACATGTCACTCTGATTTTCAAAATCTAAAATTAAAAGGAATCCCTTGTTCCTCAGGACAGAAATATATTTACATCATGCCGATGAAGTATCTACCATTAGCAAAAACCAACACAACATTACTGGCTATTTTAAAGTTATTCACCTTTAAAATACACTTGACATATTCAGCAAACACTGCCCAATAAAGCTTGTTTCCACCAAATGTACGTCGCATGAAAAAGGCACCTGATTTTCGAAGCAGCTCACCGACTATTTTCATTCCAAGGAAATCTAGCAAAAGCACAGAAGATAGATGAAAGAAGTCAATCATTGTCAGTCTTGCAAGATAGTCCAGTAAGTCCAGAAGTGCTAGCTCTAATTTTATTGTAAAATTACATTAATAGAATCTTGCCAACAAGGAAAGTCTATGTGATACTCACTTGCTAGATCTTAGTACAGTTTCTTGGATACTTTGCATGGCTTAATTATACACATACATAAGACACAGCATGATTAATAAAAATCCCATTTTTATATCCATTATAGTTCCCCCCCCCACCTTTTCTTACTTATCTCACTGTTCAATTGACTTTTGGGCTACATGTCTTGATTTTGAACATGGGTGATGGTTGTTGACCTAACTAATATCTCTGCCTTGAGAAGCTGGCTATCAATTAAACCCTGCTTAGTTAATAGCTTCTGCTTCTTCAATTGATTATCATTAAAATAAAAGTCTGAACTGCCATTAAATGTTTCTAAATCAAAGTTAGCTTCAATTCAGATTTGCATTAAAAAGCTAAAATGTACAGAACATGCTAAACATTTTAACATATTACAATTTATATACCTTTACAAACTACTCAAAAAGTTATTGAAGAGCCCGTTTCTATATCTATTTGTGGCATTGTTGATCATTTGCATCTCATGTTTATTAAATTTTACAAGTTCATGTATATTAGAAGCTGTTTTTGAAGTTCAAAGTAATTTCTGAATATGGATTACTTTCAGTCATAAATTTGAATTACCTTAAAACAAGTTACTCTGTTTTCTATGATGAGAACAGGGGGAGGGCTGTGAATTCAGCCTTTTTGAATGGTTTTGGGTTTTTTTGGCCCAGAAGTATAATGATTTACAACGAACACACAGAGATCATAAATAAAGAAGAAATATTTCAATCCAGTTTTATAACAGTCAGATCAAGCCAGCTTCAACTAATATAAAATTCCGGGAACTAAAAAAAATTCTAAGAAAATTAAAATGTTTACCTATTCCTGCTGCAATGACGGGCAAAGCCAAGTCATAGCTATATAACACATAGGAGAGTAAGAGAAAATCCATGTAGCTTCGATGGCTGGGCAACAGGACAACGGGATGTTCTTGGATTGCCTGTTGTAACTAACAGGACACAACATGTTATTTATTACTATAAAGTTTAAGAGAGATTGTGAATGACTTTTTGTTTAAAAAGGCAATGTTTTACTAAAACACATACTACAACTATGCCATTTGTTTTCTACAAAGCTAAAATGCTAATTTTATGACGAGATGTACATTTTGCATTGAAAACCATGGGCTACATCTACCTGCAATGCTCTACCATTAATGATGGCCACAGATTACATTTCCTATGGCTCACCTGCAACCTTCCCTTTAACCTAAAATTTATTTTGGAAGACTAGACTTCAGAAGGCATATTTATTTATGTTATTTATTTATTTATAAATTTTATTGGCCACCCATCTTAGCACAGGGCAACCAACCGCTATATAGGGACTAAATGTGCAAAAACTTGCCTGAAAAAATTGGGATTTAGCCCTGTATTTTGACAGGACAACAACTATGGAGTGTTTATAATTCACAACTCTTTTCTCCCATATTTCACTGATAACAATTCCTTTGATTGGATTTTTTAAAACTTTGCTTTCGCCCCAAACCAGCATGCAACGTATTTTGTGTTAAGTAATTTCCAATAATTTCTATCTGGAAAAAATGGTGGGTGACTTCAGTTGCATTCTCCAAAGTTCAAATTAGTTCATTGAGTCTTCAGTTGAAGTATAGAACAGTGCTTAGTACCAGTCTGTCATCTATATACTACTAAAACTCTTGTGTCTGTAACCTTTACTGGGCAAAATGGTGCAACATAGGGCAAAACATTTTCAAACAAGGCACCTCAAATAAGCTAACCTACAACATGTTGGGACCCGTTACTCCCATGGGAATGAAATTTTGAAAAGTTCTTGCCATTTCCTTGCTGCCGCCATGCTGCTGGGATCACACGACCCTCATTTACAATGTTGTCTGACACCTTCCCACAAATTAATGGGGAAGCCTGAGAAGCTTGCAGGGAGAAACTCAGTGGGGATCATGTGATCGTGGCTGAGCACAGTGGCAGGTCGGGACTTGCAACTTCCTTCCTGGGAAGCTTACAGGAAAAAAGTCAATGGGGAACCTTGCAAAGAAGGTTGTAAGTTGTTTGGATAAATCTTGCAGACCCACACAAGCTTCACTAGTCCTCAAATATAGGCAGTCTTCAACTTACCACCACAATTGAGCCCAAAATTTATGTTGCTAAGTGAGACATTTGTTAAGTGAATTATGCCCCATTTTATGACCTTTCTTGGTACAGTTGTTAAGTGAATCCCTGCAGTTGTTAAGTTAGTAACACGGTTGTTAAGTGAATCTGGCTTCCCCGTTGACTCTGCTTGTCAGAAAGTCGCAAAAGGTGTTCACATGACACCGGGACATTGCAAACATCACAAATATGAGTCAGTTGCCAAGCATCTGAATTTTGATCAAGTGGCCATGGGGATGCCGCAATGGTTGTTAAGTGTGAAAAATGGTCATAAGTCACTTTTTTCAGTGCCGTTAGAACTTCGAACGGTCACTAAATGAACTGTTGTAAGTCAAGGACTACCTGTATATCTGAAAGAATGATCCAATGGGTCAGAGGTTGTTTAGTATAAGAACAGCCAGACCCTTTCCCAAATAGTTTTCTAAATTGTAATAGTATTCCATGACAAAGATTGATAGAAACTTGGTGGTCAGAGTCCAATGCTTTTAGACTTTAGATTATAAACTCGGAAACAAAAACAAGTTCTGGCTATGTCCTGAATGAAGTGCATCTATATGTCTGTAAAAGCTTTGCTGTTCTATAGCTAGCTATTTTATTTGCTGCTTTTTACCTATTTCTCTGGGTATATTTTTCATACTCAGATATATTTCTTAAAATCAAGGAGCTACAAGACACTTGTTGGTAATGATCTTAGTACTAACTTGGGTAATTTCTTTGCTTATATTAGTTGTGAAAATCACGCTGATCAGCAATATGGACCTTTAACCACTAAATGTGGTCATGTGGTAAGAAAATACAGGGAGTCACAAGGAGTTCCTCTGTGGGAAGATGGGTGGTTCCAAAATGTGACGGATGGATGGATGGATGGATAGATGATAGATGATAGATGATAGATAGATAGATAGATAGATAGATAGATAGATAGATAGATAGATAGATAGATAGATAGATAGATAGATAGATAGATAGATAGATAGATAGATAGATAGATAGATAGATAGATAGATAGATTTAGATAGATTGATTGATAGATTGATAGATACAGATAGAGATAGATAGATGATAGATAGATAGATAGATAGATAGATAGATAGATAGATAGATAGATAGATAGATAGATAGATAGATAGATAGATAGATAGATAAACTTAAGCATCCCCATACATTCCCAGCATAAGCAAAGCAAAGTTTGTCTCATCACTCAATATGGAACATTGTGATTTACAAACATTTAGCCTTCCTCAGCCTGGTGTCTTCCAGGTGTGGCTGGTTCAGAATTCAAGAAAACTGCATGGTCAAGAGTATCTACAAATACTTTAACATATAATAAAAAAATGGTTTACTCTGATCATTTTTCAGAATGAGTTTGGTAGCACCTTATCAGACTAACAAAATTTATGAAAAGACATAAGCTTTATAAGCTAGGACTCACTTCATCAGATCCATGAAGAGGTTAAGCTGATGTAGGATGTACAATGGAACGAGGTAGGCAAAAGGGAAGGGAACACGGGATGATTATAGAGATGAAGGTTACATGTGAGAGACACAAGTACCTTATCAATTAACAATTGTAATATGTTAAAAATCCAATCTATTTGTTAACCCTATTTGAGAATGACTTTATGTCAAAGTTTTACCTATGAAAGTGACAATTTCAACCCAAATCTTTGATTACAGCGATTGCCACACTTCTAAAATGTTACCAATCTGTCCCTTATTCCCCTCTTTAAATATTCCTGTGAAAATACGAATATGAGCCAATATGAAATATGAAACCAATCAGTTTCGTATCCCAACTTATTTTGACAAAAAAAAATACAAGATCAGGTAAATAAATGCGCTTGGAAAAGGATCCATTCGGCAAAACACAATGGTTTCCATCTTCCAACTCAATATAACTATTGATTAATCTTCCACATGCAAATCCTCAAATCCTCCCCAGCAAATTTTGTGATGGAGGTGGGGAGGGAATAAGAAGTTGAGAAATGGGGCAGTTCTATTACAGACATAAGTCTACAGCACTCCAAAAGCCCTCTTGCATAAATCCCCCCTCACTTTATACATCTGCTCCAATTGCAACCAAGTTTTGTAATACTTCTATGAAGAAATCCTCATCACATACTGTATTTCAAACTATGAATTTGGTTAATTCTAGGTTTATCTTTTGATAGGCTAGGTGTGGCTAAATAGAACAGGCACACCTGATCATTTTCTTACTAGTACATCTGATACTATGACAAACCAATTTACCCACATAGTGCTGAAAACTACCGTAGTTAATTTTAGAAAGCAGCAAAGATAAAGCAAAACAAACAAACAAACAGAGAAAATGAGATCAGCTTCAACATGTAACTTAAGAAAGCAAATAACCTTTTCTATGAAAAAACTGACTGTTAGAGGAAACCCTCCTAAAGTATCAATTTTTACGTTAAAGCACATTTCCACATAATATTAGCATTGCTTCAGTCATATAGCTTATGATGAAAACATGGCATAATTACATACTTCCAGAATAGATCTATCCATTGTAAGGTGACAGAGGTGTCTACAGGCTCTTAGATGGTAACTACTCTCACTAACTCCATCACACGTTTACAGTTGTCTTCATTTGCCAGGCTAATTCTTGCTTTTTAAAAGGTTTTTCCACCTTAGAATACCTATTGTTTTGCTGTTGCTCTGCATATAGAGAAAAACTGTAGGAACTTTGATACCATCTATCTAAAGCAATATCTTACAAGAAAAATTTTGTTTGCATAATTGTTACTTGTTCTTCACCCACTATACCTATTCCTATATGCCCCACGAAGTATTCTACAGTCCCTCAATGTTAAGCACAACTGTGAAACTACTAATATATCTAGCATAGTGAAAAATTACAGTTTTTCAACAAAGGATTGAGTCACATAATTGGTTACTGAGATTTTCTCTCATTCAGCTAATGTTCTACCAGCTGGGTAAATCTTCCAAGTACTTACCAACTAATTACACAACACTGAGCAAACAAAGACCTACCTCCCAGAAGCTATTATACTTGGCTGTGGGAGTCTGGTTTGTTTATACCTTGAGACTTTCCCTGTTTGGGATAAAGAAATCCTTTTTAAGAATCATCTCTGCTTAGGCATCTGTTATGGGCAGAGACTACACTGCACTAAAACAGAAATGTGCTGGAGTAAAAATGAATTCAGTGTTTCACCTCAACTATCATTTCTGAAGGTAGGAAAAGAAATAACTTGATTTCTAGTAACTTACACAGTCTCATCTACACCATTTTCTGGCACCACAAATAAGTGGTTTACCACCTCTTTCTGGATTTTTTTTATTTTTTGGCTACCTGGTCTCACCTATAGCCCTAAACATCCCATCAAAGTCCTCATCCTTCAAAGCTAAGTCTACTTAACTTTCTAAACCAAAGTTAGCTAGGCCTCATCTTGTAGCTGGGCAATGGTAGAAGAGAGCTAATCAAAACAGGGCCTTCATCTTTGTGCGGCATGTTTAAGAACAGCAAGAAAAGATGGGCATTTTGGGATTTTACTGATGGCTAACAAACAAGCTGATGATAGGTTACTACTTTTGATGCCTTTACAGTTGTCAGTAGCGAGACACACATTTTAAAGCAATAACAGACCCTTGGAATTATTTTGCAGTTTACTCCAATCCCATATTAAGAACTGCATATAATTTTTGTAAAAATTAATATTTATTTATTGTTGCATATGGACATCTGAAGTCACATTTCTTTCAATTTCTTGTTCTGCATCTTGGTATGACGATCCACAACAAGTAACAACTTTCAGTGAAGAGTATGTTAATGGGATAACAAATGCACAACCCAAGGAATTTGGAAAGCTTACTGTAACTAGCGATTCTTGCATTAATTCACCCCGATTGCATTTGCATAAAATGCTATTTTATCAGGAAGTATCCATACATACTTACTTTTTGCATGCCATCTTCATTTACGTACACGCTCTTGAAAAGGCATTTAAAGATTTTGCTCAGAGTGAAAGCAAAAAAACGAATAGCTCCCATATGCATGCCGTGTCCCATCTCATCCAGAATTTCTGCTGCCTCTTCTTGTATAATATCAAGGGATTCACCGGTCTCTTTTGATAGCTAAGCACAGAAATCAAGAGCTTTAATTAATAAAGACATCCCTCAAATATTCTGAATTTATGGACTTGCTGAATCAGAGCAAAACTTTAAAACCTAGACTTCTGCCCCACGGAGGCCCACCAAATGTCTGTTAAAACCCATAAAAAGGACATCAGAAATAACAGAGCTTTCTGCTCGTTTTCCCAACAACTAGTACTGGACAAATAGATACATAATCACCATAAAAGGCAGCCATTAATAAGCTTAACTTTCATTACAGCTACGGTAATCCTCGACTTACAACAGTTCATTTAATGACTGTTCGAAGTTATAACGGCACTGAAAAAAGTGACATGACCATTTTTCACACTTACGACCATTGTAGCATCCCCATGGTCAAGTGATTTACATTCGGATGCTTGACAACTGGTTCATATTTATGATGGTTGCAGTGTCTGGGAGTCCATATTTTGCGACCTTCTGACAAGCAAAGTCAATGGGGTAGCCAGATTCATTTAACAATTGTTACTAATTTAACAACTACAGTGATCCACTTAACAAATGTGGCAAGAAAAAGTCATAAAATGGGACAAAACTCACTTAACAAATTTCTCACTTAGCAACATAAGTTCTGGGCTCAATTGTGTTCATAAGTCGAGGACTACCTGCAGTTGATTAAACAGTAATGCCTTTTTAATGCATTTATTTATGAATGTATGAACTGCTTAAGACAACTCTCAATAGAGTATACAGTTGCAAGAAAAAGTAGGTGAACCCCTTGGGATTACGTGGAGTTTTGCATGAATTGGTCATAAAATGTGCTCTGAACGTCATCTAAGTCACAACAATAGAAAAACACAGTCTGCTTAAAATAATACTACACAAACATTAGATGTTGCCATGGTTTAATTGAACATAACATGTAAACATTCACAGTGCAGGGAGGAAAAAGTATGTGAGCCCCTAGCCTAATGACTTCTCCAAGAGCTAATTGGAGCCAGGAGTGAGCCAACCTTGACTCCAATCAGTGTGATGATATTGGATGTGTGGCTGACAGCTGTCCTGCCCTTTAAAAACACACACCTGGTTTGGGTTTACTGGTTTCAAGAAGCAC
>QLTV01001839.1:3295461-3343601 GCA_003457575.1 Thermophis baileyi
GTCAGAGTCCTGACCTCAATCCGTTTGAAATGCTGTGGCATGACCTTAAGAGAGCGATTCACACCAGACATCCCAAGAATATTGCTACACTGAAACAGTTTTGTGAAGAGGAGTGGACCAAAATTACTCCAGATCGTTGTGCAGGTCTGATCTGCAACTACAGGAAACGTTTGGTTGAGGTTATTGCTGCCAAAGGAGGGTCAACCAGTTATTAAGTCCAAAGGTTCACATACTTTTTCCTCCCTGCACTGTGAATGTTTACATGTTATGTTCAATTAAACCATGGCAACGTCTGATGTTTGTGTAGTATTATTTTAAGCAGACTGTGTTTTTCTATTGTTGTGACTTAGATGACGTTCAGAGCACATTTTATGACCAATTCATGCAAAACTCCACGTAATCCCAAGGGGTTCACATACTTTTTCTTGCAACTGTAAAAGCTACAGTTTATGCAAAAACTACTATAAAATTCAATCATATATAAGAAATATGATATATAATTATAGTAAATTCCTGGCATTTGGGTCTGAACAGCTGTATGGATTGATGTATCCCACCCAAGAAAAGAATTAGGACTAGCCTCATTAGACATTACCAAGACATTAGAACTATATCTCCTTGAGTGGTATATCTCCAAACAACTTTTAACAAAATTAATAAATTACAATCAGCACAAATCAAACAAATCTCCCTGATTTGGAAATATGTCTTTAGGGAGCTTCAAAACTATAATGAAAAAGCACAATTATTTCACAGAAGAGTTCTATCACAAATCTTGAAGAGAGAAAAAAAACCTAGGGAGCCAGGATAAGATTTCATAATTAGGATATTGGTGGGTAACAAAGTTACTGGTCAAATCATTATAAACAGCAGCTGACAAATAAACAACTGAAAGGGGAGCAGATAAAAGGTTGACACACCTGCCTGATGACATACTGAACCTGTTCAGACTGTAGAACAATACTTTTAATGGCACTTGGCTTGCAGGGAGAAAGTTCTTTATAAACAACAGGAGTATAGCATTTCATTGCATATCTGAGGTCACTGGACTGCCGTCGCTCTTCCAAAATATCTTCAAATTCATATTTTTTCTTTGATGTGAGATTTTTCTGCTGGGAATAATACAAATGGAGAATTAGACACTGGCCACACTAGCACACCATTTTAAGTAAAACACTCTAGCTTATAGAGCCGAGGTGGCGCAGTGGTTAGAGTGCAGTACTGCAGGCTACTTCAGCTGACTGCTAGCTGCAGTTCAGTGGTTCAAATCTCACCGGCTCAAGGTTGACTCAGCCTTCCATCCTTCTGAGGTGGGTAAAATGAGGACCCAGATTGTTGGGGGCAATATGCTGACTCTGTGAACCGCTTAGAGAGGGCTGTAAAGCACTGTAAAGCGGTATATAAGTCTAAGTGCTATTGCTATTGCTATTACACTTCTATATATAAAAACGCATTGTTCCAGCATTTGCAGTCCCACCAGCATGAGTGGGCAACCAAATAAAGCAGAGAGAAGTAAACATTATGTTTTGTTTTGTTTTGTTTTGTTTTGTTTTGTTTTGTTTTGTTTTGTTTCCTTCCTTCCTTGTTTCCTTGGTGAGTCTGTGTTGACTCTTGGTGACAGCCTGGACAAATCCCGTAGTTTCCTTGGCATCGTTTTTGGAAGCGGTTTGATCCCTGCCTTCTTTCTAGGATTGAGAAAGGTTGACTGGCCACAAGGGATTACTTAGCCAGCAGGGATTTGTGCCTAAGAAGGGACTAAAACACAGAGTGTCTTGGTTTCTAACCTGGTACCTCAAACCATTACACCAAACTGCCCCTTATGTTCTAATATAGAGTTGTGGTTCATTGTATCTCCCCAGAAACCAGGATCTGAAAGCCAATCTATAAATCTGAGTTTACAGAATTACCCTACATTCAAGAAGACAAGCAAACAGAAACCAAGTTTTAAGCCGTTTAGGCACATCAAGTAAGTCCTAGCAACCACAACAGATTTATTCCCAGGTAGGTATGGCAGCTTTAACTATTTTGTTCACCTTTTAAGATTTGTAGTGATAAATGTTATGTAATACTTTTGTAATATTTGCTGTCAATTTGTAAGATGCAATCAGCCCACACAAATGAGCCACAAGGGATTATTACTGGCATTTACACGTTCTAGAAAACATATCCTACTGATACTGCCATGTCTTCCTTCCTTCATCTGAAGCTACAACATTAAACCTGGCTAGTTCTGTAACAATAGAGTCCTCCTACTTGCATCCTACTCGCACATTGGAAGAACTCCAACTTCAAAAGTTCTTAGAATGCTAAAATCCTAATAATGTGAGCCCAGAAGTGGAAAACATTTACACAAGCTTCAGGATGTGGCATTCTGCTCTGAAGAACACTATTACACTTGGGGTCATGTGGGGGGAAGGAGGCACAGGGTCTGACACAAATTACACTCTGAACCAAATATTCCTGGGATCATAAACTTATCTGTAACTACCGTACTTACTGATAGTAGGTAGCATTGAACTTAATGGAACTTATACATGTATTTTTGTACATAGAACTGTACATACCGGTAGAAGATTGCATTAGTAGACTCTAGGTAAAGTCCCTAACATTAGTAAAATATCTTAAAATATGAACAAAGATTATAAAAGTGTGAGAAAGAGGATTCAGAAATGATTACCCAATTTTACTGGAATTTATTTAATGTACCTGTATCAAACAATCACTGCCTCCTAAATCGGTTAACAAAGAGATGGGACACACCCTCATATTTACAATATAATCTGACATGACACATGAAGGAACTGAATTTAGAGATGTTTCTGAAGGTTAAAAAGAGTGGTGAGATGTTGTTTGGTATTTACATAAACTTGAAGGTTTCTATTATTTTTGCTTTTAAAAGCCTGTCAGGCTCCAAACAAAAAATCAAAGAATCATCTTACTACACTGCCTTTACAAGTTGTCCTCGACATACGACCAAATTTACAATGTACCCCAAAAATGGGATTTACAACCTGGTTTTGAAGTTACAACATCGCGCCCCCCCCCCCCATCACTTGACTACATTTTGGGTGCTGGGCAACCAGCTCACATTTACAGCAGCTCTCTGTGGTGACATGATTATGATTTACAACATTTTTGCTGGCAATCAGCATTTTTCTGGTTACTGGCAAAACCCACTCCATAGCATTTAACAACCGCAGCGTTTGCTTTATGACGCCCATAAAAAAGCTCACAAAATCAGGTCTGGTTGCATGGTGAGCTGCTTTGCAACCATCACAACATAAGACCATAATTGTGGGCTCAATTACACACATAATTCAGAGGACTACCTATACCTCTAACAGATTTTAACCTTTTTTCAATAAAAATAATCCCAAAGCCGGACTGAATATAACAAACTGATGTACCAGATTGTTTCTGGGCGTCACAGAGTTTAATGGCACACTGACACAATAAAACATAGCTTTAATTGACCATTGGAAAGAATGGGTATCTATTAAATAATTGCAACATTCAAATATCTGTGATTGACAACATACATCATTTGTGCTATTATGTAATTGGCCCTTTTAATCCGTTGTTCAGACCTTTTTTCTGCAACTTTGGTAACAGAATACACAAGATATGGAAAGTATCTTTGTTCAAACCTTGACATTCCCAGTTTCAAATATCACAGACAGAAAGGGTGAGAAAGAACTGCTGCCCAAAACTTTAAAGAGCCATTCTTAATCAGAATAGACAGCAAGATGATGTAACACTGTGACTCCATATAAAAAAGTCTTGATAACTTCCTTAGATATATTTTCCCACAAATGAGATGCATAATCTGCATTTGTCACTGTACTGCTCTGCCCAGAGAAAATTTAGTTTTGTATTAATGAATACCCAAAGAGGTGCATGGTTCTGTTTCCTTCAGTGGCACTATTAAAATCTTCCTGTTCTTTTACAAGAAATCGAGAGGGTGTAATACAGGTAGTCCTCGACTTACAACAGTTCATTTAGTGACCATTCAAAGTTACAACGGGACTGAAAAAAGTGACTTATGACCATTTTTCACACTTACAACCGTTGCAGCATCCCCATGGTCATGTGATCAAAATTCAGATGCTTGGCAACTGGTTCATATTTATGATGGTTGCAGTGTCTCAGGGTCATGTGATCCCCTTTTGCGACCTTCTGACAAGCAAAGTCAATGGAGAAACCAGATTTACTTATAACTGTGTTACTAACAACTTCAGTAATTCACTTAACTGGTGGCAAGAAAGGTTGTAAAATGGGGCAAAATTCACTTAACACCTATCTCACTTAGCAACAGAAATTTTGGGCTCAATTGTGGTTGTAAGTCAAGGACTACCTGTATGCTATAGTACAGCATTCACTTCTTGGGAAGGGAAGGATAGGATACATATTAATAATATGTGAGAATGAAGGATTGCACAAGTCAGTCTAGAAAAACCTATCAGTTAAAGCAAATCATATTCCTATTAGCACTGAGAAGAGCAAGAGGACTCTGTGGAAGTATTTACACATTTTCCAGTTTCCAGCAGTACGACACGACACTTATAATACGTATTTAACTTCCCTATTCCACAGGGACAGTAACAGAGGTGGGTTCCTGCTGGTTTGGACCGGTTCTTTAGAACCGGTAGCGGGAATTTCCCCCCGCTCGCTGAACCGGCAGTGATGGCCAGTTGGACACGCCCCCGAACCGGCTCTCTCGGCGGCGCCATAGGCGCTGCCATCTTGTTTTTCACTTCTGCGCACGTGCAGAAACTGTTTTTTGCTTCTGCACATGCGCAGAAGCTGGATTTTCAGCCCTGCGCATGTGCACGCGTGCCCGCATGGCTGCGCGCACACCCATGCAGTGCGGGAGGAAGCGAACCGGCAGCGAGGTAAGTCACAACCTACCCCTGGACAGTAAGATTTTTTTTTTCTTCTGTTCAATCATGTCCAATTCTCGGAGGCTGCCTGGACAAGTCCCTGTAGTTTTGTTGGCAAGGTTTTTCAGAAGTAGTTTGCCACTGCATTCTTCCTAGGACTAAGAGAAAATGACTGGCCTGAGGTGACCCAGCTAGTTTTATACCTAAAGTAGGACTAGAACTCGGTTGATGCCTTAACCACACCAAACTGGTCTCTCTCTCTATCATATACCAAATTATTAAAGATACTCTTGATAAACTTATTATATAATTTAAAAAAAATACCTCTAAAGATACTGAAGCAATTGTCAGGACTTTTTGGTTGCTAGAGATTCTTCCAAGACCACATGGATATATCAGTTTTGTGATGTCATTCCTTACTCTTATTGTAATTATTTTTGAGATGTGGTTATTAAATGTTATTTAAAGTATTTCCGAATATTTACAGATACTAACCTCTCCTACATTATGATTGAGTCAGCAATCTATTACCTTTTGATAAGGTAAGCAATTTGATAAATTTCATATTATTCCAACGAGATCACACATGCTGAAATGCTGAATAGAAAATAGACTATTACAAAACAATACTCTCTACCCTAATGGTTTGTTTTTGGTGGCAATATAAAGAAGTACAAAATAAAAGTTTACAAAATAAAAAATGTATTTGTTAGATTTATTTCTCACCTTTTCTTTGGTAGTTGAAAACAGCATACCAATAGCTCTGTGAGCTAATTGGTCTAAGGAATAGTGGCTGACCCAAAGTCACCCAATGATCTTTCATGGCCAAGGGTACATTTTAGCCTGATCTTCCTGTCTAACATCTTAAACCACCACAATCTACATGATTGCATCCTATTTATTTCCTATATGCTTTTTTAAAAAAGAACATTCAGCATATTATGTATTTTGAACATAAGTCTGGATGACCATTTTATTAATCACGATAATATCTGAGATTAAAGCATTAGTCGAATCAACTGTATCTAAACTGTTCAAATTTATGCCTGGAACAAGATTACACATTGCTCAGGAATCAGAAGCATACACACTGTTTTCACACCGCTTACTTTCATATTTTACCGTTTCCCCCAAAGTAAGACATCCCCTGATAATAAGCCCAATCGGGCTTTTGAGTGCATGGCAATAAGGCCAAGCGCTTATTTCAGGGTTTAAAAAAATATAAGACAGGGTCTTATTTTCGGGGGAAACACTGTACATGGCAAAAAAATCATAAGTTTTAAAGCCCCTATTATATTTTCAAGGCAAAGCTTGTCTTCTAATGTGATCATTCCAATTACTACTACACTAATTACTACCAATTAGTGCTGCCTTACTCCAGAACAACAACATGGGTTCAAAGAAATCCAAACAAGCCGGCAGTCTGGTCCTTGAATCTATACATGTGAGAAACAACTCATCACACAGAGCACACGGATGCATGTGGCAGCCTTCCCCAGCCCGATGCTGATCCGCAGTGGGGAACCACAACTCCCACCATCCCCAGCCAGAATGCAAAAAGTGTGGCTCGACACAGCTACAATAAAAGGGTTATCGGAACATGCTTTAAATGCTGGCAGGGAACAGTGGTCGCCGGGAAAGGAGGCCGCTGCTGCTGTTAAAATGCTGAGCGCCAGGCAACCATTGCAGTACCCGCTTCTTCTAGCCCCCAAAAGGAAGCTGCTGTCCCGTTACTACACATGCAAGGATGCCCAGGAAGAGATGGGGGGAGGGGGGAGGCCTTCGGCCGACGACGCTGCAGGGCTTCCAAGCACGCCTCGCTTCTCCCTTCTCCCCGTCTCCCCTTCAGCCTGCGTGAAGCAATCCCGCCTCGGCTGCTGCCGCGGCCGCCCCCCTCCCCCGTCTCCAAAGCAGGAGGCAGCTACTTACCGAGTATACAGGGGGTCCCCGCCGAGCGGCTGCCCCGGCCGCTGCGGCCATCGCCAGGCTGCTTTCTCCTGCCGGGGTGCCCGGCTGCACTCACTCTCGTCTGGCTGGCTCCCTCCGCCGTTTACCGGTAGCACCCATCCACCCGCCCCTGCTTGCCGACGCCCTCGCCGCCCTGCTCTGCGAAGCCAGCCGAAGGAGGGAATCTGTCACTCGGGGAAGAAGGGCGGAAGTACCTGATGGGCGCCGCCATCTTGTCCGCGACGGTATTCGCGCGGGGCCAAACCTCCTCTTGGGCGATGATCGCCTTTGGGGGAAGGGAAGGGGAAGGGCAGGGAAAAGAAGCGGCATGGTGGGAATCGCAGGCGGGCAGAGCCCGTCGCCCAAAGAGGACGAGAAGGAGGACTTCGCTTTTGCAGAAGGGCTGCTGGACACCGTCCTCGGTTCCCTGTATGACTTCGGTGGGTGATCTCGAATCTGATTTTTCCCAGGGCCTATGGGTTTCGGTGTTGCTTCCCCCTATTCTTATCGTGGGACCTCTGCTCCCCTTTTTTCTTTCCCGTTCCGGATTCTTAGCCATCTCCTGCTCTCAATATTGTACTAACAACATTTCTGCGGGGCAAGGGGCTGGCGCAATGAAATGGATGCTGGAAACAAGGGGAGCTGGTAGAAGTGAAATCTTGAAGAACTGAGAAGGCTTCACGTGTTATAGTTGTATTGATGGTTTTAGTAATGTAGTTCTTTAAGCCAAAGCGAAGCGATCCGAAACGCCCACTTTCCGGCCATTGAAACCAATCAGTCTTGATTAGATCCATAAATCCAAGAGGGCTTTCAACCAACAAGGCAGCATATATTTTATGGGATCTATTTTTTGTTCATTCCGGGCAGAAACCCTGTTCGAATACTTACCCCAAGGTCCTAATTTCGGTTTCTTGGCAATTCCACATCTGCAAATTATTTTTGAATTACTGAATACCATTACTGTTTTCATGTTTGGTGTGTTGTTGGGCCCAATGATCTGTGGATAATAAGGAGATACAATAGGTAAATTATTCTGCATATACTATGAATGTAGCTCTGTATAGATCCCCTTCAAGTTCTTACGGAAAGTTCTGTGTAGGTCTCATTGAGCTCAATTTTTATTTTATTTATTAAATTTATATGCCTCCCAACTCAGTATTCAGAATGACTATGGGCGGCTTATAATGTAATAAAAATAGAAATGTAAAAACAATTATAAATATAAGAGCAATTAAAATTACAAGAATTAAATACAGATCCCCAATACATCAGTTCCTAGCGAGTACAAAAATGCTTCTGCTTTTATGGCAACAGTACAGATTTGCTTTCCATTGCCTTCTTTCAGGATGCTTTTTAGCCTAGAAATTTCCTGATATTCTCTCATACAAATAATAACCAGGTCCAAGTTCGCTTGGCTTAAAAAAAGTTCAGCCAAGGACAACAAGGTGCTGGCATCTTCTACGATTCATGTATTTATGAGTTCATACATATCTGTGAAATGTAAACATCAGTATACATGGCACCCATGATAGTACTTAGGAAAACATTCTGCATAAAAGTAGAATCTATCTCCTGTGCTACCCAGATGAATGTGCCAAATTGTTCCTAGTAGATAATTTAAATGTTATCTTACCAGAACCAAGAATTTTCTAACAATGTTTAAGAGCTTATAAGAAGTATATTTAAAAACAAAACAAAATGGTTTAGCATGATTTGCGGAAAAAAATGTATTGGAAAAGACTTTTGAGAACACCAAAAATAGTCAAGAAAATAAACAATTAAGTCATAGAACAAATCAATCCCAAATTCTTATTTAAGGTACAAATGATGAGGCTCGAACTATAATTCTCTGGGCACATTATGTGAAGACACAGTCCCCTGGAGAAGTCTATAATGCTGGGAAAAGTGGAAAGAAAGAAAAAAAAAAGAGGCAGCCAAGCAACAAGATGATGGGTTTGATTACAACAGCAAAGAAAATGCACCATTGAAAGATCTAACAGGCTAGATTGAGGACAGATCATTCTGGAGAAAATCTTACCTATGCGGTTGCTAACACTTGAGGCTATACTGGTAGCCCTTAATACTGCAATTTGTGAATTTGAACACTGAATTCTGAGTTCTGAGCATGATAAAGTATGTACATTGCTACCAATTTAAGTGGGAGACTTTTTGTATGATTTTTGTTTGTTAAAAGTAAAACATTCAGTATAATTTAAATTTTCCAAAAATAGGATATTTAGACCCTTCTGGGTTGAATGGAACAAAGAGATGAACACATTTGCTTTTAAACTATAGGTGAATCACCACCAGAGAAATGCAAAAGGAAAAGGAACAAGAAAAGACACTCTCAACAGATAACAGCAACAGTGGCCACCCCTACTATATCACTTGTCAATCCTGAACTTTGTACATCTTCTTTGGGCAAGAGAAAAAATGTGTCCAACTTCTTTGACAATCTGAAAGATGAACTGTCAAGTGTTAATCAGAAAAAATGTGTCTCGGGTTCCAGTTCCCCTCATCCACTCCCATTCAAAAGTGCCCAAGAAGAAAAGGCAACACAGGTTGAAGTTGTGACATTCCAGGGTCGACACAAAAAGAAGGCTAAACTAGAAATTCCTGGAAGTGATGATTCAAAGGTAAGGCATTCATATTTAATTCCCTCATGTTTGGAGGCAGAACATTCAATTTATAAAAGAGATTTCTCAAAAATAATTGCAAATAATTACTGGTCTGCTTGCCTACATTATCACCATATGATCAAAGAGAAAGAAAGGACTTTTCATTTTGTAAATTTACTCTGGTCATTTAGGAATAATTTAGTTGGCTAAGTAAATTAATATTTGCAAGCCTTTTTTACTGTATGGGAATTCTTCATAGCGCAATGTTCATAAATATATTCAGTGTTAAAATTATATCACATTTAATTGCAAGGTGAAATGGGAATAAGCATTTTGCCACAACACACAGCCTCTTTACTCTTCTCTTTGCAAGATGAGTAGTGATATCAGGATAGGGAAAGATTTCCCCTGTCCGGTTGTGTCTGACTTTAGGGGGTGGTATTCATCTCCGTTTCTTAGCTAAAGGAGGCAGCATTGTCCAAAGACATTTCCATAGTCATGTGGCTAGCATGACTGTATGCTGAGGTACCTGGAACATTGTTACCTTCCCACCGAAGTGGTACCTATTTATCTACTCACATTTGCATGCTTTTAAACTGCTAGATAGGTAGCAGCTGGGGAAAGTAAAGGGAGCTCACCCCATTGTGTGGCACTTGGGTCTTGATCCCGAGCTGTCAGTTCAGCGTCTTTAACCACTGAGCCATCAAGCCCCCCCCCCATATCAGGATACTTCTGATTAATTCATAGCTTCTCATTTTCTTTGAGCTTGAGATGTTATACCAGGTACAAAAGAGGTCCATATATTAATTCAACTTTGAATTGACCTACCCAGTCTGGTCTGGAAATCCACATAACTACCCAGACAATGATAAAATGTTTATGTATCTTTTTGCTACCATCTCTTGACTAAATGATTTTTTGCAGCCTAGATCTGGTAGCTCTAAATAATTTTCTTTAGAAAATCTCAGTTACCAGTTATAATTAGACAAAGTAGGAGACTATGAGTAGCTTGTGCTTTCAAATAAGATGCCTAAGTGCCTAAGCATCTTAAGATGCTTAAGCCATATTCAAATTTCAGCTTCTTAAGCCAAGGCAAAATTTGTTCACCATTCACTTACTGGACTTCCATGGAAAGTAGCAGTTGTGGAAAACTGAGATAAAATTTAATTGGAATTCTGTAATATTCTTCTTTCATGATCTCTGTCCTGGCTTTTGTGGTCCAATGCCCAATCTATATATATAAAAGCGAAAACCACTCACACATTAATCACGAAATCTCCAGAACCGTAAAGCCTACAAACTTGAAATTTGCCACGTATGTTCCTCTTGGCTTCTAGGTGCTCACTGAGAAAGGATTTTTCAAAATGACCATCGCAGCATAAGTATTTCTTATATTAATATTAACAAGATCTGATGCTAAGGAGTTCTACTCCCCCCTCCCCACCTGAAAAGAAATCTGATCCACATGCAAAACACAAGCAGAGGAGTTTCAGTTTCGCTTTTGCTTTCACAGCAGCAAGCAGCTTTACTACAGAACAGTTGCAGTCATCCTCCAGCCAGAGAGCAAAACCAGGAATGTTGTTTACAGGGAGGTCCTGAGCAATTCATCTGAGGGACGAATTTAAAGTCTATGCTATGCAAATAATGTCTTCATCTGTAACAGAAACTTAGCTTACCATCTCTAACGAAATAATACAGTCCCTTTTTTAACTACTCATTAATTTTCAAGCTTTAGGTGTCAATTTATCAAGCCCCATCACATAGTTTCGTAGCGAAGCACGGGTATCAGCTAGTCTAATCTATTGACATAATTTTTTTTTGTTTCAACAATCTTGCAAACCTTGTTGAGATGATGGGAATTATAATTGGGTCAGGTTAATGTGGTACTGTTTCATTTCTCAGTGTTTCTAGCCTATTCTTTCCCAGTATCTATTTTAAATCTAAAACTACCACATGGGATCCACCTGTTACAAAACTGGTTTGGGACTGACTCACAAACAGGTAGTTCAGTAGAATTCCATGGTTGCTGTTATTGCCAAATACCAGTATTTCAAAAGAATTAAGCAAGAGCCAAATGACTTTAATTACCAGAGTTTTATCATCAGCTTCTGAGGTTCAGAGAAGTTTTTAAAATTAGATTTATTAGGAATTTTACATTGAACAAAAAACTATTCAAAGAAAGAAAAGAAAAGAAAGTGCAAGATATGAAAAAGAAAGAAAACCCGAATTTTAGAAATATATTGTATGAATGATTTCTGACCTTTTCGACAAATAATTACAATTTTATTATCGAGTTTTATACTCAAGTGTTTAAAGCTTTGGAACATTGGTTTGCATTATGTAAATATTCCAAGGAGGATTATAAAAAGAATAGAATTCAGAGGGAATAACAATTAAAATTCTATAGACAAATATATTTCTCCACTGCAATGCCTGTTAAAGATTTGTTTAATCTATGCCAATTTACTGACTATAGAATCACATGTTTAATAATTTATAGAACGTGTTGACAATCATTAGAGATTTATGCAAGATGAGAAAAATAGTTCTATCTTAAGACCGTAGAAGTAAGTAGGTGTTTATGATGAGTATGATCTGCTACCTATCCTGATGTAAAACTGATCAAGGTAATTACTCTTGTTTAAAAATAAATAAATACATTTCTGTAGTTAACAAGGAACACCAATCTGGTCTCAATTGTGGTCCTAACTTGAGGACTATTTGCAGTTTTTTTTTTTTTTGTAACATATAGTACTAAAGTGTAAATAAAATAAGTGTTCTGACCTAGGATTCCACAAACCACGAAGCAGACTCCTTGTCCCGACAAAAACCCTTTAAAAAATGGCTTGGGGGAAAAAAAACCAGTTGAATGCATTTTTGTTGTTCCAATAGTTCACCCTCTGCAAAAAGAGCTCAGTTCAGTCAAAATGTTCCCATCATGGAAAAGCCATTTTCACAGATTATACTCTTTAGTTGCATAACTCCCATGTACTGGAGAGGAAATTGATCATGAGGTATTTTTTCTTTTTGTCTGTTCTACCAGCAGAAACAACCTGCTATATTGGAAGTTTTCCTGCAGTTTTCTCTAAGAAGGATTTATTCTAGATCCAGCTTGTATAGCATGATACTGCCATGTTTGAATTGATAAAGTTAAGATTAGTTATTTACTTGGAAGACTAAACCTCTGGTTCCAGACTGGATCCCACAAGATTAGTTATGGTCAAGGTATTGGATTGCATAATAACTTGTGGCTAAAAGAAATTGGAAACAAAAAGATATGTTTCCTCACAGTGTCCCTGAGGAAGGGAAATGAGCACGTGCTAATGAATATTTTATTGTTAATGCTGTTAAAGTGGTGAAATACTAATATTTTAAATGCTAATACCGGATTGCTGGATATAATTAGGGCCAGTATCTGTGTTCTCATCCTGTTTGGTGTTACATCATAATTGCTAAATCAGTTGCCTTTTTCTGATCAGATTTGGTTACAGGCAATGTTCCCTCTAAACTGTGCGGCTGCGCAGCCGCACACGTGACAGGGAATCGCCGTGCGGCAGTTTCCATGTCAGAGGGAACATTGGTTACAGGCTGAGTCTGTACCAACTATTCGTATCCTTGAGATTTCCTTTAGTTTGGGGCACAGCTAATTGAATCACTATCGCCTGAACAGAGCATTGCACAAAGACTTTGATAAGAGTAAGGCTCTCCTCCCACATTCAATGATATAGTTCAGTGATGGCGAACCTTTTCAGCACCGAGTGCCAAAAAGGGAGCGTGTGCACACGCCTGCAGCACTGAGTGCCAAAAAGGGAGCACTTCATGCGTAATCTGGGCCGCGACCAGGAAGAGGAGCTGCAAAGCTGGAAAACGGAAGAAAACACTCAGTTTCCGGCAATGCCGCACAAACAAAGCCCAGTTGATCGTCGCGTGCGCATACGCGCCAAAAACCCGGAAGAGGTATGGGTGACACCACGTGTGCCAGACGAAATTGCTCCACGTGCCATTTCGGGCACGCGTGCCATAGGTTCGCCATCACGGATATAGTTAGTTCATGTTAGTCTTCCACCATGCTCTACAGCTCCCAGATATAATAAGATTTTGCTGGAAGTGGGTGCCTTCAAGTCAGTATTGACTCCTGGGGAATAACTGGACAAGTCCCTGAAATTTTCTCAGCAGCATTTATCAGAAGTGGTTAGACAATGTCTCCTTCCTGGGGCTGAGAGAGAATGACTGACTTTGTGCTTAAGGAGGAACTAGAATTCAAATTTCCCATTTCTAGCCTAGTGCTTACCGTATTTTTCAGAGTATAAGACGCACCTTTCCCCCCCCTAAAAGAGGGTGAAAATGTTGGTGTGTCTTATACACCGAATACAGCCATTTATGGCCTCCTGAAGCCCCGTCCCTGCATCCCATTTTTGCGAAAAATGGGCCCGTTTTTCGCAAAAATGGGGTGCGCAGAGGGTTTGGGTGGCCTGCAGAGTGCTTCTGGGGGCTGAGGGAAGGCAAAAAACGTCCCTGTTTTGATGAAAAATGGGCAAAACCGGGCCATTTTTCACAAAAACGGGGGCGTTTTTGCCTTGCCCCAACCCCCAGAAGCACTCTGCAGGCCTCCCAAACCCTCTGCGCGCCCCATTATTCGCAAAAATGGGCCCGTTTTCCACCTGTTTTTGCGAAAAACGGGGCGTGCAGAGGGTTTGGGAGGCCTGCAGAGTGCTCCTGGGGGCCGGGGAGGACAAAAACGTTTTTTTTCTTACTTACCTCTTCGAAATCTTGGTGCGTCTTATACACCGGTGCGTCTTATAGTCCAAAAAATACAGTAATTGTTATACCAAACTGGCTTGTGTAATGAGAATAACATGGAATCTATATCAGGATTGTTAATCTCTTATTTTTTTTTCTTTAGGCCCACACTTTTAAATTCTATTTACATGATGTGTAAGTTCTCATAGGGAAAATCAAGGCTTTTGCATACATAATTACATTTTAGTTTCTTCATTTTTCAGCAGACAAGCTAATACATTTTGTTTTCCAGATGGCAGATGTTAAAGGGCATAGTTCTACAAATTTACGAGCATGTAATTTTTCAATTCATTATAATAAAATATATTACACGCTTTATAATGTTCTTGTTTAAATTCTTAAGTTCTGTAAAGCTTAAATTCTTACTCTTTATGTGTTGTATACTTGGATTACAACTTTTTATCAGGAAAAGTTAGCTTACAAAAGATACCAGACAAAGCAAAGTATTAAAAATTAATATTTGTGGATACCCTATTTAATTTTTTTAAGATCCAGAGCACGTCTATTGTGCACATCTATTGTGCATATTCAAAAGTCCCATTGAATTCATTGAGATTTACTGTGAGATTAATCTAAAATAGTAGCATTGACGTGTTTGTTTAAATAAAGTAGTTTTCTATATTCAGAGTTCTGTAACCATCAGCATATTCGAAACATGTTTCTCTAACAAAGTTCTAGCTTAAGCCGTTGATAGGAAATAATTTGAAAAATCTTACTTAATAGCAAAACATATTATTTTATGATTTAAATTGTATCTAGGCAAAAATGGCTGCTGAAGAACCATGTATGGACACCCAAGAATTTCACTTGGAAAAAGTAAGTTAATTTGATGTATGTTTAAACGTAAGTATGCGGCATGGAGTTTGAGGGAGAAAAGATGGAATTGTCCATAGATCATTAACCAGGCCCCAAACCTACCAGGTTTTTTCTCCCATAAACCAGACTTTCCACAACTATTTAGGAAGGTCTGCAATATTTTAGACCTGAAACCAGAGTCCTACGCTCAGGGACTGTTTGTTAAATGCTTGACATTAGAGAGTTTCCCAGTGGCAAATCTATCACATCCTTCTAGTTTTGTAACATGCCCAAAATGAACAAAGATAGGGACAGCAATCTGTATCTGAAATAGATGAACTGTCATATCAAAAAATCTGGATGGAAACCTGAAATCCTGCATAGAATACTCCAGAAATCCTGCATAGAATACTCCACCTGCTGGATCTCCAGGTGGCCTATCCTCACATCCAATATCTATCCAACACAGAGAAAGTTCCTGAGCTTCAAATATCAGGATGCCCCCTAGTAGAAGGACCTTCCATTCAGTCTGTCATCCCCTCCCAGAGTGTTCAGGTGATGATTGCCATAGTTTTATAAATAATGAAAGCTCAGTTGGGGGGGGGATTGGGGGGCGAGGTAGATGTGCATGAAATCCAAATTCAAGCAGTTGATATAACTTGCATCATTTGTGTCATTGTCTAATTGTAATAGTCTGTGGGAATGTCCTTGTGAGAAGCAGGAGGAGAAAGAATAGCAGGCTAGTTCTATAAGAGGCAGCTTAGTCTGTAGAGGGAATGGAGGTATGGCAAATGTCTCAGAAGAGACCATCTCTATTTTCTTCAACTGTAAAGGTGGGGAGAGGAGAGGATGCATTTTCAGACTTGCATGATTCTGTTACTGTAAGCTTACAATAAAGATACAGTTCGAAGCATCAACCATTTGTTCAGTGGGAATGGAGCCGAACAAAGGGACTTGCGACTGATCTTCAAAGCTCCAGCTGTTGCAGGACTTCCGCGAACAAAATTTGGGCATTTGGCAACCAACCGCACTTACAGCATCCCATGGTCACATGATCCCCATGTGTGGGCTTCCCTACCGGCTTCCCACAAGGGAAATCAATGGGGAAGTCAGCGTGGAAGGTTGCAAGTTACTTGGGGAAGTCTTCCCCACCTACTCTGGCTTTTCTTTGTTTCTATGCACTATGCTCTTCTTGCTCCCTTTGCTTGCTTGCTCACTCACACGTATTGGACCCTCATTCCTGCCTTTGCTCACATGCATCCTGTCCTCTTTGTCTCCTTCCCCCAGGGAAATGTGCACTGTCCTCCTTCACCCCTTTGTATGCACCACTAATGCCTCCCTACACTCGCATGCACTTCTTCCCAAGCCTCCCTACAGTTGCACTCTCAGGGGCCCCCCATCCCCCTACAGCACTCCTGATCCTTATCTGGGACACTTACCTGCTTACCAACCTGTGCATCTCAGGGTTACAACAGCAAGCAGGTCTTTCTGGATTGCCGTTAATAACCGATGCAGTCACGTGACATTCTGTTTTGCAACCATATCACTTAGTGATGGGATCCTGGTGCCATTGTTGTCGTAATTCAAGGATACCTGCTCATGGTTGGTGCTTCTTGTCTGGATTACCTCAAAGGACTGACATCAATCTTGCAGGTCTGAAAGTGCATCTCTTCCTCCACTCACCTTTATAGTCCAAGAAACTAGGGAGGGTCCTTCTGAGAGGGTTGCTATACCCCGATTCCTTCTGCAGACTAAGCTGTCCCTTACTTGACCTACCCTGCTATTCCTTCTCCTCAAGGACATTCTCGTAAACCATGGGTCCTCAAACTATGGGCCGCATGCAGCCCGCCGAAGCCATTAATCTGGCCCGCGCAGAACCACGAGGCTGCCCTGCCCATATCGCCCCGCTCACCCTTCGGCCACGCGCAGGACTTACCTTCGCGAGCCTCGCAGGCTGGAACTGAAAGGTAAGGCCAACAATTTTGGCCTGCAGAGATGTTCTTGAGGTGGGGGAGGTGAAAAACGGGGCACATAGACACCCCAGGAGGCCAAAAATGGGCCGTTTTTGCCTTTTTGGCCTGCAGAATGCTGCTGGAGGCGGGGAGGTGAAAAATGGGGTGCACAGACGCCCCAGGAGGCCAAAAAACGGGCAAAAATGGCCCGTTTTTCACCTCCCCCGCCTCCAGAAGAGAGAGAGAGAGAGAGAGAGATTGAGAGAGAGATTTCTCAAGCTCCTTGGGGCTGAGAAGAATTGCTGCAAAACTAAGTTTTCTGGACCACTAGACTCCTAAACAACTGAAAAAATGATCTAGTAAAAAGAAAAGTCAACCAAAAGAGCAACATGCAAACAAAAGCAAATAAAACACCCCCAGGTGCAAAACAAAGTTTAATTTGTGTGCATTGTTTAATGGACTGTTAAATTGGCCACACCCACCTAGCCATGCCCACCCAGTCACATGACCACCTGGCCATGCCCATTCAGCCGGTCTGGCCCCCCCCCCCAACAGTCTGAAGGACCGTGAATTGGCCCCCTGTTTAAAAAGTTTGAGGACCCCTGTCATAGACTATTACAATTAGACAGTGATACAAATGATGTAAGTTATATCAACTGCTTGATATATACTTGAATGCTTGAATCATGGCAGTCATCACCTGAGCATTCTGGGAGGGGATGACAGGCTGAATGGAAGGTCCTTCTAATAGTGGGCATCCTGATAGTTGAAGCTCAGGAACTTTCTGTGTGTTGGATGTGAGGATAGGCCACCTGGAGGTCTAGCAGGGATTGGAATTCCTTTTTCTGGAGTATTCTATGCAGGATTTCAGGTTTCCATCCAGATTTTTTTGGTATGACAGTTCATTCATTTCAGATACAGATTGCTGTCCCTATCTTTGTTCATTTTGGGCATGTTAAGAAACTAGAAGGATGTGATAAATTTGCCACTGGGAAACTCTAATGTCAAGCATTTAACAAACAGTCCCTGATCACATGGCTCTAGTGTCAGGCCTCAAATATTGCAGACTTTTCTAAACAGTTGTGGAAAGTCTGGTTTATGAGACTAAACTGCCTCTTACTTGACCTAGCCTGCTATTCCTTCTCCTCCCGCTTCTCTGAAGGACATTCTCACAGACTATTACAGTTAGACAATGACACAAATGATGTAAGTTATATCAACTGCTGGAATTTGGATTTCACACACATCCCCCTAAGATACTGCTTATCTGACTGTTACCTAGTCTTTGGTTCCTCTTCCTATCTCTCAAGGACATTCTCACAAACCATTACAGAGCTTTACCTTTTTAGGTAGTGATTAAATCAGGGGTCTCCAACAACGTTCCCTCTAACAAGGGAAATCGCCGCGCGGCAGTTTGAAACTGCTGCGCGGCGATTCCCTGTCACGTGCGCGGCCGCGCAGCAACGTTCCCTCTGACATGGGAAATCGCTGCACGGCAGTTCAAAACTGCTGCGCGGCGATTCCCTGTGACGTGCGCGGCCGCGCGGCCGCACACCTTAGAGGGAACAGTGGTCTCCAACCTTGGCAACTTTAAGACTTGTGGACTTCAACTCCCAGAATTCCTCAGCCAGCGCATGCTGGCTGAGGAATTCTGGGAGTTGAAGTCCACAAGTCTTAAAGTTGCCAAGGTTGGAGACCCCTGATCTAAATGACCTAAATGATATAAAAACATCTACTATGATGCAGATTACATTCTATGTCCATATTGTATCAATTTGTCAATTGTTCAGGATCGAAATCTGAAATAACATTTTACAGTTAACATATGACTCTGACGATCGTTGATTCAAAAAAAAAATCCCTCAAGTTTTTAGCGTTTGTGAAAACAGGTACAGAACATTTCTTCTGCTTACGCAACATGGTGGCATGATGTGTTACACAATTCTTCAAATGCGTTTCTTATGAAACTTCAGCTTGTATGCTTATGCTTCTTGGAAAGCAGAATTACAAAAGACCAAATCAAAAAATCAATTGTATTTGCAATGTTTTAGGCCCGCTTGGAAGTACACCGGCTTGGAATTACAGGATTTACAAAGAAAGAACAGAGAGTATTGGAGCAAGAACGTGCTATCATGTTGGGGGCAAAGGTATGACACTTTCTTGTGAGTCGAGAGATGATTTACAGAAGAGGAGATTTTATCCTTAAAGATTTCCCATTTATCCTTAAAGTTTTCCCAGCCTTTGGATGGTGTTTCCCCCCCCCCCTTTCAAATGTAAGATAAATGGCAGGGTCAAAGTATGGGAGAGGTTGGAGATTTCAGAAGTAAATTGTGGATGAGCAATGTAGCCCTCTTCAACCAGAGTTTCTGTATTAAATTCCTTTCAAAATTTTAAAACTAGTACTACTGAATATACTTGGGTATAAGCAAATTCTTGAATTTTTAATCAAAGTATGAATAATGTACCACCCATAGGTAAACCAACACACATTTTTTTGTGATATTTTACTTAAAAATCCAAAGATTGGCTTATCTGTGGATGGACTTATCCACAAATATATATAAGAAGTATGGTACTTTAAAATACTTTTTAACAGTATTACTGTATTTACTTGAGGATAAGCCCATCCACAGACGTCAAACCTGAATTTTGGAGGAGTATTGCACTTGAAATGTTTGGCTTATCCACTAATATATATGGGAGTTTAAAATATAAATGTGGTTGCATAATTATTTTAAAATGTAAAATTTAAAATGTAAATGTAAAATACGTAAATGTGAGTGGTTGCATAATTATTTTAAAATGTTGCCTTAGTATTGAACATATTTAGAAATCTTATGTAATTCAGCTTTTTGCCTCTTGAATTTGTACTGCCAGCAATGCATTCACATCAAGACTTAAGAAATAGGGAAGGTGGTGTTTGCATTTCTGTCAAACATTATCTACATAAATGTTGTCTCAAAGCATCTTGTGAAAGAAATGAGAACAATATGAATCGCTAATCATTTCATAAATAACCATATTCCCAAACATCATAGCTACCTCATTGATATTTTAACCACATTTCTATTGAAAGCATCAAATTAAATCATGTTAGCATTTAAAGAACCATCATTATACATTATTTTATTATCACTATGAACTTTTCTCTCTCTCTTTTTTGGTGTATTTTTTTTTTTACAAAATACTGAAACAGAGTTATTAAAATCTTATTGCAGCCTCCGAAAAAGGAATATGTGAACTACAAAATTCTTCAGGAGAAAATCAAAGGAAAACAAGCAGCAAAGAAGAAAGAAAATATGACGGTTTGTGTGAAATATTTCATATAAAAACAAAACGTAAAATCAAGTAGGAAAGGTCTAGTCTAGTATAATGGTTTCCAATAAGACCTGGGCTATTCTAACAACAAATTGAAGTCAGTTTCCATTGCATTTGGGAACCATATCTGATTTATGGAAAATGTGGTAAATGACAATTTAGAACAGCGGTTCTCAATCTGTGGGTCGCGACCCCTTTTGGGGTCGAACGACCCTTTCACAGGGGTCGCCTAAGACCATCAGAAAACACATATTTCCGATGGTCTTAGAAACCGAGACACCGCTCCTCTATCTGTCCACATACGAGTACCCGGGGACGGTGCGACGCACGGGCGGCCGTTGAATGCGCAGGCGCCAGCGGAAGGGCTGCACACGCTAGCCCGCCATCTTGGTGCCACGCCCCCTTTGTCACCTCATCGCTTCTCGCCTGGCAATGCGCGCAGGGGCGGGGCGGGGGTCGTGGCGGCGGGGCGGGGGTCGCGGCATTAGGAAGGTTGAGAACCACTGATTTAGAATATTCATTCTCCTATTCCTATTTTTGTTAATAGGAAAATAAATCTGATTCTCTGAAGAGGAGAAAAAAAAGAGGGCATGAAGAAAGGTGAGCCGAGATTTCAATCTTATATAAACAAGGTGTAATAAATTGGATTTATTTTTGTATTTGTTTTGGTTGTACTTATTAAGCTTTTTTCACATCTAGTGCTAAACAATACTGTACTTTTGGCATTAAATGACTGAGCCTTTAGGCTCTCTTTTTTTTCCTGTGTGTGAAGTGCAAGGAGAAATAATTAGTGTTTGTCATTGAATGGAACTGGGCAAATATAAATCAGTGGTTCAGTTTCAGAAGCAATAGGGATCTCTTGATAGTTTGAAACTTTCAGGATAAAATGTTGAAACAATTGTTGTGATTAAAATATATATATTTAAAATACAATTGCCAAACTCTAGAAGCAGGTATAGTTTCATTTGTTTTGTATGTATATATAAAAACATCACGAGAATCTATCCAAATGGTCACAAAGAATCGGCACTGTAATAAAAATCAGTCAGTATATAAACATGCATATATACCCAAATACGTTTTCTTTTTAAAAAACAGAAAATCCAAGAAGACAACAAAACAGAACATATTGCCAACAGGACGGTTGGGAAAGTTTAAAAATGGAACTTTGATTCTTCAACGCTGTGACATAAGGAAGATCAAATCTTCCAAGTCGAATAAATGAACTTATATTGAACACAGAATAGGATAAAGAAACTGTGTAACAAAATAACTTTTTTTAAAAAAATCTAATTGTTCCTTTTTAAAAAAAATAAAAACTCGTTTAAAGATTCCATTTGTAATCTAAATTTAATAGTGTGTTGATTAGTGTGCAATAAGAAGAAATACATCTGAAAGCTAAATTTTGCAAATGTTACCTGGATTGCATAATTATTTACCACTGAACTGGTTAAACTGGTTACCAACATATATGCTGAAGAATTCATCAGAAAGTTTTACACTGAAATGAATATGTACAGAAAATATTCTGATTAATTGCTCTGAATTCATTATATTTTCTTCAGTTCATTTTTATGAGTGTTCTGTGGGAAACGGCACATTACTCTTAGGATGAGTCTTTAGGCTTAATTTGGACTTCTTTATGATGCTCTGATTCATTTTTAAAACTTTGCCTACAGCTTTAATCTTGAGGAAAAATCGAGTATTTAGTATTTGATTGAAGAAGATCAAATAGTCCCATTGAAAATGTCTTCTGTACATCTTCAAGTGCTGACCACATATAATATTTAATGCTGGGAGAACCAGTTTGGTATAGTGGTGAAGGTGCTGGTCTAGAAACCAGGAGATTGTGAGTTCTATTCTGGCTGGATGACACTCTCTCTCTCTCTCTCTCTCTCTCTCTCTCTCCTCTCTCCTATAAGAACAAAAGGGGATGGGGAAGAGAAACCTTGCTGAATTCCATTCCATGCTCTCTCTCTCTCTCTCTCTCTCCCCCTCCTCCCCCCTCTCTCCCTCTCCTCCCTCCCGCCCTCCGCCTTGAGTTATATATTTTAAAAGATGGGATAAAAATATAATAACATTTCTCTTTCATAAATTCTTAAGTAGAATTGTGTAGGTGTCTGGGCTCCCCAGAGTAGTAAATGGGAAGAACAAAATCTAAACTTGATTTAATTTTTATAGGCTTATTATCCAATTAAATATTTAATAATTTTTCCCTTGCTGACACATTAAAAATATAATTTCATAATGGTATACGGAGTTCTCAATGGGGGGATTATTTCCAAGTCTTTTGAGTCCCAAGGTCTTTATGCACCTCAGTTCTAGAATGGTGAGAGATGGTGCCCAGATTGCAAATTAACTCAAAAAAAAAAGGAGACATTTTTTCCTGCTTTGAATCTTCTCAAAGAAAAAGGGTAAACAACATTTTGCAGAAGAGAAGGTTTTTTTTAATATTCTGCAAATCTGTTAAAGTGTGTAATACTTAAGGGAATAAATGCTTTAACAGGACACCATTGACTCAGAGCTGCAACTTCTTAAATAGTTCTCTAGTGGTGCAAGATAGAAATGTTACTCATTTTGAATATTACATGCTGCCTTAGTGCTTCAGTTCTCTCTAGCTATGATAAAAGTTCAACATCTAGACAAAAAACAGATTATATCAACTTTTTTTGCACCTGTTTTATAAGGGAGTAGAGAATAAGGGTTTTAAGAAACATTGTTTTCTATTTCTGTATGCCAAACCTTTCTGCATTTGGGGTTCAAAAGTAGCCTGCTTAACTTGTCTGGCAAAGAGTAAAATGTGTTGGTTTTCCGTAGAAAAGGTACATAATCTTCAATGTAATCTGAAAGTATAGAACTTCGCCATGATTTGTGTAACTCTCAGAAATATTTCATCATTTCAGACTTGTAATTTGGGGAAACTATTCAGTGTCATTCTTTTAAATGACATGATAGCAGTATTCCAATATTTGAGGGATTGCCACAAGGAAGAGGGGGTCAAATTATTCTACAAAGCACCAGAGGGCAGGACAAGAAACAAAGGTTGGAAACTAATCAAGGAGAGAAGCAACCTGGAATTAAGGAGAAATTTCCTAACAGTGAAGACAATTAACCAGTGGAACAGCTTGCCTTCAGAAATTGTGGGCGCTCCATCACTGGAAGTTTTTAAGAAGAGACTGGACAGCCACTTGTCTGAAATAGTACAGGGTCTCCTGCTTGAGCAAGGGGCTGGACTAGAAGAACTCCAAGGTCCCTTCCAGCTCTATTCTATTCTAAATATAACATTATATATAGTTTTTGTATCCCCATTCCAGGAATTTGGGCAGGAAATGATCATTTTTTTTGCCTTTTCTCCAAATCAAGATTATGATCACTGTTGGTTTTTCAGAGTGGAAATAATTTTTTATGGAATCATCAGGTGCTTTACAGGTAATTGCTTTGGGCTACTAGATGGCTGCTAAGAAATTTGAATTTTCTGTATCTCTTTGTGGCCATCTAGTGGTTGTTTGTCACAGCTCAAATTTGGTAGCCTTAACAGACATGTTCATCCCTCCCTCCTTTCTGACATTCTTTTGTGACTAAAAAGTGAAATGAAACAAAAATCCAACTTAGTGGTTTTCAAGATTTCATAGGAATTGTGCTTGTATTGCTCCTTGGAAGCTTCTTAGGAGACCTATCCACTCTAAGTTGACTTTTTCTCTCTGGGGTGTTCCTTCTAGGGCAGAGGTCTTCAAACTTGGCAACTTTAAGACTTGTGGATTTCAACTCCCAGAATTCTCCAGCCAGCTATGCTGACTGGAGAATTCTGGGAGTTGAAGTCCACAAGTCTTAAAGTTGCCAAGTTTGGGGACCCCTGTTCTAGGGCATGAAATCTGTTCACACTGTAAAATTATATGGGACATGTCTCAGTAGTAGGGTATGTGCTTTAAATGGGAATGATCCCATGTTTTATTCTTTATCCCTCCATGGAGAAGGACCCTGGGTGGAGCCATTGCTGGTCAAGTAAATAATCCGCTTAATAAAGAAATATATGATCTAATTGCTTCTGCTTCCTTCCTGCTGGCAGGGGAATTCTAGGAGGTGAGGTCCATGCATCTTAAAATTGCCAAGACTGAGAAATACTGATCTAGATGCTTTGGGAAGAGTACACAATTGCAATTCTATTTAAGCAAAAGAAAATAAGTGAGAACAATGTCTTTGGATTTGTTGGCAGTGTAGTAAGAATTTATTTTAAATCTGTAAAACAGCATAAACTTATACTTCATGTTTTCAAAAAGGTAGTACATAAACATTTGAGACAATAAGACAAAAACGTTTTGCTTCCAATTCAAAAAATACAAACTTTGCTACAGGTAAAAAATTAGAAAAAAATTAATTTTTTTTTCTAAACTCCTTTCTTGATCTGGTGACATAGAAGATGTACATTCCACCAGATCTAAGGATATAAACAAAACATGTTGTGATTAGGGGTGACAACTAGTGCAAACAATGTTTTGCTTACTTAACCAGACTTTAACATAACGTGACTTTCTTTTCTTTTTTTTTTTGCCAACATTTAAGTTAACATCTTCCATGCTTTTATAACTTGAGAAAAAACAGCATTTCTATCTCATGCATTAATTCTAGAACATTGTCATCATACCATGTCTCTGGGCTGTGCTTCGGTTCACTATTTTTTACAACATTATATTTTTATTGACAGTATTTATGTAACACAGGGTTAGGAACACTTGTGAAACTCCAAGAGGAATCCTGCATTTTTAATATTGAAAATAAAAGGACATCCTTTAGCTTGACCATCTTCCAACAAAAACATTTATAAGGACAAAGCCCACTCTATGGCTTTCTGCCATTTACGATCAAAACCCTGGTTACCCTTGAAAACCAGCTATTGATGCTACTTTCTAAGTAGTTCTTTCTATCAAACCAGTGAATATCTGGTGTATAAGGGGGGGGGGAAAGAATGAACTATTCTGTAAGGTGGAATATTCCCACCTGGTCACTTCCCATTGTACTTCCCTGAGACAGATTAGGTGAGTGCAGCGATCCAAGCATGAGTTTGACAGGTCAGGAACAAATGCTTGGCATCCCATGGATGAACTTTTCAAGACAGTGGGGGTCAGCTCAATGAAACATAATTGGCTGGGTCCACGCGAAGCATTGAGTCAAAACCAAACAAGCCATGGTTTGACTTAATGGAACGTGGAAACCCAATCAGGGATTGACTTACTTCCTGAGCAAAAGGGAAATGGATGATAAATCCTGAAATTAGAGCATTTTAAGAGATACTGATCTATGAATCAGATTTTGCCAATTGAACTGTTTTTAGACAATTATATCAGTATCTGATCCTAGCTCTTATTCTAGTGCTACATTGGCTGATCGTGACTGACGTATGTGTACTTGATTGGCCCTCTCTGTTATTACATGATGCTGATCATGTAATACATGAGAACCGATCTATATGAGGGTTAAAAAAAAAAGCTTTGTAATGTAAGTGTGCAGAGTTCATATAGTCCACTGTAATTAAATCCTGGTTGCAAGCATGATTCCTCCTTTACCCACCGAAACCATTTTTGCCCACCAATGAATTTTGGGGGGAGGGGGAATTGATTCCGTCTGCTTATTCCAGCTCTTGCACTTTTTTCACGCCAAAAAGTTTATGGTTAGGGTTGTCAACTGATGGTTGACCTCTGCAAATTTATGTATGCTGCAATCACAACAAGGATATCACAGCAATCAGTTATATCTGTGGTGAGCAAAGCATTTTGAATAGCAGATTTTAACACTTGGGGTGGTCAAAAGAGGAACAAGAGAGTACGAATAAATGAAACATAATTAAATTCATTCAGATTTTGGAATGAAAACACAAGTAATTTGTCTAAGTGTTCTCTAGAATTTTGAAGAAGCCCTGATAGGATTATTTCACCCTAAATTTCTACATCACTTCACTGTTCTCTTTGATTTCCAATATTGTCAATAAAAATAGGAAATTGCTTAAAACAACACCAATAATGAGCCACATTTTCTGTTGTTTTTTTCAAATTGATTCACTCTCTTAAATGGGAAAAAACAGATTATGAAGTTATTTTAATACTATCTTCCATTTCTTTTTTCATATATTAATACCACCACTTTCTCTTCAGGGTTTTGGAAAGTTAAGAGAAAGCCATAATAAAGCTTCTTTAAGCTGGACCAAAACTTTCTCCTACCAGCTATCAACTTCACGATCAAACTACAAAAATCCTAAATCAGATTTTTGTTTATTTCTGTTCCACACTTTGAACATTACGAGCAAAACTAGAAGTGCAGAATTGCAAGAATGCAATTAATATATATGTCATTTGTTACACATATGAATTTTGTAAGTTTGGGATTATGGAAGGTGGGGGGAGGATATAACTCCTTCCTTCTTCATCATGACTGAAATCAAAATGACAGTCCTGGAGCTTCTGTTTCTCTGCACTCATCAGTGCTACTGAAGTGTCCTCAAAAATATTAGAAGCCTTTTCAGGATGGTTATGTCTAAGGAAGAGGAAAGAACTAACAAACAAATAAACCAACAAACCACTCTCCACATCTTCATTGGTTCCAAGGTTATTCAAGCTTCCTCTATTTACATAATAAATTATGGGGCTTCATAATGATGGGATTTTCTACTTCATGAGGAGGCCCATTTTTTGTGGTTCCTGACCCACTCTCCCCTGAAGAGGATCTGCAATGGACTTTTGTGTGTAAAGGCCTCAGCATGGAGCGTGCAAGTGGAATGGAAAATTTCCAGGCATCCATCACACAAAGAGGACCACTAGACCGAGACATGCATGGTCCAGGCCTGCTACAGGCAAAACAGCTGTGTTTGTGTACAACTGAATCAGTCTGATTGCAACAGTAACCACAATGCAGTGTCTTGAATTGCAGTGCATGACTCCCATCTCTCTAAATAGTGGCCATATTAAAAGCAGATGGAAAAAGTCGGAATAGCGCATTTCCTCATGCTGTACACATCTAAGTAGCTTGAAAACCAAGTACTCCTTTTCTTTTTTGCTGAAGACATTTAAAAAATCTACAACACTACAATGGAACTTGACCACTGATCAATAACAGACTACTTAACTACATTACAATGCATTATTTACACTAAGATGATAGGTATGCATACATTACTACATTACATGTGTAATATGAAATATCAATGTCTCCTCTTAAACTCTGTAAATAGCTTAATAGCTACAACCCTACACAAAATTAGGCACACTTACTGAAATCTATGGTCTTCAGTATACCTGTTTGATGGATCATGGCCTTTCTATTTTTTGTTTTTCATTTTACAGTGGGTGTTGGCATGTTCTTTATTCTGTTTTCACCTGGCCAGCTCAATTTTCATGCAGAACAAAATAAAACAAGCAACCCCACTGTTCTTTTACCCTAAAAAGAATGTTTTTTCTCCCCTCACTCCCAACATCAGACTAAATGAAAGACTGTCAGACAAAATTACATCAACAAAACTTCAGGGTTTTCTGTTTTAATCTTTGAATAGAAAAACCACTGAGCAACTGCATAGTTCTCTGACATGTTATGTCATAATTATATTCCAAGTTAGTTCCAAAAATATTACAGGAAACAAGTTTGTCATGGAATGGAACAAGCTAAAGAAAGAATGACAAACGATCATTCTCTATACTTAACAGTGAGTTAAGGATGTCAAGTCATCTTTCTCCCTCTTAATGCAAAAGAGAATCTAAAGTTGTGGTCATAGGGTTTAAGGCTTTTTTTTAAAAGCACTAAAAAGTGGCTTTGGTTTTCAAGCCCCTTCTTATTTACCACTAAATCCTCTGTAATATTTGTGTAATCCTAAAAAATACACAGAATTTCTTCTTGCTATGTTTGATCACAATTGATAGGGGAACAGCATGCTTATAGGGGAACTCAACAGAACAGAAAGATTAACTCTTTTCTCTGAGATTATCAAGGAAGTAATTCTCATACTACTCTACTGCCCAATGCTATTGTTTCTCTAAAGCCATATTGACATGTCTTTTGGCCTGAACCACCTACAGCAGGGGTGTCAAACTCGATTTCATTGAGGGCCGCATCAGGGTTGTGTTTGACCTCGGGGGTCCGGGGTAGGCATGGCCAGCTTGACGTCACTCGTGTCGGGCTCCTGTGGCAGCCCGAGTGCTCTGCCAGCGAAAACAGGCTCCCAATCTCCGTTTTCGGCTGGGACAGCCGTTCCAGTCGAAAGCGGAGATTGGGAGCCCATTTTCACTGGCAGAGGCACCGCGGGCTGGTCCTTCACTGTTTCCAGGGAGGCCCTGCGGGCCAGATCTAAGCACCCCGTAGGCCTTGAGTTTGACACCCCTGGCCTACAGAAAGAGTTCTTTTGGTGATTCAGCTTACAATGCTAAAGTTGCATTGAATTCCACACACCTCCCCAAAGGTTTACATTAATGAAATTGTGGAAGAGGTACTTGTCTCTAATATTAATGTAAGAATACTAAGTATGCTATACTAAGTATATTGTTAAATATAAGAAAGGAGATAGATCATGGGGAAGCTTTATAACATGAGAAAATAGCATGGCCAACTGACCACATAAATGCCTGCACTGTATTTTGGTGGGTGGGTGGATATCATCCCTGAACCAAATATGTAAAAGAACAAGACTTGCCAAACTTGTTGTAACAACGTTTTTCATTTCTGCATGGTTTTGAACCTCACACTTGCAAAATATAGCTTCAGGACATTCAACCAAGAGCCTCAGTGTGCCATTTTATCTGCTGTGACAAAGTCTTACTCATATACTTCCTCAATAACCATCCAACTGCTTGGGTTCTACGAAGTCACATGAAAAAGATCAAAATAAAAAAGTAAAAAAGAGGGAACAGCGGCATGGTTCTATGGTAGTAGTAGCTGTGGGATATAGTATCTGGATATGTTTCCCTGGTGAGATCCAGAGAAACCAAGTACAGACTCATAAAAGTAAACATAAAACAACTGATATTGAGTCCAAGCCTGCCCAGTCTACTACCATAATTCCTCCCTACACACACAGCTGGATAAATTTGAAGGTGGCAATCTTACTGAATTTATTTATTCATTTTCAGATGACAGTCAAGGGAGGAGACTTGTAAAATATCCTTATAAGAGATCTGGACTCATAATTAACATTTTGCATGAATGTTTGCTCTTCCTGGCATTATTAGGTTAAGAAAAGTAATCCCATAACCAAATGAATAATCAAAACAACAAAAAGATGTTCTTGTTTTGTTCATAAGGTCTCTGGACGGTCTGTTGCCTGTCAAACAGATTGGCCCCAAACTCATTCAGGGAATATTAGTTTTGTTCATAGATATATCTGAGTTTGTTACTAATGCTTACTGGAACACATGGAAAATACATAAAGCAGAGCTTTATCTTCATTAAAAAAAATAGGCCCAAAGACATCAAACTTCATTTATTTTGCCAGAATAACTTAGTCCATCTTTGTAAGCTATATTCCTTAGTCTGTTTCATTAGTGACAAATATTTTGTAGAAGTAAAACAGACTTATTTTTACCTGGCTCCATCTAGATCTCTTACCCTATTACAAGTTGCTTTGACTTTATTTTTTTTAATGTAATTTATTCAATTTAATTTGGCTGCCTACTCCAGAAGACTCTGGGTGACTTGCAAAATCCAAAAAAAACAGTAAAACAATTAAATCAATTAACCCCCTTGTTCCCCCCCCCCGGCAAAAAAACAACAGGCAGTCTGGACTAAAACAATAAAACAAAAACATTATTCCCTCCCCCAATTTGTTTTTGGCATTACTGTACTATCATTGACTTTCCACTGCCCCTAAAATAATGAGGGATTAAAAAAAAAAGATATGGAGAGAAAAATCCACTGGACCTTGAAGAACAGCTGATTTATTCCTCTTTAATAGTTTCTTTTTTCACCACTTTTATGGTTTTGCAACACCACCTGAATGTGTATATCCAAAACGTATTAACCATCTAGGGCAGTAATCACTATTAGTTTTTTGTAAAAAAAAAAACAAAAACAAAAAAAACAAATCCGTATTACTTTGTGTATATACCACATGATATTGATTGTTTTAAGAGGAAAAAAACTAAAGTTTTATTAGCTACATAAATCAGCTGTTTCCTATTCTGCTGAAAGGTATCTGAATATAGCTGGGAGAGGTAGATTTAATAAAGACATCAACAATCATAATTGAGATTTGTATAATGTTTCAAGCATTCAAGGTAACATGCATTATCTGGTAATCACAGGCTGCTTTGTTCTAACTGCTCTGTTTTAAGGATTTCTTCCTATGTTGTTTTAGAGCCATCTAAGATTACGGTATATCTCCTCTACACAATATAAAATAAGAATAAGTCAACTGATATTTGAAAGCAGCATGTCATCAGAGAATTGCTATATGTCATTGTGTGATCATACATACAGCATCTGCGAAGTTGTTAGTAAAATGGTCCTTGGTTTGGATAAAAAGATGTCTCAGAATTCTCTCTTTGAATCATCACGAAAGAAAGCACAGAAATGGATGATTCATTTATTTCTGAACAAGAACAGAGAATTCCGATATCTAAGGTAAGCATTTTCATCTGTTTTTTTCATTACCTCCAAGAAAAACATAGTGCAAGTGCACACAACATGAAGCTATATAAAAAAAATATATACCAAAACCTAAACATAAAAATTCTACAGCAAGATTATAAAAATGATTGATAAGTATTCAGATTGCTGGGCATTGATTGAAAAAAAATTCATAATGTTTCAAAACAATTTGGCTTTACCCCCAAATAAGGAATGTTAATTGCTTATTAATACCTAGCATAACAAGCCATACCATGCTAAACTGTAATATTCTACTAATTACTACTAAATCCACCAGTGATTTTGAAGCATTTTTATTATATCTGATCATCATCAATAAGATTGTGGTGTGTGTGTGTGTGTGTGTGTGTGTGTGTGTGCAGGCGCACACACATATAAACCGGGAATAGATTAACCATGGAACCCATGGTTCATTCAACAAGCTAAAGATGTCTGGATTCACACAACGTGTTTAGCTAAGCCACATTATGGCTTAGTGCAATGAATGATTTGGGGTTCATAGAGGCAGAACGGGTTCCCTGCCTACAGAAAAGTACTTCAAATATCACTGTTCTTCCTACCAAGCCTAAGTTTATACAAGGCATGTTCACAGTGAACAAGGTCCATAATATGTGAAGTTGTTGAGGTAGGCCTGAAGCTGACTCTACTAAATACTAATAATTTTAAAATCGTGGACAAAGATAGGACACATTTTAAGCATGAAAAAAATCAGAGCAGTGTCATTTGCTACTTTAAATGTCTCATCATATCAATATTTAACAATTAAAACACTCAGAGAACAATTTCTGTACTTTGCAAGAAAGTACCTTCAGTACCAAGACAGATTAATTTGAATATTCTTTCCTGCAATAGAAAGCACTTTCTCTAAAAGAGTTTTGAAAGTAAAAGGGGGGAAAATCATTCCAATTTTATTTGCTCTTCCCCGTATAAAAATTATCTTCATCTAGTGTTTCTTGATTTATTGGAAACAAGCTGGAAAAAATAGTACAGATATTGCATAATTATCCTAATATCCTCCCTCTTTTTATATAATCCTTTTCCAGTACTTATCACTGCCATAGCAATTCCCCAGGATATAGGCAGAAGGAATGTTTGAATTCCAACTGCCAGCTTTTATATTATGGAAGAATTTCGATTAATTCACATAAAAAGCATTATAACAGCTGTATGGCACCTAGCCTTCAGAACCTATTGCTGATGTACGCATGATGATCATAAAGTCACAAGTAGATCATATAACAGCCTCCACCTCAAAATGAAGAAACACAGACATAACTTCAGCACATGGACTTAATTAAGAATAACGATTAGGAGCCAAATATGTAGAATTTTGATGATCTGCCTAATTTCTTTGATTCTGAAAAGCTGATCTAGATGCGCTGAAACACTTCCAACTTGATCATAGGCTGTCATAGCAACACGACCTCAAATGTCATATGGTAAGATCTGCCCCATTATTAGAATTTCAAACAAGACCAGAGCATTTGATTTGGACTTTAAAAAGTTATTGGGTCCAAATCAGTTAAGTAGAATCCACTTATGCCGTAATTTGGGCTGTACCTCTCAGGTGCAGATAAGAAAATGATTCTCCACAGAGAATATTCCTTATATACAGTTTATGAAACAGCAGCTCAGGAAAAAGGTTCTATCTAGACCAACTTTTTAATTGATCCTGCTGGCTTTCTGTGTATGAGGAATATATTATGTGGGGAAGCATTCTTTAGGGTTGTTTTGCCCACCCGCTGTTTGAAATAGTACAAATTCAGCAGTGGTGGGTTGCTGCTGGTTCAGACCGGTTCGCCTGAACCGGTGGCGGAAATTTGCCCCTGCTCGCCGAACCAGCAGTGATGGCCAGCTGGCCACGCCCCCGAACCAGTCCTCCAGTCGCCGCTCCTTGAAAGCAGCAAGCAAAAAACCCTCTGCACATGCACAAAGGCTTCTGCGCATGCGCAGAGGGTCATTTCCCCGACATGACGTAGGCGTGCGCGCACTTCCGACGCGATGCGAACTGGTAGGGAAGGTAAGAGGAACCCATCTAAAGCTTTTTCATACTTGATGTACTGTTTGACAAATTAGGGTGTGCGCTTGTATCTTCATAATGAGAAACAGATCTGAATAGCATTATTTGAAGGATAATTATTAATAAGCTAATAGGATCCATGAACTTGTTAATTTCCAAATTGGGAAACCAAACCAGTTAATGAAAATCCTGACTTTTCTTTGCTTTAACTGAGGATGAACAGGGAACTCTAGTTTAATATAAACCAGAAATTATGCACTGGTCAGCCTGTGCTAATTTCTCACTTCTGCTAAGAAAGGTATTTCAAACCAGCTCAGAGAGAGAAAAGGATTTGATTTTTCCTCCTCATGCTGCTGGCTTGCTAAAATCCATTACAAAAATTCATTTGGCTGGCATAAGGAAAAGCTAACAAATATTTAAACACATGTTTAACTTTTAACTTAATACTGTTGAATACAGAGCTAAAGCAAATGTAAAATTTTCTATTTGATTAAGTGCTCATCATTTCTGCATTAAGTATATGCAGAATACTTAAGTATATTCCCAAAAACTGCTTTGGTCGTAGATCTTGGGATAAATCATTAAAATTGGCAAGTTTAGAATGAAATAATTGGTTAATTGGTGAAAAGGTTAAGATACTTGTTAGGGAAGGATGTATTAACAACTTCCAACTTGTTTCCGGAAAGAAGAGATTAGTTACCCTTGATCACATCTTAACCTTGCAAGTGTAAGATTTGCATCCACAAATACTAGTAGAAGTATATAGGAGTACAAGCTGAAGTTCCTTTTGCCAGATGAATTCAAATGGAATAATGACAACAAGGCAAAGAAAGAAAACGTGAGTACAGAATTCTTCAAAACATTAATGTGTCATCTTTGTATAGATATGGATTCTGAGCTTCCTTTGCTTCATATCCCCATATATGAAAAGATCTTTGGTTTCTTCTAAACATCTGCTCTGTCTAAAAATTATGTGATTACAATATGGCACTCAAAGTCAGCGCAAAGTCAACACACACAAATACAGCAAAACAGTATGAGCTTTGTGTTGAAGGCAGAGTTATCAGAACAGATATTCAAAGAGAAAGCTACAATGCTCTGGATTAAACATTTGGAGATTTGCAGTACTATATATATTGCGTTAGAAGTTTAATCCTTACAGTAGAAGGAATGATAATGATGCTACTGAACCCAATCCACTCTATTTTTATTCTGCTATGCCCAAATCTTTGGAATAAAAGTGATCTAGATATCACTTAATCAAAACATCTGCACAAGGACAACAGCCTCTACCATACTGAAACTCCTTCAAGCAATTAGGCCATAAAGGATATAGCTATAATCTTCTACGTCAATATATCATAGCCACAGATCGGGATCAAGCAAAACGTGCCCAGAACAAATGTGATCCAGAGAAGATTAAAGATGATTAATTCCCGCTATAATCAACAGCATTTGTATACTGTTGATTTCTCTCTTTTTTGCTGTACGAAAACAGAATCGATGTGTGGGGGGAAAAATGAAACTTTAGCGTTCATTTGTGTGATTACCTTTAGAGGGAAGATGGTAAGCTTTCACACAAGGATAAAGCCAAAATGCACAGGCAGTTCGGTGGTATAAGCACTCTTGAAACAATATAAAAGTTTAAAAGGCATGTAGAACTAAGAAGGAAATCACTGAGTTATTTAAACAGGGGTATCCACAGGATAGGTTAAAATAAAGTCAAGAGGGCATCTGGAACGGTGGATTTGAAACCCACTCCTTTTTATGTGTATAATGTATGTAAAAAAGAAGTGGGTCACAGAGGCCATCTTGGCTGTTTTAATCTTTCCGCAAACACCCTAAATCTAACCATCATTATTTTGATTTCAGCTATGAGTGTGTTATTTTAAAACTGATCATTTAGAAAGATTATAAAATCTAGCTGAGATATAAGTAGCAGGAACTCAGTTGCTTGGCAGCTTTGGTGGTCTTACAGTCTGAGGTACCTCCAGACCTGTGTGTAGAGTCACCTGCAAGAGGGGGGGAAAAAAAGCAAGACTTTAGAACTAAAAATATATGCACAAAGTAGGGGATCATTAGCTATGGCAGGTTTTGCAGGAACCCATTGAAATGGAATATTTTTCTAGGACTTTAGAGCATAAAATATAGATGTAACTTTCCCTGCATCCACTAAATCAGAGGTGGGCTGCTGCTGGTTCGCACTGGTTCAGGTGAACCGGTAGTTAAGATTCCGTACAGTTCGGCTAACCAGCAAATCCTACCACTGGCTGGCCCCGCCCCCACTTGTTTTTCAGCCTGTTTTCCGGGCCAAAAACGGCCTGAAAACGGCCTGAAAAATGGCTGAAAAGGGCCCAAAACCGGCCTGAAAATGGGTGGGGGTGGGGCCAGCCAGTGGTGGGATTAGCACCAACCAGCTGAATTCTACCTCTGCCTTTGAGGCGAGTGGCCTGGAGGTGGGGCTGGGTGTGATGAGTGACATCACCCACCCAGTCACATGACCAACCAGCCACGCCTACCCAGCCAGAGAACTGGTTGTTAAGTTATTCAAGCCCCACCACTGCACTAAATCATGATACAGGGTGCATGGTGTGTGTGTGTGAGAGAGAGTGGCAAGGGTAGCACACAGCATGGAAGAGAATGTGCAGGTGGGGAAACCTACCCAAATGATTTGTGTTCTTCCCTGATGGCTTCCCCACTGACTTTCTTAAGGAAGCCAACAGGGAAGGTTACAAATGGTGATCACATGATTGCAGGGCACTGCAATCAGTCATAAGTGTGAATCTGTTGCCAAGTGCCCAGATTGTGATCATGTAATCATGGACAACCAGAATAATAAGAACCAGTCATAACCACTATTCATTCATTCCACCGTAACTTCAAATGATCACTGAAGAAATGGTCATAGGTTAAAGACTACCTGTGTGTGTGTGTGTGTGTGTGTGTGTGTGTGTGTGTGTGTGTGTGTGTGTGTATCAGGGGTGGGTTCCTCCCGGTTCGGACTGGTTCAAATCGGTAGTGCCCGCTGGTGATGTCACAATGATGTCACCAAACCGGATCGGTCGCTGCCGGTCCGTGGGGGCCGCCATCTTTTTTAAAAAAAAATTTTGATTTTTTTTAATTATTTTTTTAAATTATTTTTTTAAATTTTTTTTTCCTTCTGAGCATGCGCAGAAGCCGACTTCTGGCAGTGTGCATGCGGTCGCCATCTTTTTTCAGCTTTGTTTTTTTGTTTTTGGATTTTTTGTTACTGCGCATGCGTGCATGCGCGCCCACAAGGCACGCCCACAAGGCACGGGAGGGAGCGAACCGGCAGCGAGGTAAGTTGGAACCCACCCCTGATATATAGATAGATAGATAGAGAGAGAGAGAGATAGATAGATAGATAGATAGATAGATAGATAGATAGATAGATAGATAGATAGATAGATAGATAGATAGATAGATAGATAGATAGATAGATAGATAGATAGATATAGATATAGATATAGATATAGATATAGATATAGATATAGATATAGATATAGATATAGATATAGATATGTATATAGATATAGATATAGATATAGATATAGATATAGATATAGATGATATACATATAGATAAGATATAGATATAGATTAGAGAGATAGATAGATAGATAGATAGATAGATGATATAGATATAGAGATATGTTGTTTTCTGTCTGAAGTGCAGTTTCAATAGAAGAGAATATATATGTAGGTCAGGGTCAAACTCTGGAGTCCTTGTTGTTCCCTGAACTTGAACAGACCCAACCATAGTTTTCACTGGGAAACTACTTGCCTAGAACAAGCTAAATCCAGGAACTTTAGGAAATTTCTGGAAGTTTAGCATTTAGACAAATCAGTAATTCATAGACACTTTAAGATGAATATTTACACATCATTGAAAAGAGACAATTTAAAAAATAAAGCTAAGAAGAAACAAAAAGTCCAGAATGCATCATCTCCAGCAACCAACATTCAGATAAATAAAGATTAACACCACAAAAATGATCAAGCAGAAAACATTTAAGGAATTAAGGAATTACCCACAGAGAAAACTACACTCCCACCAACATTGGCAGGCCAAGCCACCATATATCAATAGGGAGCAATCTCCACACTCACTAGCATTGATGATGTTCCCTAGTTGGGTAATGTCTGCAATCAGGTTCAGAGAGCAACAAGGACACCACACAGTGCAATTTATTCAACTATTACTTTGAACTGACCTAATCCAACAGAAGAAAATTTTTACCTGAACATTTCGGTTGAGACTTAATGCAGGCATGAAAACACCCTCCACGTTCTCAAATGCTGGAGGGCCCTGCTGCTGCCCATTTATGTAAAACGTTAAGGAGTGCTTGTTGAGGTCCAGAAGAACACCTACAGTTGCACCTTTTGAAACACCTCCTTCTGTCCTAAAAAACAAAGAGACAATAATGACGTTAACAACATCAGACTCTGCCATATTTTAATTTTCTTAATGCAGGAATCTCTTAGAAAAGTGCAAGACGCTAAGTAACTCATCACTGGGTCTTTGCTGGGCTTCAGATTAGATTCCAAAAATGTAATTTAGAGTGCATAGGAAAGAATTTGTCTATGTGTGTAGAACCTGTTTGTACCTGTTTAAAGCAGTTATGTCTTTTCTCAGAATATGTGGTCGCTACACAGTGCAGACAAAAGATCCCCAGAAAAGCTGCAGCTGCTTTAAAAAGTTGCCAATAAATACTATCGATTTATTTGCCTGACTCTAGGAAAAAAATTAATCAGAATAAGGGAATGGAAACAATGACTTCTAAAAGACGACAGTGTTGACTACAGAACTATACACCAGAAGATCAGGAGAAGGGGAGAAGATCATTCCTTGCTACCTACTGACCCTTTCTTTTGCATTGGCAGAAAATTATGTTCAAAGATTACTTTTAACATAAATAACCACAGTTTAGGGAACAGTTCAGTTATGCAAGTTTAGTGAAAACGTCCAACTGAATAGTGATAGAAAAATAATAGAAAATTAGCTAATAGCAATCTTTTACTCATTGCCTGAAAAAGTTGGCCAGGAGTTTGCTATCTAGATAGGGCAGCTGTAGCCAAATGAAATGCAAATTTATAAGGTTTTTTTTTAATAATATGCATGCTACATTGTTTATTATCCAATTATACCAAGGTAAAACATATACAGGTAGTCCGTGACTTACAACAGTTCATTTAGTGACTGTTCAAAGTTATAATGGCACTGGAAAAAGTGACTTATGACCATTTTCACACTTACGACTGTTGTGGCATTCCCATGGTCACGTGATCAAAATTCAGAGGCTTGGCACCTGACTCATATTTATGACAGTTGCAGTGTCCCAGGGTCATGTGATCACCTTTGGTGACCTTTTGACAAACAAAGTCATTGGGGAAGCCAGATTCACTTAAAAACGGTGTTACTAAATTAACAACTGAAGTGGTTCACTTAACAAATGTGGCAAGAAAGGTCATTAAATGGGGTAAAATGCACTTAAGAAACCTCTCACTTAGCAACATAAATTTTGGGCTCAATTGTGGTCATATATCAAGGACTACTGATATTGTCTAAAACGGATTACAAATGAGTCATACAGAATCCAGTAGGTTGAAGGCAAGGATCTGCAATATTGAGGAGAAATACTAACTGACAACTTACATGGTTGCTGTAAGGTTTACAATCAGGTAAGGGAACACTTTCATTGGGTATTTTTCATCAACAGACATGCTTATTAATTCCTTATTTCTTCCGTTTACATAAATGATCATTAAGCCCTCCCTAATATAATGATGAACAGTTCACTGTTACTTCACTGACTTATATTTTAAAACAACTCTGAATAGATTTGAGAAAATTCCATACAGTAGTTTAGTACAGATTCATGGCCACATCTGGATTCATGTCTATACATAGAAGTGACGAAGGTCAATTGTCATTTGTTATCCTAAAATCAACTAACTAACCTGTTATGGGAGGGGGGAGAGTTGGAGCAGGTTGCAGTATATATTCTGCTTTAAATTCTTGGAAGCAAAGCAGAAGCCAACGAGGAAATGAATGAATCATTTGACATGAAGAAGTTAAAAATAGGAGACAGGTTCAGAAGCAGGCCAGCCAACTTCATTTCAGATATCTATATCTATATCTATATCTATATCTATATCTATATCTACTTCATTTCAGATATCTATATCTATATCTATATCTATATCTATATCTATATCTATATCTATATCTATATCTATATCTATATCTATATCTATATCTCTATATCTATATCTATATCTATAATCTATAATCTATAATCTATATCTATATCTAATATATATCTAATATATATCTATATCTATATCTATAATCTATATCTAATATATATCTAATAAATATCTATATCTATATCTATATCATCTATAATCTATATCTATATCTAATATATATCTAATATATATCGATATCGATATCGATATCGATATCGATAGATATAGATAGAGATAGAGATAGAGATAGAGATAGAGATAGAGATAGAGATAGAGATAGAGATAGAGATAGAGATAGAGATAGATATAGATATAGATATAGATATATACATACACACACACACACACACACACACACACACATATATGTACTGGTATATACATAAGAACAATAAGGAAAGAGAGATGGCACAAAGCTAACACTTTGATTGATTTAGCAAACTCCATTTAAATGCCTTTTTGCTATTTTGCCTCTTCAGTCGTTTGCATTATAGGTGATGGGAGCAGGCCCAGGTTACAACCAAGAATCTGCTAAATGCCATATCATATTTGGTCCATAAGCCTATGCTGACAAATGTCAAAACAGTTATGTATGGTAACATAGATTTATGAGCTATGTCGGCAGGAATTGGGATGTACAGTATGATAAATGTTTCTGAAATGATGGGGTGGCAGGACGTTCACTGCACAGCTCTTGAAGAACAAGAAGAAAACCTGGTTTAAGCCAGAAAGCAGCTTCTTGAATGCTTACCGATTAGTGTGGGAGTTGCAATGCATGAACCAACTGCGATTGTTGTCAACATACATAGCCCAGGCTTTGTCATCCTTCCCCAGCATCATGTCCTTGACCACATTGATTCTAGCAACTCCAAAGGCTGGATCCGGATGGTTATCGTAACGGTCCACATGCAGCTCCCAATAGTGGACTCCCTTTGAGAAAGCTGCAGTGCCCAGAACCACACGATCATCATAGCTACTGCAGGTAGCAGTCTGGTTGTCATTTGAAAGGACTATGTCTCTATGGGCTGAACAGGGATCAAATGTAAACCAAGCCACTATTAAAAAAGAAAAGAAAAGAGGTGGAGTATATTAGAACAGTGCAACAACTAACTGAATTGTGATGAGCAGTAGCACTGTATTAATAAATGAAGATCATTCATGATTCAGGATACAATTCTTTGAAATCTAGGAACTCCTATAGACAGCTCGCCTTAATCAACTTTTTAAAGTGTTGAGATTATTACCACATAGCCAATACCATAATATGAAAAAAATATATGATAACATGCATGGTCAAGTGGTTCAAAAATTTAGGAATTATGAATTAGTGATATCATTTACAGATTATCATCAGCTGCATGATCTTATTAAAAACATGATCTAAAAGTTCTACATGCTCTCTCTATAATATCTAAGAATTAAAAGTGCCATTTGTCACCATTCTTCTGTAGATTTTCTTACATGACTTCAATTTGTATCAGTAAACCAAATTTTCCCAATGGGGTTTCCTCCAAATTTGTGGAACTTCAAATCCCATGATCCTCCTAGCCATTCTGTCTGCTGGCCCGAGTTTATAACAGTCAACATCTAAGAGACTATAGAATTCCATGTTTAGAAAAGATCCGCTATATTTTATCAGAAAGCCTGACTCTTTTTAGCAATATCTACACACCTAACGAAAAAATGAATTATGGATGCAGCAGTTAATATTTTAGTGTGATTCTCATCAAACCAAGATGTGCAATATATTGTAAATAATACATACAAATATTTATGTGTGGAGACCAAACATTATCTTACACAGTGCCAATTTACTCCTACTAAGAATATAGACATAAATTATTTCTTTTATCAAATTGGCACATTGGTTTTAAATATACTTCTTTATTTGTGGGTAGGTTTGTTACAAAAGTCTACTATTCTCTGTAGACTTTTAAAGAAAGGATCTTGGAGAACAAATGTTTTTTTCCTCCTAATCTAATCTGGCAATGTTAATGTAAGAAAGAAAAGAAGAGAGAGAAATGTTTTATGATTCATAAAGGTTAAGTATAATTAATCAATATTAATTTTAAGTTTAATTATATGGAACTGAAGCTTAAATTCACATGCATATTTTATAAGACATTATGGAAAATCATTTCCTTGCAGTGAGTTGAAAGGTAATTAAATTCTGCAATTCCTCACTGGAATAAAACGGAGGTAGGAACTTCAGATACACTGAAGCTCAATGAGGATCATTATTATCAGTCATATTAATTAACTTTAAAAACATCTGCAGTTCTTGTAGAATGTCTGCTTGCTTGCTTGCTTGCTTGCCTGCCTGCCTGCCTGCTTATCTATCTATCTATCTATCTATCTATCTATCTATCTATCTATCTATCTATCTATCTATCTATCTATCTATCTATCTATCTATCTATCTATCTATCTATCTATCTATCTATCTATCTATCTATCTATCTATCTATCTATCTATCTATCTATCATCTATCTATCACCTGTCGTCTGTCTTCTGTCTGTCTATCTATCATCATTATCCATTTACCTACTCAGAATCCACCAGAAAATCTAGCATATTCTGAAATGTTTTCAAGACTTGACAGATTCTGCCATGGAAAGTGCCAAAACCACTTGTGCATTATGATATATACATTATCCCAAAATGAATCCAGCTTGTTCAGATAGAACTGAATTCTATCTGAAAGGGAGTTCTCCCAAAAGTTATGAGAAAAGGAATTGCTTTTGATCCTGAAATATTCTGGAAACCAACAAAATCCAGAAAATCTAGTATATTCTAATTGTATAGGTCGATGTTCAAGAAGGAAACATATATATGTTAAAGAGAGTTGGTGTTAAATGATTCAGATATTTATTCCTCACTCAATTTCAGAAGCCTGATCTAAAAACTCAAAGCTACTTTTGTAGGAAATACAGTTTTCTTAAAGTTCAACTGATTCCAAATATAAAGAAATTTTAGGAAGGGAAAGTATCTATTTTTTTAAAGACTCACCGTCAGAAGTTTGTAAAACAACCGTCTTGCTATAAGGCCCTACCCCAGATGAATTAAAGGCTTTCACTCTTGCATTGTAGGTACTATTGAAATGAAGACCATCAATTGTACACAAGGTTTCCTTGCCCACATATACTTCCTAAACAACAACAACAACAACAAAAAGATACAAATGTCCATCAAAAGACCTTCCATTGCTTTTGGACAATTATCACTGTGAGACACAGTAACATGAACACCAGTTAAGAAGAAATGATACTAAAAAGTTATGCATAATTAGAAAAAGCTTGAAGAGTATGATTTCATTTTTTAAAGCAATTATTTTCTAAGAAGAGAGATTCATTGGTGTCTGGCTAGATCCAGTAAGGGCTGTCAAAGTATAGGCATGTAGGGGGGAAATGAAAAGGCTCCAGCAGCATGCACAAAAACCATAGCAGTTGCATTGGCCAAGACCTGCAGAGGGACCCTTTAATTTAGGATCCTCCCTTCCTCCCTTCAGATCTTGTTTGGATCTTCCTTGACTGCAAAAGGAAGAAGCATTGGGCTCCCATTTCTGATACTAAGCTTGCCCATCATAGGGCAAGCACCAGAGGTGGGTTCCTCCCGGTTCGGACCGGTTCACCCAAACCGGTAGCAACCCGCTGGTGACATCATGGAGCCGGTTCGGTTGGTGCCAGTCCGTGGACGCCACCATCTTTTTTTTGGATTTTTTGGGGGGGGGGAATTTTTTTTTAATTTTTTTTGAATTTTTTTTCTTCTGTGCATGCACAGAAGCCGAGTTACCGGCACTGTGCATGCACCACCATGTTGTTTTTGGCTTTTTTTTTTTTTGAATTTTTTTTAAATTTTCGGCACTGCGCGCGCACGCCCATGAGGCACGACCACGCAGTGCGGGAGGAAGTGAACCAGCAGCGAGGTAAGTTAGAACCCACCCCTGGCAAGCACACCAGCATTTGTCCAAGAAAGCCAAACATAAATATAAGAAGAACAAAAACTCACTCGAAACTGGCCACCATCTCCATCATCAAGCTCCAAGATGTATCCCTCCACTGGGTTGTGGCTAAAGGGTGGCATCCGCCAGGCAAGTGTCACACTGTTGTTTCGAGTACAGCACTTCTCCAGCTGCAGGAGTGGCACTGGGGGTACTGAAAGAGGAACTGAGCACAGATTAGTGCAACTCTGCCCTTACCTTTCGGGCTGGGCATATAGTGAGCCACACAACATTCACGTCACAAGAAAGTAATAACTGACCCTCTTAGACCACCCAACTTGCAGCCTGAGTTCTGAAATGGCAATCCTGACACCCGCAATCTCATCCCGACTACCTCAAAATTCCCCTTAAACTAATGTGGAAAGAACTGAGCAATCAAACACTGAGAAAGTCACCATCGTGCCATCTTGCAAACTTCATCTCGGCATATGATGACTCAGCTACCTCGGTGTTTCTTGACAACTTTAAGGTGTGTGGATTTCAATTCGCTGAGGAATACTGGGAGGTGACATCCACACATCTAAAAATTGTCAAGGTTGAGAAACACTGAGCTAGACAATAGTTTTAGTTTACGTTCAGTGCTGTTCTTTAACCTGTCAGTGGATTTAATGGGCCTGTGAATGGGAGCTGTATTTCTTGAGAAGCTGCTCTGCAATGCAGCCCAATGCAATTCGCCTAGTTAGTCAGGATGCAGAAGCAATGTGATTGGCACTCTGCGCCATATCAAAGCCTTGTACAGCAGTTGCAGTACTCAGAAGAGGCTTCCTGTACTTTCCTCCATGTTTTCTATGGGCGAGGGCCTTTGTTTGATCATTTGCAAAATCCATGGAGCAACTGCTGTGAGGGAAAGCTTCTTCCTGCAAAAGTTCCATTGCTCGGTTGCATTTCTAAAGCTTCTTGAAAATTGCAAAGGTGCAATGAACCGCTAAAATCTTGAAATCTCTTATTTCATCCTATGGGCCCATCGTGTCAGGTAATCTATGAACTCATATTAAAATTCTTCTCCCTGTGCACTAAATTTTAATGAATTTCCCTTTTGCCTGTATCAGGTTCCCTGCAGTAGCTATTAAGTTTTTAAAAAGTGAAAGGAAAAAAAGAACAGTAACACATTTAACATCATTTTTAGTAAATCATTGCAAGCACATTAATTTCCGAGGCTTCTAACTGTTGTAAAATGAATTGCTGTTCCATATAGCAATAGCAATAGCACTTAGACTTATATACCGCTTTACAGGGCTTTACAGCCCTCTCTAAGCGGTTCACAGAGTCAGCATATTGCCCCCAACAATCTGGGTCCTCATTTTACCCACCTCAGAAGGATGGAAGGCTGAGTCAACCTTGAGCCGGTGAGATTTGAACCGCCGAACTGCAGCTAGCAGTCAGCTGAAGTAGCCTGCAGTACTGCACTCTAACCACTGCGCCACCTCGGCTCTATGATCTATGTCACATATGATCTATGTCACATAGTATTGTTAGAATAGGAGTGGATGATGGTACTTAGATCATAAGAGTTGTTCTTAAGCACACATGCAAATGGCTTTTCTTCAATTTTGTCCTGACATTTAATTTTGTTTAAGGCTGAAACTGCTATATATTATTAGCACACTTCACTTCCTACTTTTCCTATTCACCTACATTTCTCAGTGCCAAGGCAATTTGAATCGGTCTCTTTATCATATACCTCGTCCTTTGTTAATATTCTTGGAACCTTCTATAAAGCTATGCACAACTCTGCAACTAACTGATGTATATTTTAATTGCACAGTTGTCCATAGCTGTACAGAACAGAAAGCAGATATTGAAAACATCAAGCATTTTTTTTTTTTAGATTACTGACATTTTAAGAGCCAGGTCTGGGAAGGCTGGGAATTCAGGAAATGTGCTGGTTTCCTGCTGTTTTCCCACCTGCAACCAGACCCACAAAAGGAAAAATGAGCAGAAAAACTGCCAGTCCACTTCTGATGGTTAAAGTTATTTTCACTTTGATCCAACGAGAGCTTATCAACTGTCCGTTCAGAAAACTCCTGTATAACTAAAGTACAAAAGATAGGAAAACATCACAGTTCAGAAAATGGGCTCTTATATCATAAGTAGCAGTTTTGGAGTCTACATCTATCAATTCCAAACTACGTGGTCCTTGGCAAGAGATTTAGCAATAGCAATAGCACTTAGACTTATATACCGCTTTATAGTGCTTTACAGCACTCTCTAAGCGGTTCACAGAGTCAGCATATTGCCCCCAACAATCTGGGTCCTCATTTGGGGATTTGTTACCCAAAACTCTTAGAAACATTAGTTTGTCTACCCCTATCATGCTGCCTAAGAACATGAGTAAACATGATGGTCTTCATATGTAATTGGTTTGAATTTACTGTTGTATTTGATATACTTTTCTACAAAGGAAAGCTTTTGAGAAAATTATTTATTTATTATTTGTATTTATTATAACTTAGTTAGCATTTTTTACTTTTAAAAAGTATATTAGTTCCTAATTGAAGCTTTCTACCAGGAAATAGAAAGGTATCAAACATTAACTAAGATATCCAGCATTGATTTAGATTGTTACTTGTGCTTCTTAGAATCACAGAAAGAGAAATGGAAAGTATTCAACCTCTAAAAAGTGACTTTCATCCGGAGAACTGAGCCCTAGCTCTTGGTCTAGACAACTCTCCCTTTCACAGTCATTCTTTGCAATCCCATACAAAAGGGAAGGAAAAAATCAGCCTACAAAAGCTCACCCCTACATTTCATCTGAATGAAGTCCAGCTGATGGATTGACTGCAGCAATGGTTCACTATCCAATGTCAGATCGAATTCAGCAGATACTTTTGGTTCCAGGGCTCCTTTGACCCACTGCTCCTGAGATACTTGAACACGTTTGATTAAAGCATCTGAAATCTGAAAAAAAAGAACACTTTTTTGCAGACTAGACAAAGCTATTGAAGAATCAGTTCATCTACTGGAAGGCAAGGATTTGTGATCCCAATCACTCAAGGAATGAGCCCCCTGAGGCAGGTGAGTCAATCTGAAGGTGGAATGCATAGTGAGCACTAATATGTCATCATATAAACTAATCAATTTCAAATGAGGCTTACAAGAATCTACCTTTCTCCGTCTTTGTCACTGAATTGGATGGAATAAGCCATATAAAAATATATGAGGCTGGTATGACAGCATTTATCACTTCCAGACTAGAATCCTTTATAAGAGGTTGGTCATTTATCTCTAAGACAAATGATAACTTACCTGTAAGAAACCAGAAGGATCATTTTCTTTGATTACTTCTAGACAATATTCCATAAGTCCTGTTGACTGTCGCAGTTTCAGAGTGCAGTGGTTTATCTGGTCCCATACAACCTAGGGAGGGAAAATGCCTGTTGATCTCTCCAGCATTCACTGAACTGAGGAAATATTTTTCGAAACACTAGCAGAAGGGAGAAGAATTTCATGGAATAATATTTGCTTAGACAAACTGTCAGCGTTCCGAGTAATGCACCCATTGAAAGCAGAACTCTGAGGCAGGTAGATTCCTCAAAGTAAATGTTTATTGGATACATCATATCGGCACAGCCAGTGAAAACCAACTCTAAAGGTTCCCGCGGTTTTCACCTAATTAAAAGAGTAAAACTCCCCACCTCCCCAGTGTCATCAGTGACATTGTCCAATGCTCCTCTCCTCCTTAGCCACCTGTTACGATGACCTTGGTTCCCACAGGAAAACTTTTTATTTTGACTGTTAGCTGGGCTATCTACTTCCCCCCTCCCTTTCCCTCTCAGGCTTCGTGGCAACTGTGAGGCAGCACAAGATGGCTTCAGCCAGGTTCGCTTCAGAGTTGACACAAACATATTGATATCATCTTTTTTTAATAGCTCCAACTATAGGCTCTACATAGGTTCTGATATTAGGGAGGCCAATGGCATATAAGGCAAATTCAACTTGCATGGGAAGATTCTAAAAAGGCTCAGGATCCATTTATATTTATGGCTGAGTTATTTGAATCTCAGAGGTGTGTGACTTGTGGCTTCACGTGTATAGATTAGATACGGCAAATTAGGACCTAGCACTACAAAGGATTTTTTGCATGCCCTTGTATCCTTTTTTCTCATAAAATTCAGTAATGATGCTGAATAATTAATGTAAAGTTTTAGAACTACACATTCAAGAACATGGATTTTATAAATGATCAGGTTCCTCTATTCAGCAGGTATGAATAAAGTTTTCACTCACCTTTAGCTTGTGCTCACGCTCTTTGGTAACTTTTGTGAGCAGTTTGGCCTTTTGGCGAGTCAAAGCATCAACTAAAGCATCACACTGAGCAACCAGACAAGCTTCATAGTCCAAGCCGTTTTCCTAAAAAAAGATGTAGGACAACATTTACCTTTATAGTCATATTCTGAAAACACCAGAACTAGTGTGTGTAACCAATAGTTATTTTTTTGCTAAACACTTTGGAATCATACAGGTTATTTTTAATAACTAATTAGCGTCCTGAAATCAGTTTCCTATTGCTATAAAATGTCTGCAAGTATACTACTAAGACAGGGGTGGGTTCTAATTTTTTTTACTACCGGTTCTGTGGGCGTGGCTTATTTTGTGGGTGTGACTTGATGGGTGTGATGGTGGGCGTGGCTTTGTGGTCATGTGACTGGGCAGGCATGGCTTCATAGTCATGTGACTGGGTGGGCATGGCCAACTCAATGTCACTCACGTCAAGGGGTGCCTCGCCTGGCCCCTCCTCTCCCAGCCATTCCTTATCACACCCAGCCTCAACGTATCTATAGTTCTGTAAAAATGTTGTTCACCTTTTTTCAACTTTATTATCTACAGACTATAGATGTACTTTCATGGATCACTGAAAGGAGGAAATGGCTCACATGCTGTGCCAAAGAGTGTGATAGGCAACAGGCTTTTAATAGG